>JAMPIV010001083.1:600000-950645 GCA_024509875.1 Oreohelix idahoensis
TTATTAAAGTTCTGTGGTGCCCTAAAGTTATCCACTTGTTTCTTTTTATTACCTGTTACCTCTGCTTGAGCTGCTTGATACCTTTCAGCAACATTTAGCAACTCACCCAGCCTCTCTGCACCTTGTTCCATGAGAAACTTTCTCAGGTCTGGAGCCATGGACTCTCTTAATTGCTCTATAAGGACCATTTCCTTAAGATCTTGGGTTTTCCCCAGAGAAGTCCATTTCTCCAAGTATGTCTCTATTCGTGCAGAGAACTGGTGATAGGTTTCACCTGACAGTAGTTTAGCATTCCTAAATTTTTTCCTATAAAATTCTGCATTCTTTTCATACCTTAACAAAAGAGCCTGCTTTAGCATGTCATAATTTTCCTGATCACCTCTGCTCATTTTTGCAAAAACTTCATAAGCTGCCCCACGAAGTCCTTGAGATAACTTTAAGCTCCACCTTTCTCTCTCTAACCCATACGTGGTAGCTAATAGTTCATACCTATTTAGATAGCTCTCTATATCATCGTCTTTCTCAACAAAATGATCTAAATGAAAATTCATAGCTGAGGTTGAGGCTCCTTGGCTAGCAGTGGCATCAGAGGCAAAGGGACTGGCACCATTTTCAGGAGCATGGCCCTGAAACTCAAACTCCCTTAGTCGTAACTCATGTTCCCTTTGTAATCTCTTCTCCTCCTTTTCTGCTTCCCTCTCTGCAGTCAATCTTCTTTCTTCTGCAGCTTGTCTTCTTTCCTCGGCTTCCAATGCTTTAGCCTCTTTGTCAGCCTCAATCTGCAACCTCTTAGCCTCAGCCTCAATCTGCAACCTCTTAATTTCTTTTTCAGCCTCTAACTTTCTTTCGGCTTCAAACCTTCTTTCTTCGCGTTCAATAAATTTGTCACATTCCGTAGTGACATAGGCAACCATAACTTGCCCATCTAATCCTAACTCTTTTGCAGTCTGAACAGCAGCAGATCGAAATTTGGGCAGGTGCGCCATTGTCTATCAGGTAAATTTATAACAATGTCTAACCAACAATTTTATCTATACTATTAACTAAGGACAACACAGGCACCGTGAGCTCAACCTTATTTAATTCCACCCAAGGATACCTTTTAATTCTTATATTCCCTGAAGTGAATTACCCCCAATATTTTTAATAGGTAAAGATTCAAAATCCCAAGAGCGAGACCCCAATATATGTGGTGAAGTGGGATGTTATAAATATTTATAGGGGACTTAGTGTACTGACTGAGATCAGCTGTGAAGGTATATATATCTAATAAGAGTAGTGTATTATATATAACCTTACTTGCTGCCACATATGTATACCTCAGTCAGAATTATTCTGGAATAGTGTGATGACTACGTTATATGTCTAGGGTATGTGTATGATGAAGTGTAAGTCAAAACAACAACAGACAGATAAACAATTTAATTTATTCCACTACACTTGACAACACTGTGACACTCACATACATAAAACACTCTACGAGGATATCTTAAAGGAGTCACTGATAACTTTTCAAATAACAATATGTATTCATTGCTGTCATGAATGAATATGTGTCCTGATTCAAATACAAAGGGAACCAGGAATCACAATCAATTTTAATTACAAGTTATATGTACAGAATTTATCAATATGAATATTGTAGTGACATATATTTTTAAAAGTATCCTATGTGTGTCAGTTGTGTAGTAGTAATATGAGGTAATACTGGTTTTGTTTTGTTCAAGCTCTGTTGGTATTTGTCATCATGACTTCAATAGTTTGTCTTTATTGGAACTAGTATTGGAGATGTTCTCAGTTCCTGATATTAAAACAATTAAATTCCCCTCTTAATTGTATTTTACAATGTCATTTTAAGATGGGGTACATAATGTTGAGCTCAGCTGGCCACATCAGCTTATCTTGCGTGATGGCGGCAGGAAAAGACTCCTCTGCTCGATTTCTCCCCTGGGCTCTGGAGACACCTCACTGATAGCTAAATGGACCAAGGAGTATGCTGTCCGACTCTGGATTCAGCAAAGCTCTGACCAGGTGCTGCTCAATAACGTCAAGACCACGGTCCCTGAAAACAAGAAGGATGTACCTTCTACTTCATAACTAATTGATACTCTAGTTCTACACTGAGCACAATACATCACAAACATTGAGTTCAGAGCGTTAGGCCAACTGTCAGCTTCATCTGAAATACTTTATACCAGTATTTCCCTCCCTAATGGTTACTACGCCTCTGCAATTCCAGCATTATTTCTGTCTAATCAATAATCTAGGTGTCAGTGTACTGTTTGGCCATTCCATGCCGTTTTACTTTCCTCCGACACCTTCTGTTCAGGCTGGAGCATTATAGGCTTTACATCATGTTTGCTACTGAACTACACATATATACAGGCATAAATTAACAATTTACATTCAATTTTCATTAAAAGATATTGAATATTTCAAGCTTACCACAATTCATAGAATAATAAACAGTTTCGTTGACTGGCAATGAATAGAGCACAACTCCGATCTGCCGATGTTCCAGGCTTTATTTTATAAAAAATATACACTGGTGCTCAACGCACTGCTTCTTAGTAGGTTTATTACAAGATGTGGCAATGAACAGACGCTCTGAATCAAGTATATTCGCAGCTCTACCCAATGAAACCACGTCCCCACATCTTTTCAAAAAAGTACCCCTTCTATTCGTTTCCCATAACAACGCAAGATAGTATTTATAGCCCGACCAATCGTGTTTAGTCTTATAATTGTTGCGCTCCAATCAATTAGGAGTTAACATGGTAGGCTATTTCCGTAACGTAAGGTTTTTTCAAACACGTTATAAAAAAATTTTATGAGCAGAAATGATTTCATGCTGTCAGGCATCCCCACTATTTTATTTTGGTTATAATTTAGTAATTCCTAGACTATTTGCGTAACGTTTTACATATTCTTTGTCAGCAAGCCCTAAGGAACCCAAATATACAAATTTAAAAGAGCTAAGTGGCTGCGTTCAAAATATGCAATTTCTTCTACCTCCTGTTTCGAAGATGTGCTGTCTGGGTACTGTAATGTTTTCAAACGTAAACCCATCTAATGTTATCTTTTCTAATAAGCGTTTTTCAAGATTTTTAAAACCTAACTCTGGGAAGGTTAGTGTTTTTATCACTGTCCGTCTGAAAAAAAGTTAGTGCATGTGGCCTTACACGCGTGATAGTAGTAATTGTGTATTGCACGTGTTCGGCTTTCTGCCTCTCCCTTCTCTCTATCCTTTAGTCCATCTGTTCGTTCGTTTTGGTAACGTAGTATAATTAATGTTAGGATTAATTTAGGTCATTACGCAGTGTGCCTCTCAATGTTTTTCTTAGAAATGCAATACCCGTTTTAATGTGTTTTGGAAACGCTTGTATTTATGCAGTGGCTTATATTTAACGTGGAAACGTTACAATTTGCAGACGAAGCATAAAACAAAGGGGATTTCGAGTACTGTCATTGTGACAGCACTGTTCTTTACCATTCTTCTTCCTTTTATTAAATTTATTTGTTAGGCTTTATATTTACCTGATAATTTATATATGTGGATTAGAATATTTCACGACAAGGAGATAGGCCTATATGAACTTACATCGTCTTCTTCTTCGACCCATAGCCACTGACCATCAAAGTAGTTAGTGGCCATCACGCCTAGTGGCGTCTTGTAGGGCAACAATAAATTGATTCCACTTTGCTCGATCGGTGGCCATCCTTCGTACAGTGCCCCAACTCTGGTTCATTCTTTGCATCTCAGCATTCCACAGTCCTCCGCCAGGTTGTTTTTGGTCGGCCTCTCTTTCGTTTTCCTTCAGGGGTCCAAAGCATAGCTGTTCTTGTGATGGCATCGGGGTCTCTTCTGAGGACATGGCCATCCCAGCTCCAGCGTCTGCCAGCTATGATGGTGTGCATGTCCTCTTGCTTGCTCCGAGTAAGCAGAGCTTGGTTGGTGATGGTATTCGGCCAAAAGATTTGGTGAATTTTTCTTAGGCATGTTGTGTGAAAAGAGGACAATTTCGACATTTCCTTCTCTGTAACTCTCCAGCATTACGCACCATAGAGAAGCACAGAAAGCACACAGCTCTGATATAATCTTAATTTTGTGCTTGTGCTGCATTGAGAGGACTTCCAGATGTTGTTTAGGGTAAAAAAGGCTGTTCTTGCTTTATTAATTCTGATATTGATGTCTTTGCCTGCCCCGCCGTATGGTGTTACTATGCATCCTAGGTATGTGAAGGTGTCTGTCTGTACCAGTTGCTGATTCCTTACTGATATGGGCTCAGGGTTGCTCACATTGAGCGTCATGACCTCTGACTTCTTTAAAGTGATGTTCAAGCCCACCTGCTTGTTATATTTATTAAGTCTATCCGTTGTTTTCCTGGATGTGTAGATGTGAATGTGCTAGTAGTGCAATGTCATCTGCGTATTCCAGATCTTCAGCGGAAAACTTACATCATGGGCTTCCTTATTGGGTTTTAGGATGGGTACTATCATAGCTACTTTCCACGCTTTTGGTATCTTTCCTAAGCTCCAGATTTTGTTATAAAGGGAAGTTATTATGTTTATAGTTTTTTGGGGTACTTTCTTAAGGATTTCATAACTAAGTATATCATGCCCTGAGGCAGTATTAGATTTCTGTTTTTTTGCACTAGTTACTTCTTCCTCTGTTATATCAGCATCTAAATAGTTTGTTTCATTTATCTGGTCTGGTAGTTCTTTTGAAAACTGTATCCTAAGTCTCTCTCTTCTCTCATTTCTTCCTGTCCAAGACTACTTTTTGCACTGACTTTATAGAAATACTCAGCAAGGGCATTAGCTTATCTGTTTCTGCTCTCTTTGGTAGTTTGATTGTTGGCAGTATTGTTTTCTTATTGTTCTCTTTGATTGCCTTAAACTTTTCCCATACTTCTTTAATTTGAGTGCTAGGTTTAAGTGACTGACAGAACTCCTTCCAGTTAGTTTCTTTGGCTTTAAATATTATTCGGTTAGATTCATTCCTAATATGATTATACTCATCAGTTTTCTTCATATTGATTCTTTGTATGGTATGCTTAAAAACTTGCAGAGATTATCTTACTTTTGTGATAGAAAGCATCCTCGTGCCACATCATGGGGCCGAGAATAATTTTTTTTTCAAAAAAGGTACAATCTCTCAAGTATACGAGAATAAGGAGATACTACATAGATTTTTTTTTGTTGTTTTTTTTTTTTAACTGCTCAAAAACTTTACCTGCCACAGAAGTGAGTAAGAAAGGTCATTATTATTATTTCATCTTCCACCAAGAATGTATAGATATAAGCGACAATGTGTTTATGTCATTTGTGTATTGATGATTGATGACACATTCAAAAATACAGATTGATTGTAGAATGTTTGACCGCATTAGTGAGTGTCGGTATACAGAATTTATTTATTTTTATTTATTAACTGTTTATCTATCTATCTATCTGTCGCATAGAGATTATGATCAATAAATTTGCTATATTTCTTTTCCTTTTCTACCCGTGTCCTCTACTTTATTATCGCTCTTTCATCCTTTTCCTGTATTTTTCGCATTCGTTCGTTTGCGAGAAATATATTTCTTTCCCATTCTGACTTTACTGTTTTTCTCATACACGGGTGACGCATTTATTACATAACGTGTCAGTCCCTGCTCGAGCGTATAGTGTTAGAATACGGTCTGGTCAGACACAGAAGGCAGACAGGTGTCTATACTTCTCTCATGACACGGGGCTCTTGGGCTAGATTCTCGACATAAACGTGTGAGAATTCACTCTGTCAGACATGATGAGGAGACATATTGTCTGGTATTTCCATCTGACAAGCAGTTTTACGGCTAAGTTGCTCGGTGAAGTGCGGAAACTGCCACCTAAGGAGACTTACCGTCTACATTTTCACCGGACACAGCGGTTTTTCGGCTGAGTTCTTGAGGTGTGAACTGCGCGCTTATGCATTGTTCAGGAATGAGAATAGTCGTGGAGGTGTCAAAGACGAGAAGTGGCAGTTATAGTAGTCGCCTGATTTAACATAGGTGTTAAGACGAGAAGGGGAGACTATTTCGGAGTCTCGAAATAGCGTGCATCTGTTTAAGATATATCTACCCGAGAGAGTTTTAGAATGGTCATTCATACTCAAGATTCGCAGTAGACAGATCACTCGGGCTAGGAAATATCTTGTATATTGAAAAAGTTCTGAGTTTCTTGGCAACATTTTGCCGAGTTCTAGACTACCATTATATTGAAGGATTCTAGTTTCGTGGTATTTAATCTGTAGTTCTGTGTGGAGGTAAATATTATATTAAGTATCTAATATTTTGTGAAGTGTTTAAAGTGATAATCGCTTATTTCATATTTCACTAGTTAGATTTTGTGCAGAGTGCTTAATTTATAAGTCTGTTATATTCTCTAGTCGACAAGTTACAGTGGAAAGCAGAATAAATTAAAATTTTAAGCTCAAACTCATGCAGCCATAAATGAATTTAATTTAACTGCTAAATACTCAGTCGAGAATATTTTAAACTAACTAGTAAATGCACTGATGCCCCATGAGTATTGACGAAATATATTTATATGTATTTCAAATTCATGATGATTGATTTTTTAAATATAACTACTTCACGGGAATTTAAACGATAAGTCAAGCGCTACGCTTGCATTTTAAAATGTAAGTTACAACCGAGGATAGTATGTATTAATATTTCATATGTTGGTTTCTTTATACAGTGAATACTGGGGTAACCCAACTTTGCCAGCGTTAAGTAAAGAGAAATATCTGTGAAGAACAAAAACATTCTGTCCTTAAAAACTTGGTCCATAACCTTTACAAGAACTTTAAGGATTTTTAAAGAAGTAGCGGGCCCATCGAGCCTGGTTTGACTCTTCCAGAGAAAAACTCTCTAGTACATTTTCAGCCGTGGTGGCAAGTAGATATTACAATCAATTAACATTCCGACGATTTTGAAACCTTGTGGTGTGACCCAGAATTTTACCTTTGATCGAAGTTACAAACCTGCCATGTTTCCTAAGTAGTGGAAACCTCGTGATTTTGACACTGTGAGCCTGTTTAAACTTTCTTACCCAAACTGATTCAAGTGACCTTAACAGTAATCTTAAAATAAACTGGTGAAGTGAATGCTCCCCGGAGCAGGGGAAGAAACCTGTATCTGCAGAGCTGGGATTCTCTTTATCCAAAAAATACAGATTCACTGTAGAGAAGTGTCCAAAAGTTTGCGCCAGACTGCGAACAACAGCACGATTGTAGGTAAGAAAGTGAGATAGGGTACCCTGATGAAAGAACAGAGTGAAAGTAGACTGAGTGAGTTTCTTTGATAACCATTGATCCGCCCATTTTGTAATTCCATTTATGCAAATTGTTGCTAATGCAGGTATATTTCTTCCTTAGGATAGAGCATACTACTATCAAAGTCTGTTCATACCTTTTAAAGGGGAAAATCATTAGACTACAGCAGATGTATCCGTGACTCTTTTGGGGCTATCATCTTTTCCTTTAACAGAACTGTGGGCTAAACATCGAGGGAAAGGATCATACTGTGAGTCTATCATTCTTGTAGCATTTTTATTGACTTTATGACTATTTATATATGCTTTTGGTGTAATTTTTTTATGTGTTGTGATGGAATTTACTGATAATTAAAAATTCCCTTTAACTTAATCAGTGTGTCGGGTCAGCTCGTTCCCAAAATATCTATATAATCATTGTTATAGTTTTCCCTCGTCTGTACGTCTAACTGTCGTCTTATGTGTGTGTGTATGTGAGTGGAGAAATATATATATATATATATATTTTTTTTTAAATATATATATATATATATATATGTGTGTTAGACTGTCTGACTACTCTAAATCTGTCGTAGAAGATTGGTGAGAGAGAGAGAAGATTTCTCGATCTCAGAGACAGCCTCTATCACATTCTACCATCTCACTCGTGGAACTCTATTTCTGCTATCATCTCTCTCTGTGGCTATCACTCATTCTAATCTATACAGAAGGGACCAACCCAAGTCTTAACTCCCCTATCAAAAATCTACGACACTTTCTATATCTATCTATCTATATCTATCTATCAATCTATCAATCTATCTATCTATCTATCTATCTATCTATCTATCTATCTATCTATCTATCTATCTATCTATCTATCTATCTATCTATCTATCTATCTATATATATTTTAATTTTTAAAACGCTGAAAATTAAATTGCTCACAGAAATGTAAAAATGCAATTATGCCTATTTCTTTACCCTGATAAAATTAAGATTTCGTTCATTCGTTGGATCTATCTATCTATCTATCTATCTGTCTATCTGTCTGTCTGTCTGTCTGTCTGTCTGTCTGTCTGTCTGTCTATCTAAATTTTTTAAACGCTGAAAATTGTATTGCAGGGCAGAAATGTAAAAAGGCACTTATGCCTATTTCTGTACCCTGATGAAATAAAGATTTCGTTTGTTATATCTATCTATCTATCTATCTATCTATCTATCTATCTATCTATCTATCTATCTATCTATCTATCTATCTATCTATCTATCTATCTATCTATCTATCTATCTATCTATCTATCTATCTATCTATCTATTTATTTATCTATCTATCTATCTATCTATCTATCTATCTATCTATCTATCTATCTATCTATCTATCTATCTATTTTAATTTTTTAAACGCTGAAAATTGTATTGCAGGGCAGAAATGTAAAAAGGCACTTATGCCTATTTCTGTACCCTGATGAAATAAAGATTTCGTTTGTTATATCTATCTATCTATCTAGCTATCTATCTATCTATCTATCTATCTATCTATCTATCTATCTATCTATCTATCTATCTATCTATCTATCTATCTATCTATCTATCTATCTATCTATCTATCTATCTATCTATCTATCTATCTATCTATCTATCTATCTATCTATTTTAATTTTTAAAACTCTGAAAATTGTATTGCAGGGCAGAAATGTAAAAAGGCAATTATGCCTATTTCTTTACCCTGATAAAAAAAATATTTCGTTCGTTCGTTTGTTCTATCTATCTATCTATCTATCTATCTATCTATCTATCTATCTATCTATCTATCTATCTATCTATCTATCTATCTAATTATTTATCTATCTATCTATCTATCTATCTATCTATCTATCTATCTATCTATCTATCTATCTATCTATCTATCTATCTATCTATCTATCTATCTAACTATTTATCTATCTATCTATCTATCTATCTATCTATCTATCTATCTATCTATCTATCTATCTATCTATCTATCTATCTATCTATCTATCTATCTATCTATCTATCTATCTATCTATCTATCTATCTATCTATCTATCTATCTATCTATCTATCTATCTATCTATCTATCTATCTAATGGTCTGATATAGTTTGTCTAAACAACAGTACATAAAACATATAAGGTTAATTAACTATCTGATATAGTTTGTCTAAAAACTGGTATATACAACATCTAAGGATAACTAACTATCTGATATAGTTTGTCTAAACAATGGTACATACAACATATAAGGTTAATTAACTGTCTGATATAGTTTACCTATACAAATGTACATACAACAGTTTAATTAACTATCTGATATAGTTTGTCTAAAAACTGGTACATACAACATATAAGGTTAATTAACTGTCTGATACAGTTTGTCTAAACAATGGTACATACAATATATAAGGTTATGTCTTCTTCTTCTTCTTTGTTCACCCTCAGATGTCAACTTGAATAAGTTCAATGAAAGCAGTGGTCAGCCTGAGGCTGTTGGTATTTCCATAGATTCTTTCCAGGAATGGCACTGGTGATGGCCATATGCATTTTCTCTGTTCCTCATATGTTGGGCACCTTTGAAGTAGATGTTCGGCAGTCTTTTTATGGGTACCACAGTCACACTAATCAGTAGTTCCTATCTTTAATTTGTTGAATAGATGGTATCTCAATCTGTTATACCTGTGCAAAGTCTGAAGATTACCACTTGTTCCCTTCTGCTGAGCTGGTAATACAGAACACTTTTTGTCTGGCCTGGATGTTCTTCTTCCCACTTGTGCCTGTACCTGCGCTTGATAAAACTCTTGGCCTCCTCATAAGTTATGTTTGTGTCAAGTTGAGGGAGCTTTCCCCCTTCCTTTGCCAATCTGTCAGCCTCTTCATTTCCAGGAATGTTGCATAGCTGCATCCACTGTATCACAACTCTTTTGTATTGCTGACATAGACTGTGAAGTGTTACTCTTAGGTCATCCAGTTCAGCATTACTTTGACTTTTCAGCATTGTAATCACTGACAGCACATCTGAGAAGATAGCTACTGGTCTCTCTGAGCTTTCTTCTGTCATTAGAATTTCTGATGCAATTTTTAAGGCCTCTACCTCTAATCTGAAGTTACTTGAAAAATTCCCTGTTGTGACTGCTACCTTTTTTTTGTGTGCCATTGCTTAAGCTCAGGAAGACTCCTCCACCCCCATCTTCTGTTGCATTAGTTGCTGATCCATCTGTGTATGCATGGATCCAGGTGTTGCTTGGGTAATGTTTCTCTATATATTTTGTGGTTAGGATTCTCCTTTCTGTTTCATTTTGGCTGTTATTTCTCTCAATACCAGAGGTTATGTCTGATGTAATTTGTCTAAACAGTGGTGCATAAAATATATAAGGTTTATTAACTGTCTGATAAAATTTGTCTAAACAATGGTGCATACAACATATAAGATTAATTAATTGTCTGATATAGTTTGTCTAAACAATGGTACATACAACATATAAGGTTAATTAACTGTCTGATATAGTTTGTCTAAATAATGGTACATACAACATATAAGATTAATTAACTGTCTGATATATTTTGTCTAAATAAGAGTACATACAACATATAAGGTTAATTAAATGTCTGATATAGTTTGTCTAAACAATGGTATGTACAACATATAAGGTTATGTCTGATGTAGTTTGTCTAAACTTCTTCTTCTTTCTTTGATCCTTAGCCGCCGACCGTCAAAGCAGTCAGTGGCCATCACGCCTAGTGGCGTCTTGTAGGGCAACAACAAATTGATTCCACTTTGCTCAGTCGGCGGCCATCCTTCGTACAGTGCCCCAACTCTGGTTCATTCTTTGCATCTCAGCCTCCACAGTCCTCCGCCAGGTTGTTTCTGGTCGGCCTCTCTTTTGTTTCCCTTCAGGGGTCCAAAGCATAGCTGTTCTTGTGATGGCATCGGGGTCTCTTCTGAGGACATGGCCAACCCAGCTCCAGCGTCTGCCAGCTATGATGGTGTGCATGTCCTCTTGCTTGCTCCGAGTAAGCAGCTCTTGGTTGGTGATGGTATTCAGCCAAAAGATTCGGTGAATTTTTCTTAGGCATGTTGTGTGAAAAGAGGACAATTTCGACATTTCCTTCTCTGTAACTCTCCAGCATTCTGCACCATAGAGAAGCACAGAAAGCACACAGCTCTGATATAATCTTAATTTTGTGCTTGTGCTGTATTGAGAGGACTTCCAGATGTTGTTTAGGCTAAAAAAGGCTGTTCTTGCCTTATTCATTCTGATGTGTATGTCTTTGCCTGCCTCGCCGTCTGGTGTTACTATGCATCCTAGGTATGTGAAGGTGTCTGTCTGTACCAGTTGCTGATTCCTTACTGATATGGGCTCAGGGTTGCTCACACTGAGCGTCATGACCTCTGACTTCTTTAAATTGATGTTCAAGCCACCTGCTAAACAGTGGTGCATAAAATATATAAGGTTTATTAAATGTCTTGTATAATTGTCTAAACAATAGTGCATACAATAAATAAAGCTAATTAACAGATTGATATAGTTTGTCTAAACAATGGTACATACAACATATAAGGCTAATTAACTGACTGATATAGTCTGTCTAAACAACAGTACATACAATATAGAAAGTTAATTAACTGTCTTACATAGTTTGTCTAAACATTGGTACATACAATATATAAATTTAATTAACTGGCTGATATACTTTGTCTAAACAATAGTACATACAACATATAAGGTTAATTAAATGTCTGATATTGTTTATCTAAACAACAGTGCAAATAACATAAAAGGCTAATTAAATGGCCGATATAGTTTGTCTAAACAATGGTACATACAACATATTTCTTCTTCTTCTTCCTCGTTCGTCCTGAAAAGGACGTTGGTTGCGTTGTGTCTGTTTCCAGCGAAGCTGCGATATCTGCGCCTTTCGGCCGACACATCCGACTTCAGCACGGCATTTTTTTTTTTATATACAACATATAAGGATAATTATTTGGCTGGTATAGATTGTCTAAACAATTACACATACAACATATAAGGTTAAGTATCTGATATAGTTTGTCTAAACAACATTACATACAACATATAAGGTTAATTAACTGTCTTCTTCTTCTTCTTTCATTTGCTTGAAATATATTGTCTATATCTGCAATATTGTTTTTTGTATAAACTTCACTGTCTTTTGTAGTTCATACAGAGGTCTGTATAGTTTTGCTTCCAGTGTTGTTTCTCTGGGCCAGTGGGTTTGCCTCAATATATCATATTCAGGGCAATCTTGAAGTCCATGCTCCACAGTCTGGGGTGCCTGTCCACACGTACACATGGCTGAATTGCCAATCTTGAATTTTGTGTACATGTGGCTGCGGAGTCAGCTGTGTCCTGTTCTAAGGCGCAGAATGACAACTTGTTCTGATCTATTCATAGCTTGTTAGTCATCCTGTGTTGGTGTTGGTGGCTTTCTGATTGATTTGATCATCTTTTTCTTCTGATGGTATGTAACTGGTACATCCGGTTGCTCATCTGCACTGGTTGCACAGTTCAGAAAGTAGGGCTTGTATACCTGGCAATTTTCTGGACTGAAGTTCTTGGAGTGCTGATCTTGCATCTGTCAGGAATACTACAGGCTGTGGACCAAGATTGTTCAATAGTTTCTCAGTTGCCATCTTGATTGCCTGGATTTCTGCATCATAGTTGTTACAGAATTTCCCCGTTGGTACTCTGAACATATCCCTAGTGTTGTTTAGGTATTCTATGTACACTCCTGCTCCTCCATTCTTTGCTGTATTCTGTACTGACCCATCCATGTATACTCAGACCCAGAGGTCCTGTGGGTATTCATCATCCAGGAAACTGAGAGTGACGGTCCTACGTTGCACGCTGTTCTGTTCATCCCTGTCGAATATTCCTTTAACTTTTGTCTGGATGTGTACTGGAAGTCCAGGCTCCTCTCTCCAAGGGGTTTGTTCTGGCACAGACTTTAGGGGGCTGTCAACTTTAGTCAAGTCTGAGATTTGTCTATGAAATCGTTTGGCCTGGTGGATAAAGCTGCTTCTTTTCAATTGCCCCATTGCTAGGTTTTGGAATCTGTCCTTCATTGGATGGCTCGGCATACAGATTAACTTTTCTGCCTGTGTTAGCACTTTCGTGTCACTAAGTTCTCTTAGTGCTTCTATCCTCCCCATTTTCTCCATCTCCACTATAGGTGTTGATTTCAATGCCCCCGTGATGACCCTAAGCACCTGGTTTTGCACCTTATCTAGCTCTTGTAATGTGGTGTTTGATGCTGGACACCACGCAGCTGACCTATTTTCCAGGTGTGGTCTTATGCCCTGCTGGTAAACTTTACTAAGTATTTTCCTGCTGGCTCCCCATGTGGTTCCACTTAGTTTTCTCAGGATGGCTAACTTCCTCCTGCCCTTTGTTGCTGCCTTGTTGATGTGCTGCTTCCATGTCAGCCTATCATCGAATGTAACTCCGAGATAGGTGGGTTGTTTATCTTCTCTCATGAGCTCTTCATTTATCTTGATGACACCAGCTTTTTGTTTGGCAGAGAGGGTGAAGAGCATAGTGCTGCACTTGTCTGTGTTGATGCTGACACACCATCTATTTGCCCATGAGGTTAAGGCATCTATAGCTCTTTGTAGCAGTTTGGTGGCCATTGTTGCTTGCTCATCTGTGCACCATATTACCAGGTCATCAGCGTACATTGGCACTTTCATTCCATGTGGTAGTTCAGCAACCAGGTCATTGATGTAGACTAGGAAAAGTGTGGGGGACAGAACCCCTCCCTGAGGGATGCCATGACGTAGTAGAATTCTCTTACTCTTTAAGCCATCTAGTTGTACTCGGGCTCTTCTGTTATGCAAGTATGCTTTCACCCATTTGTACATCCTACCATTCACTCTACAGTTTCTCAGTTTCTTCAGAAGCCCTTCTTTCCAAACCTTGTCAAATGCTTTCCTTAGATCTATCCATGCTGCTAGTACCAGTTTTTTATCTTGGAGCGCATCCTCAGTCTCTAGGGAAAGGTAAGTTGCCTGATCTTTGGTAGAGATTAACTGTCTGATATGGTTTGTCTAAACAACAGTACATACAACATCCCACCTCAGTATTAGTATCAAGATTCTGGAAGCCTCCATTATACTTCTGCTTAAATTCATCAGAACCTGGATTTTGATTACAATACATGATATACTTTAATTACTACATACATACTGACCAATTCTTTAATACATTTTGACAAGCAATTATGGCTATTATAAAGTACAAGAATGTTTGAGAGAAAAAAAATAAAAACAATATTATCTGTTGTTGTATAAACTCAGTAAAATGCTTACTGATATAACAATGCTCTTACAAGAAGAGTCTTTGAAAGTTTAGACTAGTTCTTTTTAAAAAGAGGTTGTTGTTGTTGATAAACAAGGGTTGCTGAGCTTGTCACCCTTTTGCAGCCAATGCCAAGTTGAAGAATTTGTATGTGTTCTGAGGCTGCTAAATAGTACAGATTAAAGTGTTTGTGATTGGTGGTCAATAATCAATATACCCTTTAGCTCCCCAAGGAGCATAGGCATTCAACAAACACAGACCAAGTCCTCCTGTCACGTGTCAACAGCTCAAGTTCTTTCCATGTTTTCTTCATCAGTTTCATTTGTCTCTAGCTCTCTTGTCCACGTGTGTTTTAACATACCTCTGCCTTTCTTTCCCTGGGGATTTCAGAAAAAGGATCATCATGTAATGCTATCAACAGGTTTCCTCAATGTGTGTCCTATCCATCACCAGCATCTTTTTCTCATCTCTTCTTCCACTGGCACTTGTTTGGTTCTTGTCATCACTTATATATTTGTAATACCATTTCAAACCTTATATTCGATGCAACCACCCATTTATGAAAGTCTGTAACTTTTTATTGTTGTTTTTTTTTTTGTTCTCCATCGGTCAGGGCCATTTAATATGACTGACTTGACAAAGCCATTCAATATGACTGACTTGACAGAGCCATTCAATATGACTGACTTGACAGAGCCATTTAATATGACTGACTTAACGATTCTTTTTTTTCATGTCAGTCTTGATTTCTTTTGACCTCCATGTTTTCTAATGCAATGAAAGCCTCTCCACATGTAAGCCTACCTTGCCGTGGTTGGAGAGCTTGAGCGCCTCAATGATCCCGGGAGCTATGCCGGCGGGAGTTTTACTCCTGGCAGGGTCACCCAAGCCGGACAGGTCCTGGGTGAGGGGCCAGACTAAATGGGCTGAGGAGTGGGTGGAACCCTATAGGTGTAGATGCAGAACCCACCGGCGAGTGGTACATGCTCTGGTCTGCACCAATCCACCCCCACTTCATGGGTTAAATGCTTTCTTGCCTCATTCTTCACTGTTTGTCGTCTATCACGCCCATGGCGACCGTTGCCTCAATTGGCTGTGTGTGGTGTACCCGGAAACGGGGCCTCCCAGTACTGAGGCAAAGTTAAGTCCCCGATGTCACTTATCGGTGCAGAATTGAGAGAGATGGCTGAGCATCACAATCCCTCCTGTGTTGCAGCATGATGAGAACCCAGCATTGCACACTGAGCTTGGGGGGATCACTTGGGCACCAGACTTAATACTGGCTCTTGACTGGATGGCCGCATGCAGGAGATTTCTACAATGGAGGGTTGGCAGGTGGTGGGTATCGGGAAGTGGCTCTGTGCAGGACGTGAGGATTCCTTGGGAGAGCCCAGAACCAGAGCACAGCATTGTGCAAGCTCTGCATAGTTGGAGAGCCCCCTGGATGACGGGGAATGCACAGTGTGCTACCCCACCTATCCCCAACTGCTAACTTAGAACCAGAAGTGGGGTCCTCTGTATGCGTGCCAGGCCAGGATAAAATGCCTGGGAAAGAGACTGGAGCTCAGAACTCCCTAACTCAAAGTTGCAGGATGGCAGAAAAGCCACGGGAAAGACAGGGCTATTTTGAAGATAACGCAACCATATTTTCACCATACGAGCTCGGACGCCGCCTCGGTAAACAAGGTCCGCGCAGAGCAGTGACACCCCCAGGCTGCTTGCGAATAGTCTACTACTGGGAACATAAACAGATTAGGGATGAGCCCACTCTCCCGTTGAACAGGTGCTAAAGTCGTAGATACTGGGCCAGAAGGCGCACCGGAAACCACAGTATCATGCAACTCGCTTTTTTTTTTCTATGGAGAGTACACCGTCAAATAAATCTCGTTCTGGTGCTCGCCCTGTGGAGCTCCACCAGGCAGGTGCAGTGCCGGGCTCTGAGCCTCGACAGAGCCCACCCTCAGCTACTGGAGGACCCTCTAGACCGTCTTGTGGAGTCACAGACGGCGGAGGAGAACTACTGACCAAAACAAAACAGAAAAAGAGAAACCCAGAGTGCCACTTGTCATGATGCACTGGAATGCAGAGGGAGTGAACAGCAAGCAGGCTGGATACAGCAAAAAGACAGAGCTGGAAAACATCTTGTATGAGAAGCAAGTCAGTGTTTGCTGTATCCAAGAGACTCACTTGAAAGCAGATCAAACCTTTAAAATAAGGGGATATCAATGCTTCAGATCCGACAGACAAGATAGACGAAAAGGAGGAGTACTTACTCTTGTAAGGAATAACATTCCTGCACACGAAAGGAAAACCTTCATGGATGGAGCAGAATATCAGCTGCTGCAGATAAAGGTAGACAAGATGGAAATAGAACTCCTGAACTATTACTGTCCGAACAACAAACCCCTGAGTCTCAGCTCTATACAGGTACCAGCCACCAACTTTATAGCAGTTGGAGACTTTAATAGCCATTCCCAGAGCTGGGGCTATAACCATCTGGATCACAGAGGTGAAGAGGTTGAAACTTGGCAAGATGATCACTCCCTAATCCTAGTCAATAATGCCACAGATACTCCTACCTTCTACTCCAGAGGATGGCACACAACTTCAACACCAGATCTTGCCTTCTCCACACCAGATATAGCTGGATCTATTAGTAGAGAAGTAGGAGACCAACTAGGGGGAAGCGACCATCGCCCAATCTTTCTTACTGTCCAGAGTGCAACTCTCAGTACAGGCCCAGCCATTACAAGATGGAACTACAAAAAAGCCAACTGGGGTTTATTCAGGCATCAGGTGAACACGCTGCTGTCTACCCTCAAGGTACAGAACAGAGACATTAATGAAGTGGTAAAAGACTTCAACAGATGCATACTACAAGCTGCAAAAGAAACCATTCCCAAAGGATGCCGGCGTAACTACATACCATACTGGTCCAGCACACTCCAAGAACGTCAGGAAGCTATGGACAAGGCTAGAAAGGACGCAGAGTCTCAGCCTTCACTTGAAACTCACAACAAATGGAAAAAGGCTGTAGCAGAGTTTCAGAGAACAAAGCTAGAAGAAAAGCGGAAAAGCTGGAGAACTAAAACGGCATCGCTGAACCTTGAGAAAGACGGCAGGAAACTTTGGAGATTAGTCAAGTCTCTAAATGAAGAGCATTCCTCACCAAGGCAGACTATCACATTGGATGAAGGTGGCAAACTTTTCAGAGGAAAACAAGCTGCAGACTTGTTTGCTAGAAGATACAGTTCAGAAAGCAACTTACCCATTAACATAGACCATCAGAGAGAGATAAGAAAAGAAATACTGGCAACCATGGGACAGACAGATACTCCTGCCCCAATGAGGGAACCCATCACACTAGGAGAACTACAGAAGGCTATTTCCAAGCTTAAGTTTCAAAAGTCACCCGGCCCAGACAAAATCAGCAACGAAATGCTAGTAAATCTGAGCTCAGCAGCAAAGACAAAACTGCTTGAGATATTCAACCACAGCTGGTTGAAAGGAACGGTACCCCAAGTATGGAGAGAAGCCATCACAATACCCATACTAAAGAAAGGGAAATGTAAGACCGAGGCTGCAAGTTACCGGCCAATCAGTCTCACAAGCTGTGTTGGGAAGACTATGGAGCGAATAGTCAACCACAGATTGAAATGGTATTTAGAGTCTGAGCAGATCCTGGTGCCGGAACAAGCTGGATTTAGAGAATGCTACAGTATAGAAGACCAAGTTACTTACTTGTCTCAAGCAATAGAAGATGCCTTCCAGGAGAAGAAAAAGGTCCTAACGATCTGGGTCGACTTCAAGCAGGCCTTTGACAAGGTGTGGAAAGATGGCCTCATTGCAAAACTTAGGAGAAGTGGAATCCAAGGCAACATGATGAAATGGATCCAGTCATACTTGCATAACAGGAGAACTAGAGTCACTCTTGACGGTCTGCAGAGCAGAAAAGTGTTGCTCCATCAGGGGGTACCTCAAGGAGGAGTAATTTCCCCAACACTCTTCCTTGTTTACATCAATGACCTGGTGAAAGATCTCCCTGCAGGAGTTAAAGCTGCCTTATATGCAGATGACCTAGTACTCTGGTGCGCTGATGAAAATGTCACCACAGCAAATTATAGAATGCAGCGGGCAGCAGACATGCTAGTGTCATGGGCAGAGAAATGGCTTATCACAATAAACACAGACAAAACCTCCACAACACTGTTCTCCCTCGCCCCCAAGGACAAATCAGCTAACATACACCTAGGGACAACCGTGATCAAGGAAGAAAGCTACCCCACCTATCTTGGGGTGACATTTGACCAAAGGCTTACATGGAATAAGCATATTGAAAATGCAGAAGGAAAGGCCCGAAGACGACTAGGCATACTCAGAAAATTAGCAGGTACCAACTGGGGAGCAAATGAACGAAATCTAAAGAAGATTTATAATGGAGTAATAAGACCACACTTAGAGTTTAGCTCAGCAGCATGGTCATCAGCTGCTAACTCACATCTGCAGTCTTTGGACAAGGTGCAAAATCAAGCTCTCAGGCTCATTACAGGAGCCATGAAAACTACACCAATAACAGAGATGCAGAAGGTTGCTGGATTACAGACATTGTCCCATAGAAGAGACACAAAAACCATGATCCAGATGGAAAAGTACAACAGTATGCCAATGCACCCAATGAAGGCAAGACTAGATGATCTGGCATTGGGACGTCTAAAGCGTAGCAGCTTTGTGCATCGGGGGAAAAGACTAATAAGACAGCATCAAGAAGACCTATCCATGAAGACAACACCACTGAAGCCCACCCTATACCCTGTACCATGGGAGCAGGCCAGCAGTGCCCTCCAAATTAATACACAGTCAGTGGTCTCACAAGTGGATGTGAGTATAATGATCTGCAAAAACGAACTGCTACATTGAGTATGATCCAAGAAAGCTATCCCGATCAATCATGGATACATGCCTATACAGATGGA
Source organism: Oreohelix idahoensis (assembly GCA_024509875.1). Classification (NCBI taxonomy): domain Eukaryota; kingdom Metazoa; phylum Mollusca; class Gastropoda; order Stylommatophora; family Oreohelicidae; genus Oreohelix; species Oreohelix idahoensis. Next base: position 619,594 of record JAMPIV010001083.1, read on the forward strand.
TCAGCAACTAATGCTGTTAGGAATGGAGGTGCCGGTATCTTTATCTCATATCCTGACAACCACTATGAGACTAGGCACATTCCCACTGGTAAATTCTGTTCCAACTATACAGCTGAGGTTCAAGCTCTAGAGCAAGCTGCAAATATGATTTATAACACCAACTCTGACTGCCACCAGGTAGTCATCCTCACAGATGCACTGTCTGTCCTGCAAGCTCTCAAGGGTGGTAAACTCCCGCATCTGAGAAATGAACTAAACAAGGTAGCTGCCAAAAAGAGAACCATACTTCAGTGGGTACCATCTCATTGTGGTGTACCCGGAAATGAAAAGGCAGATAAACTTGCAAAAAAGGGAGGAGAATGTGAACAAGAAGATAATGAAGTCACATACTTTGAGAAAAAGAGAGCTATCCAGACTATCAGAAGAGAACAGAACCAACCCAAAGACGACTATCACACTCTCGACCGGCAGGGACAGACAACTATTTTTCGACTCAGGACAGGGCATAACAAACTGAATAAACACATGCACAAGCTACGATTGTCTGCTTCACCACTGTGCACATGTGGATTAAACGAACAAACTGCTGAGCATGTTCTACAGGACTGTCCTCTGTATGACCAGTTAAGAAAGATATACTGGCCCAATGACTCAACACTAAACTCAAAGCTATATGGAGTTAAAGAGGAACTTCAAACAACAGTCGAATTCATCATGAGAACTCGTCTGACGGTGTAATCATCAAAGATGCGATCGCAAGAAGAAGAAGAAGCAATGAAAGCTCTTCATACATTTTGCATTCTTATTTTGATATTATTTCTGTCCCTCCAACTTTGGCTTTATTGCTGCCAAGATATGTGTACAATTCTACAATCTTTTAGTGGTGTTTCTTCATGTTCAACCTTGTCATCATTTCTTGCATTTATTCTCATTATCTTTGTCTTTTCCCTGTGTATCTTCAGACCCACTTGTTGTGACCTCTCATTGAGTATTTTCATTTTGTCTTGCATCTGATTATGGTTTTGAGACAGAACAGCAAAACCTAGATCATAAGCAGTTTAGTCAGATTACACTGGATTGCATTTCTGTTATGTGATGGGAATGTTTTCATAATCCCATTTATTGCCAGTAAGTAAAGAAATGGAGGCAAGAGGCATCACTGTCACATTCCCATTCTAATCACAAATGGTTCTATAAGTTGTCCTTCATGAAGAACTCTGCACGTAAAGTCGTTTTTATTAAGTAACTGATCTTCAACAAGAGATGAGAAGAAGACGATGGTGATGGATAGGACACACACTGAGGAAACCTGTTGATAGCAGTACAAGGCAGTCCTTGTTCTGGAACCCCCAGGGAAAGAGAGGCAGAGGTAGACCAAGAAGCACATGGAGAAGAGAGCTGGAAACAGAGATGAAAATGATAAGGAGAACATGGAAGGAACATGAGATGATGGCACGTGACAGGAGGACTTGGCATGTGTTTGTTGAAGGCCTATGCTCCTTTGGGAGTGGAGGGTTATGAATGAAATGAAATGATCTTCATAGGAATTCCATAATGGTCATCCTTTATGTCCAACGAGTACCTGTTAATTACCTTTATTTATTTATTTACTAATTTATTTAGGTAACTTTACTAGATAACCGTTCTTCCATTCTGCTGGTATTTCTTCTCTCAGCAGAGGTGGCGGTAATTTCCCCACTGCTGCAAGCCGCTCCTGACATAAACAAAGCACTCTGTGTTGGCTGGGCAAACCTCCAAGGTTTTTGTGGACTGGCGATGACACAGCATGCAATTTAGACCTCAGAGATCACAATGCAATCTGCTAAAAGCCCAAAGCCATTGTCTAATTTACTGTATGGATGGTTTTGGATTTTGTTTGTCTTTTTTCCCCTTTTATTTTTTTTTACTTTTATGTTTTTTTTCTAAACAAACTTAAATTTTATTAAGACTGGATATTACAAATGCTTATTATTATTTGACCTTGATAATGTTGCATGCCTAAATAATGATCAAAGTACATGTATGAAGGAAAGGATACAGATTGCAAGATGAGAGAGAGAGAAAGGGCAGAATGTTAGATGAGCCTGTGTGTCCAATTCTTAACTCTTTGAAAATAAAGTTTGTTTGTTCTCTCTCCTAGACTTTGCCATGTAGTTTATATAATATCTCTGTAAAGGTATCAATATATGTTTTGATGGTCTCTGCTGGAATGCCATCTGGACCAGCTGCTTTTCCATTTTTCAGAAGCTTTATGGCTTTCTTTATTTCTTCTCTATTGGTCATTCACAGTTAATTTGTAGCTCCTCTACTGCTGGCTGGATGTCTGGGAAGGGGGGGGGGGGGGGGGGGGGGATGGGTTTGTTGGAGCAGGTCTATTGCAAAGTTCATCAAAATGTTCTGTCCATCTCTACATTTGTTCTTGTATATTACTAAAACATTTGCCACTCATCTTTGATGAGGCTATTTTCTTGTTTATATTTCCCTCTTAGCTTCTTGGTGTTGTTGTACAGGTTCTTCATATTTCCATTTGGCTGAAGCTTTTTCTGCTTCCCTTGCCAACTTTTTGATATACTTTTTCTTGTCTCTTTTGATGTTTCTTCTTACTTCTTTATTTTCTTCTAGGTACACTTCATGAGCCTTGGCTTTGGAGCTTCGTGTTTTATCTGCCTTCTTGTTTTTCCTATTTTCTATTTTGTTTATGGTTTCTGTTGTTATCTATGCTTTGTGCTGATGTTCTCTTTTTCCCAGTAACTCTCTACATGTATCGTTCCATATATTTTTTACTTGTTCCAATGGTCTTCCATATCTGCTTCATCATCCAGTTGTTGGAGTAATTAGTATGTGTTGGATATTGTGATTGAAACTTTGTCTCTTATTTCTTAATTTCTTAGGTATTCCACATTATACACAATTCTGTTGAGTTATATTTTTGTTTTTGCTAACAGAAGATGGTGATCGAATACTACATCTGCTACTCTATATATCTTTACATCAAGTAATCATTACCTATATTCTTATCTATGGTCTGGTGATATCTATGTTGCTTTATGTGTTCTTTTTTGTGGAAATATGCTTTTCCTATAGTCAGTTGATTTGAAGCACAGATGTTTATTAATAGTTCCCCATTCTTGTTCATCATACTAATCCATGTTTTCCCATGATTTCTTCAAAGCCAGTGTTGTCTGTTCCTATTTTTGCATTTAGGTCCCCCATCAAAATTGTGGTTGTTAAGGAGCCAAGTTATAGCTTTCTTCTTTCTGTGGAAAGTCCTGGGTAAGTGAGCAGCACAATCTGGGCTACCTCAGTGGATGGGTTCACTAATGGCAATTAGGTTTAAGTATTGAGGTTCAATTATTGTATGTGCTTGGTGAGTCTGGTGTATTCTGTTCTTAGTTGGAAGACCCAACTTCTGGGGATGGGAGACATGATAGATATTTAATGAAGAAAATTATTTATATATATTATAAACCAAGTATAATGCACATAACTCAAATGTATTTGTATGAAAAATAACATTAACAGTTTGAATTTAGTGTATATATTGTACTTCACGCATTAACCTTGAATAGTGGTGCAAATTATATTTTAAAATTAATTTTAATAATTTGACAGCGGTATGAAATAATGCTAGACATTAAGTATAAAAGCAACCATGTTTTCTGTGTCTTGTTGAAAATGACATCACAGATATCATTCAGCAAACATGTATAACTCTTCACTACATTGTCAGATTCTGCCATCAATGGTACCTGTACCTTGTAGTGGTATGGAAGCTTGTATACCCTGACAACCCCCAGAGCTATGCCAGCAGGAGTTTTACTCCTGGTAGGATCAACCAAGCTGGACAGATCTGTGCAGGTAGGGGTCAGACAAAAGCTGGTACCCTGTTCCTCCAGGTTGGGTGTTTTAGCAAGGCCAACACCCCTGTCTATGTAAAAAATCTCAGACTCGTATGACTGTCAGTGGTGAAAGCTAAAAGGAAGCCATTGGCATAAAAACGGATGCCCTGACCACAAAAAAAAGAAATTAGAATGGACGCTTTGTGGTGTGCATAAAAAGGTGCAACAAGTCAAAGTTGATGGTCAATGTGTGATGCCCAGTGAACTAGAAAAAGACATTACATTTATGACAGAAGATGAGATTATGCGAGTGATAAGGTGCATCCTAGGCAGACTATAGAATGAAATGTCAACACTTTTCAGTCAACTGAAGAATATAAACATGGAATTTGAATTCCTCCTCAACACTGATACTCTTATCAAGACAGATAATGCTTAAGAGATTTGTCAGAAGTGCACTGACCTGGCAAGCTTTTTTGTCACAGACGCTGATGGCAAGGTCCTGCTTTCGGAAATAAGTGATTGCAGGATGCTACTGCAATCACGAACTGATTTTGTTTCAACAACTGCTTTGGGTTTGCTTTCATTCATGGTGTCTTATGGAAATGATGTCTTCCCAAAGTTACGAATAGCACTGTAAACTCTGCTAATGATTTCTACTTCAGTAGCCAGTTGTGAGCGTTTGTTTAGTACACTAAAGCTAATTCTTTCATATTAATGAGTATCTATGGGACAGGAACGTCTGAGTAATCTGGCGCTTTTTAGTATTGAAAGAGAAACTCTTAATAACATTCATTTCGGTAAGAATTGATCAATTTGCAGGAATGAAGGTGCTAAAGATCAATATGTAGTAATTAAAAAAAAATTGACAACTGTGGTGTACTGTTTATGCTGTTAATAAAAATCTGATGAGAAAGAGCGGTTTATTTATTTTCTTTTGTGTTTAATTAATTCTTAAATTTCATATTTTCCCAAGAATTCATCCTGGTGTTCTTAATAGAATTTAAAAGTCACGACAGTGCTTCATATATTCCTTTAAACTTTCTTTTGATTTGTCTACAAAATGAACATGTACTTTATCTGGCGGTGACCATGGGTGCATTTTTTCCTTTCTCGCCTCGGACACTAACAACCCTCCAACACCACTGCCCCAAACAAGTAAAATTTGCCATAAAGGATTTTCTGTCTGGACTAAAAATACCTGAAATTTAAAAAAAATAATTGAAATTAAAAAAAAAACACGTGTGCATATAGGGTAGAAACCTTAAAGAAATTGTGATGTTTGCGGTGGATGTGTATAAATAACACTTATTATGTTTCATATTTGTTGATAGTGCTAACATATTGAGCACAGGTTACATTTATGTTAAAAAGTTGTAAAGCATTACTGAGTAAATTGTCCCCAGCAGGATATACAGATGTGGAACTGGTCTTCATACTCTCTCTCCCTGCAGAAACATGACCATCTTCTTTGTCTTCACTTTCTATCTTCACTGTGTGTCCCTGAAAACAAAATATTGAACATTATTCAAGTTTGAAACAAACCGTTTCAGTCTTAAACACTGCCCCAGTTTGACAACTACATGATAAATTTTTATGTATTTAAGTTGCTTTCTTTTCTCAACTGTTTTACACCTCTGTCTGTCATGAAAACCTTACATTACATTTACATATAATACACTGTTACAGAAAGAAAAAACACAAAGAACCCAGCAATAAGTAATAAAATGTTTAAATGGACAATATTTTAACACATTTCTCAGTTTAACTCACTTTGGCTGTATAAAAATTTGTTATCACGAATTAAAAAGAATACTCACTTTAAAATCTGTACTGATGTCCTGTTTTATTTTTTGATCCAAGAATGAGATCTTCTGTTCCATATTTTTTTGCAATCTGACAAGAAAAATGAATTATATGTAACAAAATCATAGACAATTAGTTACATGCTGGTTTTTGAGATAGTGATATCACAAGAAATTTCACTCAAAGTTTTTTTTTTTTTTAATTATTAATGGTGAAAAAATATAAATGAAGGAAACCTGAGTCCTGTGGATAGTAAATAAATAGGTAAATAAATAAATAAAGGTAATTAACAGGTACTCGTTGGTCATAAAGGGTGTTACTAGACAACAGAAAAGAAAATATGAGTGATAGGCTTACCGGGAATCGAACCTAGGACCTGTGACAGTACATCGTGAATGGACGCTGAGCCAATTTTGCACCCCAAAAGAAGTGCATTATTGGCTGAGTGTGGCAGTGTAGGTTATACGGCACTAGTAGTTATATAGATTTTATTTAGTCAGAGTTAATCTTTCATATGTTGTTGTGATTCAAGTGCTAACTGGCCTTCCGCCAGAGATGGTAATACTTGACCTTTACTCAGTTTTTCAACCCAGGAATGTTCTTCCCTTTGAGTTTGGTGATAAGCAAAACAGTTTCAGCACAACAACGTATATCCAAAAGAAATTACTGTAAAGTTCCACAAACAGCAATTTAGATAAATTTTATTAGAGTTTATTGATGTCATTAGACAAACACTGTAAATTTCACAATGATGATTGGTTATCCAAGATGAATAAATATGTAATCCAACTGAATAATATATGTATACGGTATCCAAATAGAATAATATACTGATTTGTCTACTCAAAAACTTGTCTTGGTATCCTCAAAGACGAAGTTCTCCTAACGCTATTTGTAAAAATCCTCTAGTCTAAAATCATGGTATCCTTAGAATCATAAATCCTAAAATCTCTGTCTATCGCCCACAACTCTTCTATTTATACTATTTCTTCTTTTTTCCCGTCTTTTTTCACACGTCCCGTCCTTTTTTTCACACGGTACAATAATTAACATTTGCACTCCTCTCCTCAGCTTTTTGACCTTTTTGCACACGACATTCTGTTATTTCGACTTTTTTTTCACATGTGTGATCTATTCCAACTTAACAATAGGATTTTTAAAAAACCAGATCACACAAACATTTATTTCCCACTTTCGCGCTTATAAAACCCATTCATTATTATCTGGGACTGACCTACGTTTGCCCTGTCAGAGAAGTAACTGTCAACTGAACTTTGAATGAATACTGCATTTTGTGTAAAAACGTCTTATTTGCTTTTAAGGTCTGTCATTCTTACATGTAGCATCTTCTAGCACATTTTTTTTTTTTTTTTTTTTGCGTACGCCCGCTAATACTCGAGGCGAAATCTCAGGTTATTCCTAATGTCTAACCTGACATTGATTTTACATGAGTATCCCTTTTTACTTGTACAGAGACAGGTGTCCCTCGCCATTCAGGCAAATACTCTCCAATTTCGGAGGTACCCATTGCAGCTGGGTCGGCTCAGGAGCCGCCAATCCCTGGTCGACGACACTCCTTCAAATGTTCTCGCCAGGTCTCGAGTTAATCCAGTCCAATTCCCGGTCGACGAAAAATCCTCAAATGCCGTCGCAAGGGTTTGATCCTGAATCACCCGGTCGCCAGAGCGGTGTTGTAACCACTACGCTAGCGCGGCTCCTTCTAGCACATATAAATGCTTAGCGTGGAAGTAGGAGGGACAAAGCTAGCGTGAAAGGCCAAGCGGTCACATGAGGTCATTCTTGTGACACTCACACAACTATGGTATAGGACCCGTGGACGACCCAGATAGTTTTAAAGACTCAATCACTAATATAACTTTCCTATCAGCAAGTATAGACCAAAGAAAGGCCAAAATACTTGTGTCTAGTAATGTGTAGTGGAAGATGAATAACAAAGAATAGATGGGTAAGTTGAAGTTACAGGTGCAAAATACTTCAACAAACTTCAACTTCAAAAAACTTAAACTGTGGTCACATTTTATGCTACAGAAGCCCCAATGAGGACCTCACATAATTCAAAACTAGTATTCTCACAGGAATAAATGTAAAGTATGGGGTTTGTTCTCGCAGGAATAAATGTAAAGTAGGGGGTGTGTTCTCATAGGACTAAAAGTAATTTAAGGGGTGTGTTCTCACAGGAATAAAAGTAAAGTAGGGGGGTGTGTGTTACGCACAGATTTTTTCTGAGTCAATATAAATTTTTCCGAGTCTTATTTGTACACTTTAATTTTTGTGATCAAAGGTTCATAACTCTTGGTAAACTGAGGTTACATTTTGACAACGGTTGTTACCTTCTCTTGTGTCTTAAACTGCCGGTCTATTTTTTAGATCGATGTCTGGTTGTTGTCCTTTTATGGCTCGAATAGGTCATCTTTTCTTGGAATGTTTGCAACCAGAGTTGATGTTTATTCCATGATCATATAAGGCGCGATCTGGTCAGTATCTTTGCTTGGTATGTGTCCAACATCGGCCCATTTGAGTTGAACTCAGGGGGTCGAGCGCTTCTGCACATGTGTAGAATTTAGGGCGGTTTGAGAAAGACTTCCGTCCAGGAGTCCAGCAGTTGTTACGAGCAGAGCAAGATGCATTTTCAGCGTCTGTGATCTTTTGATGGGGAATTGGACGTCCTCTTGTGTGTTAGTTTATCTAACGAGGATTTTCCCTACATGATTCTAAACGCCTGGAGGCGTGTGTGTTGTGGTGTTATTTCCGAAGCAAGGTAAATGCTCTCCTAATATTGAAATCTGTAGTCAACTTAGATTTTTGACATTGTCGTTCTCTGCTCGCTCACTATCTACAGGCAGGAGAGGCTCTTCTATTAGGAAATGCACCCAGGTATCCTCATACCTTAGATTTATATGTATACGGGTCACTCTAGGCCCAGAGAACAGTTTCTATGCTCCTTTGAACTTCGCTATGTCAGCGATTATACCTTCATCAAGGTTAGACTTAGAAATGCCTACAAAGGTCAACTTGAACTGTACACATAAACCCGCCATTCCCGTGCGGCCTGCGGTAGACTTATTTACACACCTGATCTACTAGTATCAGAGTGGAGTTTGTTACACTCATAGAGTGATGATATGGAGCTGAGGCTGTTGTAAGCTGGAATTATCGAGATCAGCATGAATTACTGAGGAACTTTGTTTATGCTGATTACTATGTCCTGCAGTGTCTGTGACTTATAGGCCTACATATTGATGTCAATGTACTTGTCATTGTGGCGTCCTAAATAAATGATGGAAAACGTCACCAGCAGTTCATATTTCTATGACTTCCACGTCGTGAGTGAATGTAATGTCCTCATGACCCATGTACTGTAGACCTGTGGAACTTCATCTCATCTATACTCACAGCAAGCAACAGACCAGACAAGATACCTTACTTCACAGCCTTCGACATCCCTGGTGTCTATGGTGGTACATTACACGGCTACATCTTAGCAACAACATTAGACCTACATCTACATTCTAGTAGCCAGTAAAAATCCACCTTTACAGTGTGTTCTCACAGGAATAAATGTAAAGTAGGTGAAGTGTTCTCACAGGAATAAATGTAAAGTAGGGTGTGTGTTCTCACAACAATAAATATAAAGTAGTGGGTGTGTTTTCACAGGAATAAATGTAAAGTAGGAGGTGTGTTCTCACAGGAATAAAAGTAAAGTAAGAGGTGTGTTCTCACAGTTTGGATATGGAGATTGCTGGTTGAAATCATTTCAAAACGTTTGGTACACGTGTGTGAACATTTTGAAATGGGGAAAACAAATTTATAAAGCTGAAATTGTATACTTCTTTATATCCATTACTAGTGCTGCTAATCGTTTGTTTATAAGCAATGGCAAGAGATTCATCTTCTTAACACTGGCTATAAGCTGATCAAGGAAGGCTGCTTAATTCTCAGTAATTAGAAGAGAAATAAAGCAACAGTAGTTTTTCTGTTAGTGATTCAGATGAGGACTTTCCTAAGACTTCATGTTAGAATATTCATGAAAGAAGGCGGAGTGTTCTCACAGGAATAAATGTAAAGTAGGGTGTGTGTTCTCACAGGAATAAAAGTAAGGTGTGTGTTCTCACAGGAATAAAAGTAAAGTAAGGAGTGTGTTCTCACAGGAATAAATGTAAAGTAGGGGTTGTGTTGTCACGGGAGTAAATGTAAAGTAGAGTGTGTATTGTCACACGAATAAATGCAGGGGTTTGTTTTCTCACAGGAATAAATGTAAAGTATGAGGTATGTTCTCACAGGAATAAATGTAAATTAGAGAGTGTGTTCTCACATGAATAAATGTGTGTTCTCAGATGCATAAATTTCCAGCTACTGTATAATTTTTTTTTTTTTGCTTTTAAGCATGACAATTTCGCTGATTAATCATCTTTCCCTTTTATTACAGTTTCATATAATAATCCCAGAACAAATGTAGGTGATCTTACAAGTACCAAGTAGAGCTGATCATACAAAAGTGCTAGTTAAATTTACAAACAATGACTGCTACACACCTGGAGCAGAGACTATTGTTTCCCCTACATCATCAGCTAGTCATGTCAGTAATTGAATATGGGCTAGGAATACTCATGCTGTCAATATTACAATGTAAATGGCTGGGAACACAATCAAAATGAAGGGATGCATATCATCATGGGCTGGGCATGAGATAAACCCACTGTGACTATGAAGTACATGCTTGGATCAGTATAGATTAGATCCAGATATGTAATGGCCCAGGCAAAAAGCCTATATGCTGATAATCACAGGCAGAAGACATCCCCCACATGGGAACATAGCTGGCATAAAAGGAGTAAGAATAAAGAGAGACATCATGAAAGGCAGATGGAACAATTGGGCAGGTGATCTCAGTTAAAAATATATTCAAAGGGGAAGAGTGGAGTAAGTAAGGTGAGAACTAAATAAAGCATTAGCAAGTCATCAACAGCCTTGGTAAGGAGTGCAGAGCTTGAGGTAATAGAAAAGTAGAGCTGAAAATTAATCAACTAATAAATGATTATAGCAAGAATGAAAACAAGTGTATAATAATTAGTGATGCGTGGCAGGGGAAAATGAAGATCTTGTGAGGTACAAGTGCTACATATTGCTGATGAAAAATTAAAAGCATATTAAAAAATCAATCCAAACACTTCAAGCCTTCACATTACTCTACTCCCTTCCCAAACCTTTGTTTTTTTTAATTTTTGTTGTTGTTTTGTTACACGGTGACAGGTTCGAATAGACTACTTTTAGGAAATGGAAAAACACACACATACAAACACTCGCAAAATTTAGAAATTTCAATTGACATTATTTACAACAATTGGACAGGAAAAGTGAAGCCACATCAGGTTTTGGCAAATGAAGAAATTATCTGAACTTAGAGGCACCATAGGGCCTATATCATAATTATAAATGAGGTTAAACTGAATATTTTTACTATACAATTAAAATATAAAAAATAATAGAAGTTTGGATATGAAGATTGCTGGTTGAAATCATTTCAATACGTTTGGTACACGTGTGTGAACATTTTGAAGTGGGGAAAACAAATTTATAAAGCTGAAATTGTAGACTTCTTTATATCCATTACTAGTGCTGCTAATCATTTGTTTATAAGCAATGGCAAGAGATTCATCTTTTTAACATTGGCTACAAGCTGATCACATCAATGGTACCTATACCTTGTAGCGGTATGGCAGCTTGTGTACCCTGACAATCCCCAGAGCTATGCCAGTGGGAGTTTTACTCCTGGTAGGTTCAACCAAGCTGGACTGGTCTGCGTGGGTAGGGGTCAGACAAAAGCTGGTACCCTGGTCCTCCAGGTTGGGGGTTTTAGCACAGGGCCGACACCCCTGTCTGTGTAAAAAATCGCACATGTTACGGAAACAGCAATAAATGAAAAAACTTTGATGCGGGATGGACATCCGGAGTCTCAGGCTCGTATGACTGACAGTGGTGAAAGCCGAAAGGAAGCCACTGGCATGAAAACGGATGCCCAGACCGCAAAACACGAAACCAGAATTGGTTTTTGGAATGTCAGAACTATGAATGAGGCAGGAAAGCTGAGACAGATCACAGCAGAGATGAGGAATTACAAACTACATATCCTGGGAATAAGCGAGAGCAGATGGACACGAAACCGGAATTGGTTTTTGGAATGTCAGAACTATGAATGAGGCAGGAAAGCTGAGACAGATCACAGCAGAGATGAAGAATTACAAACTACATATCCTGGGAATAAGCGAGAGCAGATGAGAATAAAAACAGCTACAGGGGAAACAGTACTTTATTCTGGTAGAGAGGACGGTCAGCACAACGAAGGTGTAGCCATTATCCTTAAGAAAGGAATGGAAAGGTCTCTACTGGAATGGAAACCCATTAACAACATACTAATAAGAGCAAGACTGAGAGGGAGATTCACCAACACCACAATTATACAATGCTATGCACCAACAAACGACAGTGATGAAGAGATCAAGGACGAGTTCTATCAACAGGTACAAAAGGAAATGGAAACTGTACCCAGGTACGATCTTATTATAGTAATGGGAGACCTAAATGCAAAAGTTGGAACACACAATAATTATAACGAAAGAGTAATGGTGAAGTGCGACAGTGGAACAGTAAATGAGAATGGGGACAAGTTAATAAGCTTCTGCAGTATTAACAACCTGGTCATTGGAGGAACACCTTTTCAACACAAAGAAGTGGACAAGTTAACATGGGAATCACCAAACGGACGAGACAAAAACCAGATAGATCACATAATGATCAATGGCAGATGGAGACATGTACTACAAGAAGTGAAAGTAAGAAGAGGCGCAGATGTGGGAAGTGACCATCACCTAGTAGTAGCAAGACTGAAGGTGAAACTCAGAGCTGCTGGACCAGTTGCAGTGAAACAGAAAAGATATAACATCACTGTGATAAATTTAACCGTGATACAACGTTAAAATATCTTCAAAGATAAAATGTAGGGATAAAATTAATGCGTAAGCTACTAGAAGACATGATCGCCCATGCCGCGGTTCACTAACCGCCATGGAAACTAACTTGTTAGACCCAAGACAAAACGTTTACCCTTGGAGACGGGAGAGAACGGAGGACATCAAAAAGGAAAAAATATGACTGAACACGTGTTTGAAACTAGCAAGGCTAAAAAGACGCAATTGGTGGGGAAAGGAAAAAATTCACGTCCACTAGTTGACACAATGTAAAGAAATGGACAAAAGGGACCTTAGCTATTATACGCAACAGTCATTTCTTGGACGCTTTTACGATACTTAGCCCTTTTATTTGAAACCAGCGGCAAACGCATTAAAGAAGCTTCTCGAAAATATTTCAAAAAAATAGACGAGAAAAAAATACGTTTTTCTTAATAATAATGTTACGAAAATAAAACTTAGCTAGTTTGATAGCCCATCTTGAGCTGACAAATAATATACTTTAAATTATCCAGACGGATAGATAATAATGAAGATATTGACAAAAGACTGTATTGTTCATATCAGACGAGCGACTGCACTGTTAAAAAATGTCACTAAATTTTCAAAATTTGCGGCCTTGAGACTCAAGTCCTAAAATCGAGCTGTAATTAAAGAGAGGGGAAATGGTGGAGAATTGTAGCTAAAAATAACTCTAGAGGCAGATTCGTGTAGGAAATGCATGTAGAAACAAGTGTGTTTTTGTAAAAAACGCAAGTAGAGACAGACGGACCAACAGACAATAATACATACTTGACTGAGGTATGACTGAATTGACTTTTGGTTGTAGGTTTGAAATTTGAAAGGGGGAAAGTCGGTGATTGGCCACAGATAATCATATTATCGGCGCACAGACGCGCATTTTTGCCATTCAACCTAAAGCTGTCCAGTAGTAGACACAGTAATTATTCAGTGGTGTATTTCCCAGAAAGCTATTCCATATTTAGAGGGACGCCATACTAGAGCCAGCAGCTCAGCTGAGTTTTGCTAGAATATAACTGTGTTCTCTATTCTTAACTCTGGTAAGAATGAAAGCATTTCTTTTGTATATTTTTTTTTTCGTACGCCCGCTAATACTCGAGGCGAAATCTCAGGTTATTATTTTATGTCTAACCTGACATTGATTTTACGTGAGTATCCCTTTTTTCTTGTACAGAGACAGGTGTCCCTCGCCATTCAGGCAAATACTCTCCGATTTCGGAGGTACCCATTACAGCTGGGTCGGCTCAGGAGCCGCCAATCCCTGGTCGACGACACTCCTTCAAATGTCCTCGCCAGGTCTCGAGTTAATCCAGTACAAATCCCAGTCGACGAAAAATCCTCAAATGCCGTCACCCGGGTTTGATCCTGGATCACCCGGTCGCCAGAGCGGTGTGGTAACCACTACGCTAGCACGGCTCCCTTGTATATTTTAATATTGTTTAATATTTCGAGTGATTTGATACTGCCATATCAAAATCTGTCTCTTACAATAAGTAAGGGTTCGCTCTAGATCCCCAGCCCAAGTTCAGGGTCTAGAGACAAACAAAATACATAGATGCCAGCAAGGATTATGAAGGGCGGATCAAGTGTTGAGATCAGTGGAACATATCACCTATCTTATTCAATAGCAGGAAGCTAATGAACCTATCTCAGAATATGTAGTCTTGGGGAACTAGTACAATATGAAACCAACTTGGTAAGATGTGCTGTATGGTCAGAGAGATCTGACCCAGTTTGTGTGGTGTTGTTGTGTAGTGTTGTGTGCAGAAGTGGCTCAGGAGGTAGAGTTCTGACACATGACCCAATACTTTTGTTTCAGAAGTGTGAGTTTCTGTTTGGCACCAAAGCGGTGTCAAATGCTGTAGAGATATACACAAGTGTGGACCAGTGCAGTCTAACATTGTGTCAGAGCAGCCGTATATTGCCCCCAGCACGGAGAGGTGGGGCCACCAGATTCCAGCACCAGAACTACTCAGTCAAGATACGTGAGCGTCTGGCCTGCTGGACATTTACCAACTAATTTACTAACTAACTCACCAACTATATTACCATCAACTAGAACATACCATTTTAGGAAATAAAACTTGTATTCCTCCCATCTGTAAATGGACAATGTTTGGTAGTCATAAACTGGGAGTGATGATACCACCCCAACAGCATATCTAGTAATAAGTTCTCCTAGGACTATCTTAATATAATTACTATTAACCAGTTATTTGAAATAATTAGGTACACATTTTCCATTTTATTATGTCATCTAATTATGCATTCCAATTTTAATTCCATAATATGTCATATGTTCTGACCAACAAACGTTTGGATCAGAACAAATAAATGTTCCAAAAGATTTAATATCAATAACTAAAACAGCTGAGTTAGTTCAGTGTGTTATAAAGTTTATTAATATTATTAGACTTATTAAATATCTGTGTGTGTGTGTGTGTGTATGTAATCTACCACAACACATTACATATCAGTACCCTAGATTTTTAACGTAGCCACATGCATATTAGTAAAAAAGAGATATGTGTGAGGTCGTAAGTGGTAGCAAGAAGGGCCTTCTGTAAATTCACATCTACATTTATCTCAGGAGCCTTCACAGCTGACCTCATACATCACACTAGGTAACATCACAACCATACAGTACCATCAAATCCACTACATATATTGGGGTCTTGTCCAGGGATAATTAGCTTATCAGTAATATTAGGATCTCCTGGTGGGAGAATTAAATCAGGGGGACAAATTGTAAAAATAAAAGGGTCCCTTAAAATTGAAAGTGAAAATAAAAGTTGGTGAATCTTCACAGCCAGTGGTAATTAATTAATTAATTAGAATTACCTGTCATTTGATAATTAGAATTACCTGTCATTTGATAATTAGAATTACCTGTCATTAAGTAATTAGATTTTATTTTGCTCATTGCTAAATTGTCTAAAAAGTATGGCTGAGCTGGCAAAGTTCAGATCAGCTGCTGTGCTAACGGCGAAGGATATGGGAATGGATGGTCAGGTTTTAATTCAGTATGTTACTGCTGAATGTGACAAGTATATTGAAAGGGAAGATAGGAGGTTAGCTGAAGAGAAGAGGTTACAAATTGAGGCTGATAGAGAACTTAAGAGGCTGCAGATTGAAGCAGAAGAAAAACGACAGCAAAGGGAAGCAGAAGAAAAAAGGTTGACTGCCGAAAGGGAAGCAGCAAAAGAAGATAGAAGGTTACAAAGAGAGCACGAATTACGACTAAGGGAGCTGGAATTACAAGGCCATGCTACTGAAAATGGTGCCAGCCCTTTTGCCTCAGATGTTACGCCTAGTCAGGGAGCCTCAACATCAGCTATGGAGTTTCATTTAGACCATTTTGTTGAGAAAGACGATGACATAGAGGAGTACCTCAGTCGTTTTGAGTTATTAGCTACTACATATGGGTTAGAGAGAGAGAGGTGGAGTTTAAAGTTATCACAGGGACTGAGAGGTACTTCTTATGAAGTCTTCGCAAAAATGAACAGAGAAGACCAAGACAATTATGACATGCTAAAGCAGGCTTTGTTGTTAAGATACGAAAAAAATGGTGAATTTTATCGTAAGAAATTTAGAAATGCCAAACTGTTGTCTGGGGAGACATACCACCAATTCTCTGCCAGACTGGAAACCTATTTGGAGAAATGGACGGCTCTGGGGAAGACCCAAGATCTTAAAGAGATGATCATGATAGAGCAATTGAGAGAGTCCATGGCTCCAGACTTGAGAAAATTTCTCATGGAACAAGGTGCAGAGAGGTTGGGGGAGGTTTTAAATGTCGCTGAGAGGTATCAGGCAGCCCAGGCAGAGGTAAGTGGTGCTAAAAAGAAGCACATAGACAATTTTAAAGCTCCACAGCAATTTAATAAATTTGATAATAGAGAGCAGGGTAATAAAGGTAGGACAAACTTTGAGCGGCCAAGAAATGACTATCGCGACAGAAACTCACAGTTCAATGACCAAAAGTTCAATGAAAGAAAACCGTTTAACCAAGGAAAAAAGATGGTGCAAGAAGGATAACCATAACACCGAATTTTGTAGAAGGAAACCTTCAAACATTGCTGCAATGAAGTCGGGGACTCGAAGATTAAAGGTTAATCCTAATGGACAACAGGAACCTTATCACCCCCCAGTTTGTGAGGATGTTATTTGTAATGGGGTCACCATAAGGTGCCTTTATGATACAGGTTTGGATTATGATTCAGTTGTGAAGTCTAGCCTAGTGGACCCAAGTCAGTATACCACAGAAACAGTGGAAATACAAGGGGCGACTAAGGACATACCACTCATGACACTTCCCATCGCAAGGATAACGGTGAAAACTCGCTATGTGGAAGGAGAAATCAGAGCAGCAGTGATAGATGAACCAATCTACCCTCTGATATTGCGGTGTAGATATGTCTTCTTGGGAAATCCCGAGAGACCTGTGATCATGGCGACAGTGCAGACCAGGTCACAGAAAAAGGAGGAAGAAGGTAAACCTATAAATGCTCATCCAGAGGAGATGAGGAAGGCGCAGGCTGAGGATAAGACCCTCAAGCCATGTTTCAAAAAATTGCCCAAATGCCACACACCTCCAAGTAAGGGAGAATATTTTATGAAGGACAGATTGCTATACAGGAAGACAGGAACTAGATCCACTGGTCACGGACAGTTGTTTCTTCCCAAGGTATATAGGGCAAATTTAATAAGGAGCTTACAGGTTGGAAAAGATGGTGACCATGAGAAAGTAGGTACCATCTGCCAAAAGATTGCTCGAAAATACTATTGGCCTGACGTAAATGTCGATATTGAAAACTTTGTAGAAGCATGTGGCGTATTTCATGAGGGAACACCCACAAAGGGAAAATATGTGCAGGACCTAGAAACGCCACGGGGCAAACTTAGGCCTGGAAGGAAAAATAATTATACTCAGGTAGACAAAGTGGAATGGGAGCCCCCTTTTCACACCCAGTCTTCACTTGAATGGATTAACATGGCCACTATGCGAAGAGTACAAAGAATAAATTTACCCCAGCATAAACTGACTATCCCTCGGTCAGAGTTATATAAACTGGAGGAAACTAAAAGAGAGCGAAGATCTCTCACAAGCAATCTAAAGTGTGGAGACAAACCCAAGAAGAAAATTGGTAGTGGTCGATTTGTGAGTGATGATTCTAGGAAGAAAAGTCTTCACTATAATGCTTCCAATGGACCGGGCCCGACGGGTGCCCTGAACAATAAGTATGGAAAATTAAAAGTCCAGATGTAGATTATTAAGGACCTGGACAGATGAGAAGACAGAGGAGACTGTTACCTCATCGTACCAATATGTGAACGAACTGACCACTCGTTTGAAAGCTGGATGGAAACTGGCAAATGATAATTTGAAACAAGCCAGGAAGAAACATGCAGCATATTTTAATAGGAAGGCAAAGGACAGAGAACTAGCTGTGGGAGAGAAGGTGCTGCTTCTACTACCCGGTAGCCAGAATAAGTTACAAATTGGATGGCAAGGTCCATATACGGTTCTAGAGAAGGTGTCTAGAACAAACTATAAAATTGACAAAAAGGGGAAGGAGAAAGTTTATCATGTAAACCTTTTAAAGAAGTATCTGGACAGACCACTCCAGGAAAGCACCCCCTTACTGACCTTGGCTATCGCAACTCAAATGCAAAAGGAACCACTCACCTCACATGAATACCCATTACATCCTTGTGAAACAGCAGCACAGGTAAAAGTCAGTAAGCACCTGACTAAAAACCAGAGGGAGAGAGTTCAACAGGTTCTGGAGGAACATACAGATGTATTAACAGATAAACCAGGACATACAAATTTGCTACAGTATGACATGAAACTGGTAGACTCAAACCCAATCTGTATGAGAGCCTATTCTATTCCGTTCGCGAAGGAGAAGGCATTGAAAGAAGAAATAGATTATTTGTTGAAGGAGGGGATTATTTCACACAGTGAATCATCTTTTAGCTCCAGTGTCGTTTTGTTGAGGAAACCGTCTGGGGAACACAGACTGTGCATAGATTACAGGAAACTGAATGCTGTCACAGAAGGACAAGTGGATCCATTACCAGACACAAAACAGTTATTTGCCAGATTGAACAAGGCAAAATACTTTTCAAAGGTGGATCTTAGTAAAGGCTATTACCAGATTCCAGTGAAGCCTGAAGTGAGACCTTATTTGGCTTTTAGCACTTCGGATGGACATTATGAATTCAACATGCTACCATTCGGACTGAAAAATGCTCCGAGTGTATTTTCAAGGATGATGCGCAAATTGTTGGATCCCCTGAATAACCCATGTATCACAAATTTCATGGATGATATTCTCGTCGCCACAGAGACATTTGAAGAACACATTGGCTCCCTAAAAATGTTATTTGATAGGCTTAGGGAGGCGAACATAACTGCTAGGCCAACAAAATGTTGTATTGGATGCAAAGAGTTGGAATTCTTGGGACACACTGTATATCAGGGCAACATGACCCCTGACCCCAAGAACTTGGAAAAACTGCAGAGAGCACCTAGACCACAAACAAAAAAGGACGTGCGATCATTCGTGTCATTATGTGGGTTTACCAAAAATATATCAAAAATTTTAACTCGATATGTGCTCCTCTGACCGATCTGACTCGCAAGGGACATCCAGATAAAATAGTTTGGACTGCGCAATGTGAATTAGCGTTCCAAGAGTTAAAGGGAAAACTCACTAGCAAGCCTATTCTCAAACTGCCTGATTTGACACAGGACTTTGTCATAAGAACAGATGCAAGTAATGTAGGACTCGGGGCGGCTTTGTTGCAAAGATCATCTTCACCTGATGGGGAACTGAACCCAGTCGCTTATGCAAGCCGCAAATTGAATAAAGCGGAACAAGGATATTCCACAAGCGAAAAAGAATGTTTAGCGTTAATCTGGGCAATAAAGAAGTTTCAAATCTATCTGTATGGTAGGACTTTTGTGGTCCAGACGGATCATCAGCCCCTAGTATTCTTATCTCAGGCTAAGCATGAAAACGCAAGATTGTTGAGGTGGTCTTTATTACTGCAACCTTATCAGTTTAGTATTGAGTACATCCCAGGGTCATTGAATGTCGGTGCAGATTTCCTCAGTCGGCACCCCTGTGATCAAAATTAGAGTAGTGGCAGGCGTGAGGAGTAATTTTATCTATGTGTATCACTGGTTTTGGAACTTGCCGTAGGCATGTTTTCAAGTGGGGAGATGTGTGATAAATTTAACCGTGATACAACGTTAAAATATCTCCAAAGATAAAATGTAGGGATAAAATTAATGCGTAAGCTACTAGAAGACATGATCGCCCATGCCGCGGTTCACTAACCGCCATGGAAACTAACTTGTTAGACCCAAGACAAAACGTTTACCCTTGGAGACGGGAGAGAACGGAGGACATCAAAAAGGAAAAAATATGACTGAACACGTGTTTGAAACTAGCAAGGCTAAAAAGACACAATTGGTGGGGAAAGGAAAAAATTCACGTCCACTAGTTGACACAATGTAAAGAAATGAACAAAAGGGACCTTAGCTATTATACGCAACAGTAATTTCTTGGACGCTTTTACGATACTTAGCCCTTTTATTTGAAACCAGCGGCAAACGCATTACAGAAGCTTCTCGAAAATATTTCAAAAAAATAGACGAGAAAAAAATACGTTTTTCTTAATAATAATGTTACGAAAATAAAACTTAGCTAGTTTGATAGCCCATCTTGAGCTGACAAATAATATACTTTAAATTATCCAGACGGATAGATAATAATGAAGATATTGACAAAAGACTGTATTGTTCATATCAGACGAGCGACTGCACTGTTAAAAAATGTCACTAAATTTTCAAAATTTGCGGCCTTGAGACTCAAGTCCTAAAATCGAGCTGTAATTAAAGAGAGGGGAAATGGTGGAGAATTGTAGCTAAAAATAACTCTAGAGGCAGATTCGTGTAGGAAATGCATGTAGAAACAAGTGTGTTTTTGTAAAAAACGCAAGTAGAGACAGACGGACCAACAGACAATAATACATACTTGACTGAGGTATGACTGAATTGACTTTTGGTTGTAGGTTTGAAATTTGAAAGGGGGAAAGTCGGTGATTGGCCACAGATAATCATATTATCGGCGCACAGACGCGCATTTTTGCCATTCAACCTAAAGCTGTCCAGTAGTAGACAGTAATTATTCAGTGGTGTATTTCCCAGAAAGCTATTCCATATTTAGAGGGACGCCATACTAGAGCCAGCAGCTCAGCTGAATTTTGCTAGAATATAACTGTGTTCTCTATTCTTAACTCTGGTAAGAATGAAAGCATTTCTTTTGTATATTTTTTTTTTCGTACGCCCGCTAATACTCGAGGCGAAATCTCAGGTTATTATTTTATGTCTAACCTGACATTGATTTTACGTGAGTATCCCTTTTTTCTTGTACAGAGACAGGTGTCCCTCGCCATTCAGGCAAATACTCTCCGATTTCGGAGGTACCCATTACAGCTGGGTCGGCTCAGGAGCCGCCAATCCCTGGTCGACGACACTCCTTCAAATGTCCTCGAAAAATCCTCAAATGCCGTCACCCGGGTTTGATCCTGGATCACCCGGTCGCCAGAGCGGTGTGGTAACCACTACGCTAGCGCGGCTCCCTTGTATATTTTAATATTGTTTAATATTTCGAGTGATTTGATACTGCCATATCAAAATCTGTCTCTTACAATAAGTAAGGGTTCGCTCTAGATCCCCAGCCCAAGTTCAGGGTCTAGAGACAAACAAAATACATAGACGCCAGCAAGGATTATGAAGGGCGGATCAAGTGTTGAGATCAGTGGAACATATCACCTATCTTATTCAATAGCAGGAAGCTAATGAACCTATCTCAGAATATGTAGTCTTGGGGAACTAGTACAATATGAAACCAACTTGGTAAGATGTGCTGTATGGTCAGAGAGATCTGACCCAGTTTGTGTGGTGTTGTTGTGTAGTGTTGTGTGCAGAAGTGGCTCAGGAGGTAGAGTTCTGACACATGACCCAATACTTTTGTTTCAGAAGTGTGAGTTTCTGTTTGGCACCAAAGCGGTGTCAAATGCTGTAGAGATATACACAAGTGTGGACCAGTGCAGTCTAACATTGTGTCAGAGCAGCCGTATATTGCCCCCAGCATGGAGAGGTGGGGCCACCAGATTCCAGCACCAGAACTACTCAGTCAAGATACGTGAGCGTCTGGCCTGCTGGACATTCACCAACTAATTACTAACTAACTCACCAACGATATTACTATCAACTAAAACATACTATTTTGGGAAATAAAACTTGTATTCCTCCCATCTGTAAATGGACAATGTTTGGTAGTCATAAACTGGGAGTGATGATACCACCCCAACAGCATATCTAGTAATAAGTTCTCCTAGGACTATCTTAATATAATTACTATTAACCAGTTATTTGAAATAATTAGATACACATTTTCCATTTTATTATGTCATCTAATTATGCATTCCAATTTTAATTCCATAATATGTCATATGTTCTGACCAACAAACGTTTGGATCAGAACAAATAAATTTTCCAAAAGATTTAATATCAATAACTAAAACAGCTGAGTTAGTTCAGTGTGTTATAAAGTTTATTAATATTATTAGACTTATTAAATATCTGTGTGTGTGTGTGTATGTAATCTACCACAACACATTACATATCAGTACCCTAGATTTTTAACGTAGCCACATGCATATTAGTAAAAAAGAGATATGTGTGAGGTCGTAAGTGGTAGCAAGAAGGGCCTTCTGTAAATTCACATCTACATTTATCTCAGGAGCCTTCACAGCTGACCTCATACATCACACTAGGTAACATCACAACCATACAGTACCATCAAATCCACTACAATCACAAAACTTAAGGACCCCCTAACCAGAAAAGCGTTCATGGTCGACGTAAAGAGACGATATCTGATTACCAAAAGCCAGGAAAGAACAGAGACCGACGATGTCGACCAGAAATTCAACACAATCTCAACAATATACAAAGAAAGCAGCAAGTCATGCTTGGGATTCCAGGAAAGAAAGAGCCAAGACGGGATAACACCAGAAACGCTAAACACCATAGCAAAGAGAAAGGAAATGAAAAGAAAGAAAACAGAAGCTAAGTCTCCCAGGTTAAAGGCAATATATAGTGAACAGTACAGTCAGCTGGACAAGGAAGTAAAACGTCAAACCCGTGCTAACAAAAGGACATTTCTGGATGACCTTGCAAGACAGGCAGAAGAGGCAGCACTGAGAAATGAACAAAGCACAGTTTATAAAATAACTAAAGTTATCAGTGGAAAACGAGGTGCAAACAACATAACGTTAGTAAGAGACAAGCAAGGAAACCTCATCACCACAGCACAGGGGCAGGAAACAAGATGGGCAGAGCACTTCAGAGAAACACTGAATAAGGAACCACCAGAGACTCAGCTGAATGTTCCTGAGGCTGAAAGTGACTTAGACGTAAATACAGACATTCCACGAAAAGAAGAAATTATCACAGCTATCAAAGGGCTAAAAAATGGAAAAGCGCCTGGTCACGACAATCTAAATGCTGAGCTATTCAAGACAGACCCTGAACTAGCAGCAGAACTGTTAGAACCACTATTTGCACAAGTCTGGGAAACTGAGACAACACCAACAGAGTGGAGTAAAGGAATAATTGTCAAATTGCCCAAGAAGGGCGACCTTGCAGACTGCAACAACTGGAGAGGAATTACCTTCCTCTCAGTTCCCAGCAAAATACTAGGCAGGATAATCATCCAGAGAATTTCAAAAGCAGTTGACCATAAACTGAGGAAAGAACAAGCGGCTTCATAAAGAACAGAAGATGTGCAGATCATATATTTGCCCTCAGGAACATTATAGAGCAGTGCTCAGAATGGCAGAGACAGCTGTACATTAACTTTGTTGATTTTGAAAAGGCTTTCGACAGCATACACAGGGACAGCCTATGGACAATTCTGAGGGCTTATGGAATTCCCAGCCGCATTGTTTCCATTATAAAAAGCATCTATTCTAACTTTATGTGCAATGTTGGATCGAGTAATGTAACTTTTGAAGTGAAAACAGGAGTATGACAGGGATGCCCCTTATCAACAACATTATTTTTGACAGTCATAGATTGGGTGATGCGCCAAACAACAGAGGGCAGTCCAAGAGGAATTAGATGGACAATGTTTTCTACACTGGAAGATTTGGAATATGCAGATGACATTGCACTACTCGTGCATTCACATCAACACATTCAAGACAAAACCGATAGACTGAATAAGTATGGCCAGCAGGTTGGCCTGAACATCAATTTGAAGAAGACAGAGGTCATGACACTAAATGTGGGCAATCCTGAGCCAATAACAGTAAGGAACCAGAAGTTAGAACAGACAGACACATTTACTTTCCTAGGAAGCATAGTAACACCTGATGGCGGAACAAGCAAGGATATTAACAACAGAATGAATAAAGCGAGAACAGCCTTTGCTGTTCTCAACAACATTTGGAAGTCTTCCCAGTACAGCACAAACACCAAATTAAGACTGTATGAGAGCTGTGTACTTTCTGTGCTTCTCTATGGTGTGGAATGTTGGAGAGTAACAGAGAAGGAAATGTCAAAACTGTCCTCCTTCCACACAATCTGCCTAAGGAAAATTCTCCAAATCTTTTGGCCAAACACCATCAGCAACCAAGAACTACTTATTCAGAATAACCAGGAGGACATGCACACCATCATAGCTGGCAGACGCTGGAGTTGGGTTGGCCACGTCCTCAGAAGAGACCCTAATACCATCACAAGAACAGCTATGCTATGGACCCCAGAGGGAAAGCGAAAGAGAGGCCGACCAAAAACAACTTGGCGGAGAACTGTGGAAGCTGAGATGCAAAGAATGAACCACAGTTGGGGCACTGTACGAAGGATGGCTGCCGACCGAGCAAAGTGGAATCAATTTGTTGCTGCCCTACAAGACGCCACCAGGCGTGATGGCCGCTGACTGCTTTGACGGTTGGTGGTTATGGATCAAAGAAGAAGAAGATAAGCTGATCAAGGAAGGTTGCTTATTTCTCAGTGAATAGAAGAGAATTAAAGCAACAGTAGTTTTTCTGTTAGTGATTCAGATGAGGACTTTGCTAAGACTTCATGTTAGGATATTTTTTAAAGTGATAATTCTGATCGGGATACTGTGCTGCTGAATGAACAGGCATGAGATAGCGTAACAATTGCTGAACTTTCTGCCAGTAAAGGAAAAAAGCCATTTAAAAAACCCAGTAAAGTTAACAGTACAGCTACAAGCTGAGAGGAAAACAAAGTCTCACAAGATGGCCCAGAGTGGACAGAAATTGCTGAAGGCATGAAACAAAATGCATTTCAGTTTTATCAAAAGGTGTGACTAAGGGGCTTGACCTGCCAACCCCACTGAAGTGATATAGTGTTTTATTTACTGATGAAGTTAAAGATTACATGTATCAGTGCCTCAGTTTTAATGTCAAACTCAAATGTTTTCAGAATAATCCTTTGAAACAATATTTATTTTATGCGCGATTGACCAAGTCATGTGCCCTGAACTGGAAAACTTTACTGCTGTTCTTATAAATATTATGATTCAGAAGAAACCATTCATTCATGACTACTGTCTACATCTGCAGAATGGTATACACCTTGATTTAGTCACATGTTTTCAAGAAATAGAAATGAGGCATTATATCATATTATGCTTCATGTGTCTGATGATATTAACAAGGAAAAGAAAAGACTGAACCAATTATGAACATTTTGTTACAAAAAATTCAGAATGCCTTTTACTCATTCCAAAATGTCAGTTTGGGATGAAATGGGAATAGGGTACAAAAGCAGATGGGAATACAAGAAATATAATCCACATAAACCAAGCAGATATCACAGAAAAGTCTTTGGTTTATGTGATTCAGCAACTGGATATGTGGTGAACATGTTCACATATTTTTGTTAAGATACATCATATGATCCTGAAGTGGATTCGAGCAGTGGAGAAGCTCTAAAGATATTTCAGACCGCAATACAGCCTTAGGGTACAGGCCATCATTTATTTGCTGACAGAAATTACACCTCAAGAGAACTCATAGACTTCTTACTGGAGAAGAAGCAATACTACACCAGCACTCCCAACATTATCTTAAGAAATTTTCCCTTGAAACTGAAGACTCTTCACCTTAGTTATCTTGAATACAAATGGTACATGACACAAACAAGCAAGGTGTTGTGTACAGCCTTTAGAGATAAAAAGGCCAAGAAATCTGTTTTTCTTGTGTTTTCTCAGGCCTCAATAGAGACCATAACCACATGGAAGCACATTGCAAAGCTGAAAATTATAGACGAATCCAACAATTCAATGAATGGGTATGACCTTCTACACCAAAGAGTTGGCTATTATAGTGTACATAATAGAACATTTTTTAAATAATTGGAAAAAAATGGTCTTCTGGCTGCTTGAAGTAGAGGAGGTCAGTGCTTCAATGTTATACTGTTTTTATCACACCACAGTTACAGAGAAATCTGCTTCACCAACTAGCTGAAGCTTCTGATGTTCTGAGTCCACTAAATGTCCAAGAAAATGTAGCTACTGATATTATTACACCTCAAGCAGCCTCAGCTTTGAAAAACTTTTGTGACACAAGGCATTTTATATGTTATATAAAAAGAGATAGGAACTCTGTCCTCTGCAGCACACCTGCTTGTCATCAGCCCTCCCTTCATTATTGCACTTGCTGCCAAAACCAGCCACAATGTATTTAAGACTACCATGAAAGCATATAATATAGTAGCAGAATTCTTCTGGGACACATAACGTAGAATTTGGTATATGTAAATAATATTAGTTATAGTCTCATCTTTGGTTTTTACAGAAATATGTGGTTTTGGAAAAATAATGATAAAAATTATATCTGTGAAGTGATTGTGACAAAAAAGGGTTGATGTGTTTTAAAATAGATGCACATTTACTTAATTTTTTTTTAACGGTTATTTTCAATCAGGTCTAAACTTCACAAAACACAGACACTTTTTCACATAACATAATAGTTTAAAAACATTTCACAAGACTGCTAAGCCCTTTTCCCATATTTTTATTCATAGCACATGCAACTGCTGATTCAATGTAGGTTCTATATTTTTTACTACCGGTTTTTAAAACAACATTTATAAGAAAAAAAAAATCCACCCAATTTAGGCAATTTTAGCCCAATTTTTAAATCACATCTGCACTTCACAAGGAATAACACACACTTTCATACCAAATATTGATTTAAAGCATTTCACACAATTTTTCATTAATTTTCCTATATTTAAAAAAAAATATATAACAAAAGTACCTACTGAAATAATATATGTATCTACTGCCTGTTTTTAAAACATCACCTGAAAAGAAACTCTGAACCAATTTTGGGTGGCTGTTTTTACAGAAATCTGTGGTTTTGAAAAAAATAAATAAAATTACATCTTTGAACTGACTTTGATAACAATGTGTAGATACGTTTTAAACTAAATGTGCATTGATATTCTGAACATTTTATTGCAATTATATAAGTTTAAGTTCCCAATTTTACTTGTTGTTTGTATTTGTTTGTTTGTTTTTTCTTCTAGTTTTTTTAGTCGTCTACACTTCACAAGACTTGACAGATAGTGCCTAGCCTACTTTTTCACACCAAATAACAATTTATAGCATTTCAAAAGATTCCTCAGCCAATTTCTCACGTTATGTATAACATATGCACTTACTGAAATAATGTAGGCTGGTTGTTGTTTAAGGTTTTGCCTTCTAAGAGCAAGGCATGTTACTTTCAACCTAGCCTAAAGTCCGTTGGTTATATGCGAGCGCAATTCGCCATTCAAAAATCTGTGAACTCTGTTAACTGAAGGCTAGCGTGAAATAGTATTGAAAAAGGACTGGTAGTCCGACTAGGGTTGATAGACACTAGGTCCTAAAAAGGATTAACATTTATCTGCTAGCGTCATGAAGCCCTGAAAAATACTGTCAGCTACGCCAACGCTGTCCGCCTTACCCTCCTCAGTGTTCAGCGAACTGGTTTAATGAGAGACAAAAACAACGATTTCAATTTTTGGTAAAGGAGAAGAATAGTGATACAAGGTCAGCCATTTTGCCCGAACGCTATTGATACCGCACACGTAACAGTATCTCTTCGACACACTGTAAAATACTCACTATTAATTAACATTAACACAAGTATTTCGGCCTTTATTTGGTCTATACAAATAAAGAATAGGTGTTAAGAATAGACAGACCTAGGGAGCTGCATAATATAGTCAAACAATATTTAACACGAACAAATGTTAATATATAGTTGTTGGGAATGTGAAGGTCTGATGCTGTTCTTACAATGCATATGACTTTTAACATATGAAAGAAAGGTAGATCTGATGAAAATACCAATATTAGATTATTTGCAAGCATCCAACTTACCTATAAATATAGAAGAGGTGTTGAGAATAGACAGACCTAGGGAACTGCATAATATAGTCAAACAATATTTAACACGAACACATGTTAATATATAGTGGCTGGGAATGTGAAGGTCTGATGCTGTTCTTACAATGCATGTGACTTGAAACAGATGAAAGTCAATTAAATATCTGTTAAAGTCCGTTATATAACTAGAACCACTTGGCCTTTACACCCCTCCACTTTAATATTATTCTTGTTCATAGTTTCTTCTTGATTTTGTTTGTTTTTGTTTTTTTTTCTATTTATTTAACGTATAAGCACAATTGTGATTAGACTCTATCCCTATTTACATTGATTTGACAAATGTGATGCCACTTTCTCATGTCGGCAGTTGTTCATATTATTCGGAATTGAAAACAATATATATATCCTAATTATAAACCATCAGAGGTTGAACGGGATATTTTTTTTTATTAATTAAAAAAAATAATATGAAAGTCAATTAAATATATGTTAAAGTCAGTTACATAACTGGAGCCACCCGGCCTTTACACCCCTCCACTTTAATATTATTCTTTATTTCCAAGCTTAAGTTCCAAAAGCCACCCGGCCCAGACAAAACCAGCAACGAAATGCTAGTAAATATGAGCTCAGCAGCAAAGACAAAACTGCTTCAGATATTCAACCACAGCTGGTTGAAAGGAACGGTACCCCAAGTATGGAGAGAAGCCATCACAATACCCATACTAAAGAAAGGGAAATGTAAGACCGAGGCTGCAAGTTACCGGCCAATCAGTCTCACAAGCTGTGTTGGGAAGACTATGGAGTGAATAGTCAACCACAGATTGAAATGGTATTTAGAGTCTGAGCAGATCCTGGTGCCGGAACTAGCTGGATTTAGAGAATGCTACAGTATAGAAGACGAAGCTACTTACTTGTCTCAAGCAATAGAAGATGCCTTCCAGGAGAAGAAAAAGGTCCTAACGATCTGGGTCGACTTCAAGCAGGCCTTTGACAAGGTGTGGAAAGATGGCCTCATTGCAAAACTTAGGAGAAGTGGAATCCAAGGCAACATGATGAAATAGATCCAGTCATACTTGCATAACAGGAGAACTAGAGTCACTCTTGACGGTCTGCAGAGCAGAAAAGTGTTGCTCCATCAGGGGGTACCTCAAGGAGGAGTAATTTCCCCAACACTCTTCCTTGTTTAATTAATGACCTGGTGAAAGATCTCCCCGCAGGAGTGAAAGCTGCCTTATATGCAGATGACTTAGTACTCTGGTGCGCTGATGAAAACGTCACTGTGGTAAAGTGGGATGATATAAATATTTATAAGGGACTTAGTGTACTGACTGAGATCAGCTGTGAAGGTATCTGTATCTAATAATGTGATGTATTACAGATAACCTTACTTGCTACCACATATATATATATATATATATATACCTCAGTCAGACCTATTCTGGAATAGTGTGATGACTACGTTGAATGTCTAGGGTTATGCAAATGATGAAGTGTAAGTCACAACAACAACAGACAGATAAACAATTTAATTTATTCCACAACACTTTTCAACACTGTGACACTCACACACAGATAACACTCTAAAAGACTATCTTAACTGAGTCAGTTGAAAAATGTCCAATAGATATATGTATTAAGTACTGTCAACAATAGAGATCCTGATTCAACTACACATTGAACCAGAAATCACAATCAAGAGTAAATACACGTAGTATGTACACATTATTTTTATATAATCTTGGTATTGACATAAATTATTAGTATTATCCTATGTGTGTAAGTTGTGAAGTAGTACTATGAGATAATACTGGTTTTGTTTTCAAGCCAGAGTGTTGTTTGTCATCATGACTTCAAGTGTTTGATTCTTTGGGAAATGGTACTGAGAAAAGTTCACACCACCTATCAATTCAAGCAAGTTATAGTCCCTCTCTGTTTTAAAATACTGTCACTTTTAGAGGGGGAGGGGGGGGGGTACATAAGTTGAGCTCCGCTGGTCACAGATTCTTAGCTTTAGTGATGGCTGCAGGAAACGACTCCTCCACTCAATGTCTTCAATGAGTTCTGGAGACACCTCACTGGTCGCTATATGAACCAAGGAGTAAGCTGTCAGCCTCTGTATTCAGCACCACTCAGGCCAAATGCTGCCTCAATGACTTCGGACCACAGTCCCTGAAACAAGAAGGTTGTACCTCCTATTTCAAAACTAATCTACAATCCATTTCCACACTGAGCACAATACATAACAAACACTTGCGTTCAGAGCTGTAGGCCACTGCTAGCTTCATCCGAAACAATTTTCTCCAGTATACTCCTCCCTAATGGTTACTACGCCTCTGCCATTCCAGCATTAGTTTCTTAGTTAATAGTATAGGTGTCAGTGTACTGTTTGACAATTCCATGCAGTTTTACTTTTTTTTCTGACACCTCCTATTCAGATTGGAGCAATATTTAGGCTTTTCTCATGTTGGCTACTGAACGACACACACATATACAGGCATAAATTATCAATTCACATTCAATTTTCATTACAAAGATATCGAATATTTCAAGCTTACCACAATTCATGGAAAAATTACACAGTTTAGTTGACTGGCAATGAATAGGCACAAATTCCGATCTGCCTCTTGTCCCAGGCTTTGATTTAGAAAAATATGCACTGGTTCTCAACTTCACTGTTTCTTGGTAGGTTTATTTCAAGATGTGGCACGAACTAGACGCTCTGAACTGTGTATATTGGCAGATCTAACCAATAGAACCATGTTTACCTACTTTTCAAAAAATATTACACTTCTCACGTCTCCCATGACAACCAAATTCAGTATTTGTAGCCCAACTAATCGTGGTTAGCCTTACATATCATTCCCGCCAATCAAATAGCATTTTACATGGTAGGCTATTTCTGTAACGTAATGTTATTCAAACACGTTATATAAAAAAAAAATTATGAGCAGAAATGATTTCAT
Source organism: Oreohelix idahoensis (assembly GCA_024509875.1). NCBI lineage: Eukaryota > Metazoa > Mollusca > Gastropoda > Stylommatophora > Oreohelicidae > Oreohelix > Oreohelix idahoensis. The sequence continues at coordinate 650,703 of JAMPIV010001083.1, forward strand.
GCTGTCAGGCACCCCCACTATTTTATTTTGGCCATAATTATTTTATTAATAGACTAAAGGCGTAACACATAACATATTCTTGGTTAGCCTGTCCTGCCGTACAATAATATATATATTAAAGTGAGCTACATGGCGGCGTTCAAAATATTTGTTTTCCAAAGATAGTCGTATATTTGGTTTGTACTACACTTCCCTTTGATGTCATAGGTTGTCTTCTGTACTTTCAGGAGCTTAGGTGTAATTCAGTAGAATTTCCTGTTTCCTAATAAGCATTTTTCATGTTTTAAAACCTGATTCTTGTAGTTGTAGTGATTTTCTGACACTGTTTATTTGAAAAATTCAGGTCTTCATGCGTTCCGCGTGTGATTTGCGTTACTATTAATCGCGCGACGCGTGTTGCATGCTTCCAGCTCAGCCCTCTCTCTATCCTACGTCATCTGTCTTTTAGTTACGCCGTGTATGAAATGAATGAAATATTAAATCTAGGTCATCACACAGCGCCTTTTCTCAAGGTTTTTTCCAAGAAATGCCGTACACATTTTATTGTTTTGAAACGCTTGTATGCTACTGTAGGCTTTTACTATGAACGTGAAAACGTTACGATTTGCAGACGAAGCAGAAAAAGGGGGATTTTTGTACGCCATTGTGACAGCACTGTTCTCTTTTACCTTTTCTCTTTCCTTTTATTGAATTAATCCGTTTGGGGTACATTTACTTTTTAATTTATATATGTGTATTTAGAATGTCTCACGACAAATTCTCCCCACTTAAAACAGACGTTATATGTCAGTCTATACTTCTATATACACATAGAGAAATTTATCATTAATTCTGGGTTTTACAGTGATTCTCATCACACGGATGGCGGCTTAAAAAATCCGCTCCCAGATTTGTTTTTCCAGCTATATACTCTATACAAAAATCATATGGCTGAATCAGTAAAGACCAACGGAGTAAACGAGAATTCTCATGCCTAGCCTGTGCTAGAAACGACAAAGGTTTGTGGTCCGTTTGTAACTTGAATGTCTTCCCATACAGATAAATATTGAATTTCTTTATCGCCCATATTACTGCCAGACATTCTTTTTCGCTAGTTGAGTATTTGGTTTCAGCTTTATTCAACTTTCTGCTAGCATATGCCACTGGGCTTAATTCCCCATCTAATGCATCTGATTTCTGTAACAAAGTCGCACCTAGCCCGATATTACTGGCATCTGTTCTTACTACGAATTCTTGACTTAAGTCAGGTAGTTTCAAAATAGGTTTGCTGGTAAGCTTTTCCTTCAATTCCTGGTAAGCTAATTCACATTGGGGTGTCCATGTAATCCGATCTGGATTTCCTTTACGAGTTAAATCAGTTAACGGTGCACATATGGAATTAAAGTTTTTGATATACTTTTGGTAGAAACCACATAATGAGACAAAGGATCTCACGTCTTTCTTGGTTTGTGGTCTCGGGGCTTTCTTTAGTTTTTCTAAATTCTTTGGGTCAGGGGTCATGTTTCCCTGATAGACTGTGTGTCCCAAGAATTCTAATTCTTTACATCCAACGCGACATTTGGTTAGTCGGGCTGTTAAATTCGCTTCTCTAAGTCGATTAAACAGCATATTCAGAGAGTCAATGTGTTCCTCAAATGTCTCTGTTGCTATAAGGATATCATCCATGAAATTGGTTATACATGGATTATTCAGAGGGTCCAACAATTTTCTCATCATTCTAGAGAAGACACTAGGCGCATTCTTCAATCCAAATGGTAATCTATTAAACTCATAGTGTCCCTCTGAGGTACTAAAAGCTAGGTATGGTCTAACCTCAGGCTTTACTGGAATCTGATAGTATCCTTTACTCAGATCCACTTTTGAGAAATATTTAGCTTTATTTAGCCTGGCAAACAACTGATTTGTATCCGGCAATGGATCCACCTGTCCTTCTGTAATGGCATTCAGTCTCCTGTAATCTATACAGAGTCTATGTTCTCCCGAAGGTTTCCTTAAGAGCACCACACCGGAACTATACGCAGATTCACTGTGTGAAATAATTCCTTCCTTCAACAAATAGTCTATCTCTTCCTTCAAAGCTGTTTCCTTAGCAAAAGGAATCGAATATGGTTTCATACAGACAGGTGTGGGGTCTATCAGTTTCATGTCATATTCCATTAAGTTTGTATGCCCTGGTCGGTCTGTGAGCACCTCTGTATGATTATCTAGAACCCGTTGCACTCTCTCTTTCTGATCTTTCGTTAAATGTGTACTGATTTTCACCTGTGCCGCTGTCTCACAGGGGTGTAATGGATATTCAAATGATGAAAGTGGTTCCTTTTTCATCTCCATAGCAATGGACAAGGTCAACAAGTGTGTCTCTTCCTGATTTTCTCTTTCCAAGTATTTCTTCAGGAGATTCACGTGATAGATTTTTTCTTTCCCTTTCTTATCTATCTTATAATTGGTTCTAGACACCTTTTCTAGAACTGTATATGGACCTTGCCATCCAATTTGTAACTTATTCTGACTACCGGGTAAAAGAAGCAGTACCTTCTCTCCCACAGCCAAATCTCTGTTTTTAGCTTTCCTGTTATAATAGGCAGCATGTTTCTTCCTGGCTTGTCTCAAATTTTCATTGGCAAGTTTCCAGCCAGTTTTTAAACGAGTGGTCAGCTCATTTACATATTGGTATGAGGATGTAATATTTTCCTCTGCCTTTTCATCAGTCCACGTTCTTAACAGCGCTTCAAGTGGACCTTTTATTGGCCTTCCAAATAATAATGTTGCCGGGGCCATTCCGGTTGAACTATGGGGTACCTCCCGATAAGCAAAGAGGGCGGCGTGAAGGTAATGATCCCATGTATCTGGTTTTTCGTGTGCCAACTTTCTCAGGATCGACATCAACGTGCCATTGAATCTTTCCACTTGGCCATTTCCTTGAGGATGGTACACACTACAATGGAAGTGTTTGGCCTGGAAGATCCTGAAAACTTCTTCTGTTAGTTTCCCCCTGAACTGAGAGCCATTATCAGTCAAGATTTGATTGGGAAAGCCTAACCTTGTGAAAATTGTGAGCAATGCCTCTGCCACATGTTTAGAGTCAATGGATGACAGGGCTACCGCCTCTCCCCACATAGAACAAGTGTCTACCAGAGTCAGAATGTAGCTGTTCCTCCTCTTGGTTCGAGTGAGAGGTCCCACAATGTCCACAGCAACTCTCTCAAAGGGTGTTCCCACTATGGGCATTTCTCCCAGAGTTGCTGGTGCAGTCCAATGCTTAGGTGCTACTCGTTGGCACTCTGGACAGGATTTTACATATCGTTTGATATCTTCAGTTATCCCTGGCCAGAAATAGTGACAAGCTATTCGCTGTCCTGTTGCGCTGATCCCCATATGACCACTGAAGGGAATCGCATGCCCTAGTTCCAACACTTTAGTCCTATATGAAGTGGGAAGGACCAGCTGTCCGTGACCATTGGATTCAGATCCAGCCTTCCTATAAATCAGTTTGTTCTTCATATAAAATTCTCCCTTGCCTGGAGGTGTATGAGATTTGGGCAACTTCTTGAAACACGGCTTGAGTGTTTTGTCCTCCGCCTGTGCCTTCCTCGTCTCATCTGGATGAGTATTTATGGGATTATCCTCCTCCTTTTTAGACTGTGATCTGGTCTGCACTGTTGCCAATATCACAGGTCTCTTGGGGTTCCCCAAGAAGACATATCTACACCCCAATATCAGAGGGTAGATTGGCTCATTTATCACTGCTGCTTTTATGATTCCTTCCACATATCGCGTTTTCACCTTTATCCGGGCGACGGGAAGTGTCATGGTAGCTACATCCTTGGTTGCAGTTTGAATCTCCACTGTTTCTGTGGTGTATTGATCTGCCTGCACCAGGTGAGAACTCACAACAGAATCATAATCTAAACCGGTATCATATAAACACCGTATGGTGACACCATTACAGATGACATCTTCGCACACTGGGGGGTGGTATGGTTCCTGTAGTGCCACAGGTTTGACCTTTTTTTCCTTTTTCCCCGATGTCATAGCAGCACAATGAGGAGGTTTCCTTCTACAATGGTCAGTGTCATGATTGTTCATCTTACAATTCTTACACCATCTCTTTCATTGGTTGAAAGATTTTCTTTCATCATATTTCCTTTCATCGAGTTGTGGGGTTTTATTTTTATTATCATACCGTGGCCTATCAAACTGGTGTTTACCTTTGTTTTGATCTCTATGATCAAATTTATTAAAGTTCTGTGGTGCCTTAAAATTGTCTACCTGTTTCTTTTTATTACCTGTTACCTCTGCTTGAGCTGCTTGATACCTTTCAGCAACATTTAGCAACTCACCCAGTCTCTCTGCACCTTGTTCCATGAGAAACTTTCTCAAGTCTGGAGCCATGGACTCTCTTAATTGCTCAATAAGGATCATCTCCTTAAGATCTTGGGTTTTCCCCAGAGAAGTCCATTTCTCCAAGTAAGTCTCTAACCGTGCAGAGAACTGGTGAAATGTCTCACCTGACAGTAGTTTAGCATTCCTGAACTTTTTCCTATAAAATTCACCATTCTTTTCATATCTTAACAAAAGAGCCTGCTTTAGCATGTCATAATTTTCTTGATCATTTCTGCTCATTTTGGCAAAAACTTCATAAGCTGCCCCACGAAGTCCTTGAGATAACTTTAGGCTCCACCTTTCTTTCTCTAACCCATACGTGGTAGCTAATAGTTCGTATCTATTTAGATAGCTCTCAATATCATCGTCTTTCTCAACAAAATGATCTAAATGAAAGTTCATAGCTGAGGTTGAGGCTCCCTGACTAGCATTAGCATCGGAGGTAAAGGGAATGGCACCATTTTCAGGAGCATGGCCTTGAAACTCAAACTCCCGTAGTCGTAACTCATGTTCCCTTTGTAATCTCTTATCCTCTTTTTCTGCTTCCCTCTCTGCAGTCAATCTTCTTTCTTCTCTTTCTGTAGCCTGTCTCCTTTCCTCTGCTTCCCTTTCAGCAGCCTGTCTCTTTTCTTCTCTTTCTGTAGCCTGTCTCTTTTCTTCTCTTTCTGCCTCCAGCTTCTTCTCTTCATATTGGAGCCTTTTAATCTCTTTTTCTGCCTCCAATGCTTTTGCCTCTTTGTCAGCCTCAATCTGCAACCTCTTAGTCTCAGCCTCAGCCTCAAATTGCAACTTCTTAGTCTCAGCCTCAGCCTTTAACATTCTTTCTTCGGCCAACCTTTCAGATTCTAATTTTCTTTCGGCCTCTTTTTCTAATCTTCTTTCTTCCCGTTCAATATATTTGTCACATTCCGTAGTGACATAAGCAATCATAACTTGTCCCTCCATTCCTAACTCTTTTGCAGCCTGCATAGCAGCAGATCGAAATTTGGCCAGGTCCGCCATTTTATAACAGGTAAAAGTAAACAATATCTAACTAAACAATAGATAATGTAATTAATTATGTAATTACAACACAGGCACTGAGAGCTCAACCTTATTTAATTCCACCCAAGGATACCCTTTAATTCTTATATTCCTTGAATTGAACTACCCCCAAATTTATGTGCTAGGAAAAGTTCAAAATCCCGGACGAGCCCCCAATATATGTGGTGAAGTGGGATGATATAAATATTTATAAGGGACTTAGTGTACTGACTGAGATCAGCTGTGAAGGTATCTGTATCTAATAATGTGATGTCTTACAGATAACCTTACTTGCTACCACATATCTATATGCCTCAGTCAGACCTATTCTGGAATCTGGTGATGACTACGTTGAATGTCTAGGGTTATGCAAATGATGAAGTGTAAGTCACAACAACAACAGACAGATAAACAATTTAATTTATTCCACAACACTTTCCAACACTGTGACACTCACACACAGATAACACTCTAAAAGACTAGCTTAACTGAGTCAGTTGGGAAAAAGTCAAATTGATATATGTATTAAGTACTTGCAACAATATAGATCCTGATTCAACTACACATTGAACCAGAAATCACAATCAAGAGTAAATACAAGTAGTATGTACACATTATATTTATATAATCTTGGTATTGACATAATTTATTAGTATTATCCTATGTGTGTAAGTTGTGAAGTAGTACTATGAGATAATACTGGTTTTGTTTTCAAGCTAGAGTGTTGTTTGTCATCATGACTTCAAGTGTTTGATTCTTTGGGAAATGGTACTGAGAAAAGTTCACACCACCTATCAATGCAAACAAGTTATGGTCCCTCTTTGTTTAAGAATACTGTCACTTTTAGAGGGGGGGGTACATAAGTTGAGCTTCCTTGGCCACAGATTCTTAGCTTTAGTGATGGCTGCAGGAAACGACTCCTCCACTCAATGTCTTCAATGAGTTCTGGAGACACCTCACTGGTCGCTATATGAACCAAGGAGTAAGCTGTCAGCCTCTGTATTCAGCACCACTCAGGCCAAATGCTGCCTCAATACTTTAAGACCATTTCAGAAGCTGTAGGCCACTGCTAGCTTCATTTGAAAATTTTTCACCAGTCTATTCACGACCTCTGCCATTCCAGCATTAGTTCCTTTAGTCCATAGTATAGGTGTCAGTGTACTGTTTGGCCATTCCATGCAGTTTTACTTTTTTTTCTGACACCTCCTATTCAGATTGGAGCAATATTTAGGCTTTTCTCATGTTGGCTACTGAACGACACACACATATACAGGCATAAATTATCAATTCACATTCAATTTTCATTACAAAGATATCGAATATTTCAAGCTTACCACAATTCATGGAAAAATTACACAGTTTAGTTGACTGGCAATGAATAGGCACAAATTCCGATCTGCCTCTTGTCCCAGGCTTTGATTTAGAAAAATATGCACTGGTTCTCAACTTCACTGTTTCTTGGTAGGTTTATTTCAAGATGTGGCACGAACTAGACGCTCTGAACTGTGTATATTGGCAGATCTAACCAATAGAACAATGTTTACCTACTTTTCAAAAAATATTACACTTCTCACGTCTCCCATGACAACCAAATTCAGTATTTGTAGCCCAACTAATCGTGGTTAGCCTTACATATCATTCCCGCCAATCAAATAGCATTTTACATGGTAGGCTATTTCTGTAACGTAATGTTATTCAAACACGTTATATTAAAAAAAAAATTATGAGCAGAAATGATTTCATGCTGTCAGGCACCCCCACTATTTTATTTTGGCCATAATTATTTTATTAATAGACTAAAGGCGTAACACATAACATATTCTTGGTTAGCCTGTCCTGCCGTACAATAATATATATATTAAAGTGAGCTACATGGCGGCGTTCAAAATATTTGTTTTCCAAAGATAGTCGTATATTTGGTTTGTACTACACTTCCCTTTGATGTCATAGGTTGTCTTCTGTACTTTCAGGAGCTTAGGTGTAATTCAGTAGAATTTCCTGTTTCCTAATAAGCATTTTTCATGTTTTAAAACCTGATTCTTGTAGTTGTAGTGATTTTCTGACACTGTTTATTTGAAAAATTCAGGTCTTCATGCGTTCCGCGTGTGATTTGCGTTACTATTAATCGCGCGACGCGTGTTGCATGCTTCCAGCTCAGCCCTCTCTCTATCCTACTTCATCTGTCTTTTAGTTACGCCGTGTATGAAATGAATGAAATATTAAATCTAGGTCATCACACAGCGCCTTTTCTCAAGGTTTTTTCCAAGAAATGCCGTACACATTTTATTGTTTTGAAACGCTTGTATGCTACTGTAGGCTTTTACTATGAACGTGAAAACGTTACGATTTGCAGACGAAGCAGAAAAAGGGGGATTTTTGTACGCCATTGTGACAGCACTGTTCTCTTTTACCTTCTCTCTTTCCTTTTATTGAATTAATCCGTTTGGGGTACATTTACTTTATATATGTGTATTTAGAATGTCTCACGACAGTCACCACAGCAAATTATAGAATGCAGCGGGCAGAAGACATGCTAGTGTCATGGGCAGAGAAATGGCTTATCACAATAAACACAGACAAAACCTCCACAACACTGTTCTCCCTCGCCCCCAAGGACAAAGCAGCTAACATACACCTAGGGACAATCGTGATCAAGGAAGAAAGCTACCCCACCTATCTTGGGGTGACATTTGACCAAAGGCTTACATGGAATAAGCATATTGAAAATGCAGAAGGAAAGGCCCGAAGACGACTAGGGATACTCAGAAAATTAGTAGGTACCAACTGGGGAGCAAATGAACGAACTCTAAAGAAGATTTATAATGGAGTAATAAGACCACACTTAGAGTTTAGCTCAGCAGCATGGTCATCAGCTGCTAACTCACATCTGCAGTCTTTGGACAAGGTGCAAAATCAAGCTCTCAGGCTCATTACAGGAGCCATAAAAACTACACCAATATCAGAGATGCAAAAGGTTGCTGGATTACAGACATTGTCCCATAGAAGGGACACAAAAACCATGATCCAGATGGAAAAGTACAACAGTATGCCAACGCACCCAATGAAGGCAAGACTAGATGATCTGGCATTGGGACGTCTAAAGCGTAGCAGCTTTGTGCATCGGGGGAAAAGACTTAAAAGACAGCATAAAGAAGACCTATCCATGAAGACAACACCCCTGAAGCCCACCCTATACTCTGTACCATGGGAGCAGCGCAGCTATGCCCTCCAAATTAATACATTAGTCAGTGGTCTCACAAGTGGATGTGAGTATAATGATTGTGGCGTCAGGGTAGAAGAAAGGATAGATAGAAGAAATAAAAAAGAGTACCAATCTCTTCCACAGTGTCTTTTGGCTCGCTGTAAGTGATAGTCCGACACTTGTAAGAAGAAATGTTTCAGGAGACTGAACTTTAAACTCTTCTCAGTTAAGCAAAGAAGCAAATCCCATCAAGGATCCTGAGAATATGTTAGGTCTTCAGCCACACTTCCCCTGAGGTACTGATATGGCTCATGAGACCCCCAGCTGGTAATTAAGATAATGATTAACAAAAACAGTTAACTACCAAGCAATACAGAACATATAGTGAAAGAAAGAAACAACAGTGAAATTCGTTTCTATAAATTTATATATATTAGACCAAGCTAAATTGGTTACAGATAAACGAAAGAGAAAAATATAAATATTTATATATATGGTTATATGTATACAGCACTGGGTAAATGTAGATAAAAATAGTCTACACAAAAGTTATGTTTATTATTAGGGTACCCTTTCACGATGGCTGAGGTTTATGTCCTAATTTTAATCACTGACTGGTGTGACACAATATCTTTTAATGTTTGGTCCTTTCTTAAAAAGCACTTATCATGAATGATGTTGCTGCTGTATGACGTCACAATATCACTGCAAGTTTTCTTCCCCCGGCCAAGTTGCTGGAATAGTTCGTAGCAAGTACTGCAAGGTTTCACTACACGATTGCGAGTTCACCTGCCTTCGTCACCACCAGGGAGCTAGGAGATACACACAAAGGAACAATCTATTTAGCTCTCTGGTTAGAGGCATTAATTTGTCCTGAGTGTGGTCCATAAACCAGGCTCAGATATCAGTCATATTATTACATAAATGACATGGACCAATATTGAGCGCCATTCTTCGAGCTGCAAACATATGATATTAATAGGGTAGGGGCATAGGCATACATATATTATCAACTGTTGTAAAGGCATACAAAAATCATACAACATTAGATTCATGAATGCGATAATGGTTACACCCATTAAATAAAAGAGGCGGGCAGGGTAGTGCAACTGCTTTCTGGGAAACAACCTGAAGGACATCAAAAGCATACAAAAATCATATAACAGTAAATATATGGATTCCCTAATCTATACATCCATTACATGAAAGTATGAAATTGCCTGAAAAGCAGTGCAAGCATTAACTCAAGTTAATTGCATATAATGAGATAATAATGGAAAACAGTTCAAACATTCAATACAAATAATTGCATATAAAAAGATAATGCATTTAGCTCACCCGCTTTGATTCCAATATTGAATTTGTACAAAGACGGCATATACTGTATAAGCAATTCTTTGGTCCCCTGGTCTGACAGATTATATGCTAAAAGTTTCCGCCAGGGCTTGCAAAATGTGAGTAAAATATACACGATCTATAATCTCATATATACAGCTAACAGCGGTCAATGAACCCACTCTACGCTAGGGGAACCCCCAGCTTACGGGTCACAGGTGGATGTCCTCCAACACTGGGAAATCCTGAATATTCTGGGTCACTGGCCGGATATCGCCCGGTCACTGGAAATCCCCGGCTATCTGGGTCATTAGCCTCTCGAGTAAATACCTGCGCGCTAAATAACTAGGAAACCCCGAGGAAGGTCATTGTCCGATTAGGCATTCAGAAAGACAGAGAGCGAGAGAGAAGAGATTGTGCTAAGAATTTCGAGACGATGATCTGCAAAAACGAACTGCTACATAGAGTATGATCCAAGAAAGCTATCCCGATCAATCATGGATACATGCCTATACAGATGGATCAGCAACTAATGCTGTTAGGAATGGAGGTGCCGGTATCTTTATCTCATATCCTGACAACCACTATGAGACTAGGCACATCCCCACTGGTAAATTCTGTTCCAATTATACAGCTGAGGTTCAAGCTCTAGAGCAAGCTGCAAATATGATTTATAACACCAACTCTGACTGCCACCAGGTAGTCATCCTCACAGATGCACTGTCTGTCCTGCAAGCTCTCAAGGGTGGTAAACTCCCGCATCTGAGAAATGAACTAAACAAGGTAGCTGCCAAAAAGAGAACCATACTTCAGTGGGTACCATCTCATTGTTGTGTACCCGAAAATGAAAAGGCAGATAAACTTGCAAAAAAGGGAGGAGAATGTGAACAAGAAGATAATGAAGTCACATACTTTGAGAAAAAGAGAGCTATCCAGACTATCAGAAGAGAACAGAACCAACCAAAAGACGACTATCACACTCTCGACCGGCAGGGACAGATAACTATTTTGCGCCTCAGGACAAGGCATAACAAACTAAATAAACACATGCACAAGCTACGATTGTCTGCTTCACTACTGTGCACATGTGGACTAAACGAACAAACTGCTGGCATGTTTTACAGGATTGTCCTCTGTATGACCAGTTAAGAAAGATATACTGGCCCAATGACACAACACTAAACTCAAAGCTATATGGAGCTAAAGAGGAACTTCAAACAACAGTCGAATTCATCATGAGAACTCGTCTGACGGTGTAATCATCAAAGATGCGATCGCAAGAAGAAGAGAAGAAGAATATTATTCTTGTTCAGAATGTCTTCTTGATTTTGTTCGTTTTTGTTTGGTAGTTTTTTAACATACAAGCATAATTGGTAATTGTGATTTCCCCTATGTACAATGATTTGACAAATGTGATGCCACTTTCTCATATCGGCAGTTGTTCATATTATTTGGAATTGAAAACAATATATATCCCAATTATAACCCATCAGAGGTTGAACGGGATATTTTTCTTCATTAATTTTTTTTAAAATGGTCTATACTTGCTGATGGGAAAGTTATATTACTGATTGCGTCTTCGGGAGATAGGCCTATATGAACTTACATCATGGGCTTCCTTATTGGATTTTAGGATGGGTACTAATAGTGCCCTGTATTTCTATATAGAGTGACGACAACTAAAATTTGGCCGCCATTTTCGGTCGTACCCGTATTGCAGGAAAATGGACCCGATCATGAGTTTCGGACCCAAATTGCATTTTCGTTTAGGTTAGCTAATAATTTGAAATAAAATTAGATGCAAATACAGTAGCATATAGTTGTACTATTATTTGTATTTCAAGTAACAAAACGGGAGCCGCGCTAGCGTAGTGGTTACAACACCGCTCTGGCGACCGGGTGATACAGGATCAAACCCGGGCGACGGCATTTGAGGATTTTTCGTCGACCGGGATTTGGACTGGATTAACTCGAGACCTGGCGAGAACATTTGAAGGAGTGTCGTCGACCAGGGACTGGCGGCTCCTGAGCCAACCCAGCTGCAATGGGTACCTCCGAAATCGGCGAGTATTTGCCTGAATGGCGAGGGACACCTGTCTCTGTACAAGAAATAAAGGGATACTCACGTAAAATCAATGTCAGGTTAGACATAAAAAATAATAACCTGAGATTTCGCCTCGAGTATTAGCGGGCGAACGTAAAAAAAAAAAAAAAAAAAAAAAAAAAAAAAAAAAAAAAAAAAAAGAAAAACAAAAAGTAGAAAACTAGTTTACTTACCGGTTCTTTGAAAAGAATCAGTAGCGTGGATTTTTAACACATACTCTATTGAATTTTATATTCCGTTAGAATTCCACTATTTAGCAACAAATATTCCGTTAGAATTGCAACACTCAGCAAAACATACTCCCTTTACCTAGCTTGAGATCATGGTCCTTAATTGCTTGCTGTTGTTTGATCCACAACCTGCAATAACTATGTCATCAGAAAATTGATGCAACCATGAAGACCCTCCAGAGCTTGTGCTTAGATGCCTCTGGAAAATGTCACTGTTTTACTAATTACCATCTTTGAACCACCAAAAGGTGTAATCATTGTTGTAATTAAAATGCTAGACTTCTCATCAATTTGATATGCCAGAATTTTACTATATCCAGATGATATATATATATATATTATATGTTTATTCATATTATATATATATACTATATATATATTTAGATATTATTATATAAATTAATAATTTTATTATTATACCGGAATAATATTATAATTTATTATATAATGTTATATAATTTACTATAATTAAATATATTAATTATAAAAATATAAAATTTTATTACATGATATATTTTATATATTTATATATTTAAATTATATAATTATAAAATTTATAATTTATATTATATAATTAAAAATTATATAGATTATATAAAATATATAAATATATATATAAATATATATATAAATATATATATATAAATATTATATAATTAATAAAAATATATAATTACTTGGTTTGTAAGATAATTACATGCATTGACGTTAAAACATCCAGAAATATTTTAAGGTATATTAGAAATTTTATATATATATATATATATATATATATATATATATATATATATATATATATATATATATATATATATATATATATATATAATCTTATAAATATAGAAGAGGTGTTAAGAATAGACAGACCTAGGGAACTGCATAATATAGTCAAACAATATTTATCACCAACAAATGTTAATATTAGTGTCTGGGAATGTGAAGGTCTGATGCTGTTCTTACAATGCATATGACTTTTAACAGATGAAAGTCAATTCAATATCTATTACAGTCAGTTATATAACTGGAACCACCAGGCCTTTCCACCCCTCCATTTTAATATAATTCTTGTTCAGAGTTTCTTCTTGATTTTGTTTGTTTTTTGTTTTTTTGTTTATTTATTTAACGTATTAGCATAATTGTGATTGTCCCTATTTACAATGATTTGACAAATGTGATGCCACTTTCTCATCGGCAGTTGTTTATATTATTTGGAATTGAAAACAATATGTATCCTAATTATAACCCATCAGAGGTTGAACGGGATATTTTTCTTCATTAATTAAAAAAAAAAAAAAATCTTACTCGACGCTTATTCCCGCTACTAACCCTGGTATTGTCGACAAAAAATGGCGTCCACGTCGTTCAGCCTCGTTTTCGATTCTGACTTAGTTGACATCACTCTATATAGAAATACAGGGCACTAGGTACTATCATAGCTACTTTCCATGCTTTTGGTATCTTTCCTAAGCTCCAGATTTTGTTATAAAGGGAAGTTATTATGTTTCTAGTTTTTTTGGTACTTTCTTAAGGATTTCATAACTAAGTATATCATGCCCTGAGGCAGTATTAGATTTCTCTTTTATTGCACTAGTTACTTCTTCCTGTTATATCAGCATCTAAATAGTTTGTTTCGTCTATCTGGTCTGGTAGTTCTTTTGAAAACTGTATCCTAAGTCTCTCTTCTCTCATGTTCTTCCTGTCCAAGACTACTTTTTGCACTGACTTTATAGAAATACTCAGCAAGGGCATTAGCTTATCTGTTTCTGCTCTCTTTGGTAGTTTGATTGTTGGCATTATTGTTTGCATTTTTATTGTTCCCTTTGATTGCCTTAAGCTTTTCCCATACTTCTTTAATTTGAGTGCTAGGTTTAAGTGACTGACAGAACTCCTTCCAGTTAGTTTCTTTGGCTTTAAATATTATTCTGTTAGATACATTCCTAATATGTTTATACTCATCATAGTTTTCTACATATTGAGTCTTTATAAGGTATGCTTAAAAACTTGCAGAGATTATCTTACTTTTGTGATAGAAAGCATCCTCGTACCACATCATGGGGCCGAGAATAATTTTTTTTTTCAAAAAGGTACAATCTCTCAAGTATATGAGAATAAGGAGATATTACATAGCTTTTTTTTTGTTGTTTTTTTTTAACTGCTCAAAGACTTTACCTGCCACAGAAGTGAGTAAGAAAGTGTCATTATTACTATTTCATCTTCCTCCAAGAATGTATAGATAAGCGAGAATGTGTTTATGTCATTTTTGTATTGATGATTGATGACACATTCAAAAATACAGATTGATTGTTGACGGTTTGACCACATGCGTGAGTGTCGGTATACAGAATTTATTTATTTTTATTTATTTACTGTTTATCCATGTATCTATGTATCTATGTATCTATGTATCTATGTATCTATCTATCTATCTATCTATCTATTTATCTATTTATCTAGCTATTTATCTAATCTTAGCTATCGTTTCAAAGCTTGCAATATCATATTTAATTTTCACTCCAGTTGTCGTCTTCGTTACAGCGCAAGTCCGACAGTGTGTTACGCCCGACTGTTCATTGACTGGTTCGTGGTTATTGCAAGGTGTCACATGAAACTGGCCGCTTGGTGTTTCACTAATCTAATACAAACTCATCAAACTACTCAAGTTTTCAGATAGAATTGGTGAAACTGGCAGACGTCTGGCAGACAGGTTTCGTGAGCACTTGAATGACATCTATCATGACAAACATTTACCGGTGGCCCTTCACTTTAATAGCCCTGATCATTCAGGTAACTCTGACATTCATGTCACTGCCCTCCTATCATGTGCAGGCGACGACCGAACTCGCTTCTCGTTGGAGAATCGTCTCATTTTTCAAATGGGCGTTTTATCTCCTGCTGGCTTGAATGTCCAGCATCATTTTGCATAATTCTGGTGGCTTCTATCTCTGTTTCATACTGTAGTAAAGTAAATCCGTGTGACACCCCGCTCAAATTTCCCAGCTTGAAAATTAACTAACGTACTCTTAAAATCTATTAATAACTACCGCATTTAAAATTTGTCTCAAGGCCACCGTAAAATCAACCGCCAACAATTTGACTTAAGAATTTGAATTTTTCCACTATACCAAGTTAAAAAGGTTACTACCCTTAAACACCCCCCCCCCCCCAATCCCTAATATTTATTAACGAACGTCGTAAAAATTAACAACCAATCGGATTGTTACCTCGTTGTATAGTGACAATAAAAATTTTGGTTGGAGTGAGAAACATGCCTAATATGTGTTTTTAACAAAAATTAAATAATGTAGTCCTCAAAAACTAAAGAGAATTAAAAGGAAAGAGATATCTGGAATTATAGCGCTGATATTGATTAACATAATACCATAAACATTTCTCAGTAATAAAACTATCTTACGTAGAAACATTTATTTTATTAATATTTTCAGTTCGGGAAAAGCACAATTAATTACTTAAAAATTACACAGATGGAAACGGGGAGAAATAAATAAAGGAAACCTATAGGGGTAGATAGACGACAGCTGGCCGTTTAATAATCAATTTTGATATTAAAAATCGGTCCATAAATAACTGAGATATATAATATATATATATAAAAAATCAGACGAGCGAACACACTGAAAAACGCTCAATGTTTATGGTCCAAAATTAGTTAATTTTGTTTTGACGCGTCTTTTGATTTGTTGGTTGGAATCGATCACTTTTAACCCTGCTTGAATAAGTCCGCCATTTGAGAAAAACTTAAGCACAGACAGGTTGAGAGCAGATGCAAAGCGTTGGTGTCAAAATGCCTTTGCCATCTGGACAACACGGCAGTCTGGAATTGAGCCATTTACTGCTAGTCAATCTTGTGATTGTGTGATTATTCTTTACTTGCGGTAAGATAAATAAGTATTAGTATTTCATTAGCATGTAACTGGCCACAGTTTGTGCGCCATATTTTGTTTTTCGACATTGCCAGTTGGAAGAGGTTACGACAACCTAAGTAGGAAGTGCCTAAGCAGACTTAGAGGGAAGTGAAACTAATTTGTGTTTAAATATTGCCATATAATCTAACGACTGTAAGTCCAAAGGCCACTAGCAATCTTCTGCAGTGCCTCAGTGTTATAATGACACATGAAAACATACCTAGGATGTTTGAACAAAAGATTTAACTGGTCACAAGAAGAAAATTGTATACCCCAGCTGATTTTAGGGATGACCATCAATGCTTAAGGTGACAGGGGCGTTGCAGCCATATGGGAAGAAGAATGTAAACACAGGACGGATTGAAGTCAAAGAAAATAGGGTCTGGTGCAAATAGTTCGCACACGTGACTGATCCCAGGTAATCTTAGTATTGATTAGTTGTGGAATTGTTTTAGCCAGCATATAAAAGGGAGAGAATATCCTTCTTTTTCAGGGTTATATTGCCCATTACTTAGTGGTAGCAGGAAACCAGGTGCAGACAGACCTTGTGTACATTGAAGCCTCAGTCAAGCTGCATGCTGCATCTGTGGTCAGAAGATAACTCTTGTGTTGACCTTGCATAGTCTACAGTCATCCACCTCAGACAGGCTGCCAGGTCAAGTCCCTTTAAATGGGCATATGATATCTCATTTTAACAATTTCCACAACCAGAACAGAAATTCCTGTGGGCGTGATGATACCAACAGACCCTCACATAATTGACTATCTGTTATAGAAAGTATTAATTCAGACTGTGGGATACCCATACAGTGACACTCTAACATACCAGTTATGGACAAAGGGTCCTTTTTATTTATTTATATGTTGTAAATAAAATTTGCTTGATTTGAAAACATTCCTGTCCCAAAAGAATTGAGGTACAGGAAAATAAAAAATTGTAATATATTAATATAACTTTACCAACAGTCTTACTTACTTCACTTTTATTGAGTGAAAGTTATGTTTGACATTGTTCATACATCACAATAGATACATTACCCTAGACACTTGCCACACAACATCACAGAGATTATTTTACACAGAATGAGATCTTAGAGAGGTAGCGGATAGGGACCATGAGAACATCATCATCATCAATTAGACTCAGGGAACTTACACAGCTGGATCTCACTTTGTTTACCCTTAGTGTAGTAACATCAATAACCTCTCACATACCACACATACTTTATTTCTTCTGTCGTTATTTTTCCTTTCTATCCTTGTTTTTGCTTTGGTTCGTTTCGTTTCCTCGATTATCTTTTCTCAGCCGTCACTAGCTCATACGTCATTTCCGCATGACGCCTCATTTTTTTCAGCCATCTTGAATGTTTCTTTCTGGGATCCAGCTAAGTGATTTTTTACTTGTTTTAATAGTGTTGTTCGTTTCTATCTTCGCTTCGTCGATTATTTACTTTCCTGTTTCGACATGTCTTTCTGGTTTTACGATTTTCTTGCGTTATTACTGTTATCGTTTCGCTCATCACCATCATTTCATCTGCTTGTGTTGCTCATTTGGCGATTTCTTCATCATTGTTGATTTTTGTAGCACTTGTATGTAGTTCTTGTCCTTGTCACCTGTTCGTAACTGTGGATGACGAAGGGTAAAATCCGAAACGTCCATTGTTTCATGTGTACCGTTTACTTATAAAACTGATTTCATACCATATTATTTTTTATTTATATATACGATTACAGATAACGTGTTAAATTTTTTATCTATCTTTAGTATTAGCTTATTGCAGTTAATGTTGTGTAATTAGTAGCTAGAAGTATTATTATAACTTAGGAATTCTATTAAATACGCTCGATAGACATAATAAATATAAGTGGCGATTCCTATTTAGTTTGATTTAAGTATTAGCTTATTAGCTTATTACATTTAATATCAAGTAATTGGTGACTAGTTAAGTATCGTTTGGAATAGTAATATAACTCCGGAATTTTAGGGGGAAAAAAATAGAAATTAAAAAGATCCAAGAGCCACGTGGCACTGGCTTGTGTGAGATCTGGCAGCCATCTTGATAGACATAATTTAAGTGGTGATTTCCTTTGTAGTTTGATGTAAGTATTAGATTCTTCTTTCTTCTTTTATCCTTAGCCGCCGACCGCCCAAAGCAGTTAGTGGTCATCACGCCTAGTGGCGTCTTGTAGGGCAACAATAAATTGATTCCACTTTGCTCGGTCGGCGGCCATCCTTCGTACAGTGCCCCAACTCTGGTTCATTTTTTGTATTTCAGCCTCCAGTCCTCCGCCAGGTTGTTTTTGGTCGGCCTCTCTTTCGTTTTCCTTCAGGGGTCAAAAGCATAGCTGTTCTTGTGATGGCATCGGGGTCTCTTCTGAGGACATGGCCAACCCAGCTTCAGCGTCTGCCAGCTATGATGGTGTGCATGTCCTCTTGCTTGCTCTGAGTAAGCAGATCTTGGTTGGTGATGGTATTCGGCCAAAAGATTCGGTGAATTTGTCTTAAGCATGTTGTGTGAAAAGTATTAGATTATTGCAGTTAATATTATGTATTATGGGACTATTGAACTATTGCTATATTTGTATAATTTAAGAATTGTAGTGAGGAAAAAAATAAAATAAACCAAAAACCATAGTTTACTAGTAAAAATAATCAACCGTCAAAATATAATTTAAGTAAAACAAATATATTAAAGTTACCTGGCAAAATTTGAATAGATATTACTGTTCAGCGTTTACTAGACAGGTTTAAAAGTGTTTCTTACATAACAATATTATAAAATTTAATTTAAAAAAAAAAGAAAGGAGAACGCAAGGATATGCATAACTTGATAGACATAACTTAAGTGGTGATTTCCCTTGTTGTTTGATGTAAGTAATAGATTATTGCAGTTAATATTAGGTATTAGGGGACTATTTGACTATTGCTATAATTATTTGTATAATTTAGGAATTGTAGAAAGGAAAAGAAATAAATTAATATAAACCAAAAACCATAGACTACTAGTAATAATCAACTATCAAAATATAATTTAAGTAAAACAAATATATTAAAGGTACCTGGCAAAATTCAAACTAGATTTAACTGTTCAACAAGGTCTACTAGAAAGGTTTTAATTTGTTTCTTAAATAATAATATTATAAAATTTTTAAAAAAAGGAAAGGAGAAAGCAAGGATACACATATATTAAGATAAAGGCAGCGAGACTAAGGATAAACATTAAAGTTCATACAAAACCAAGCACATAATTAAAATAGTAGTAGCAAAATAAAAGACAGGGACAATGCCACCAATAACCAGGGCACATTCCGGGGAAGGCAAAGCGTGGGCCAAGACACATAAAAAGGACAAAACACAAAACCTGACAGGAATAAAAAGACCACGAACCCTGAAGTCAGAGACACAGAAATAAAGGACAGGATAGAGACAATAAGGGAAAAACTGGAAGGAGGCTCAGAAGTAAAAACAACAATAAGCATAAACAATAAAGGCGAAAACTCAGGAACCAGGACAGCTAACAAAAAGATAGGACTCAGGGAAGATGAAAATTAGGACAACTAGAAAAACACAACCAAAAGAAGGTAGGAAACCAGAGGAGAAAACAAAGAAGACTCCAACCGAAAGGAAACCCACCAAAAAGTTAAAATTACACAAATAACTGGAACAGAAACCACGCTTCGATCTCTCCCGGATGACAAAATCCTCGTCATCCTGGAAAAAGTAATTGATAAATAAGCCATTGCCACAATACAAAAAAACAAAACAGTGGAAAAATGCTAACACTAAATGAAACAAATAAAACCAAAACTTTACTACAAGAAGTGCAGAAAAAAAATTGATACAACTGGCCCACAACATCAAAATACAAATATAAATTTCAAAAGAAACCAGAAGATGTGTTGTAAAAGATATAAACCCAACCCTGTCAGGTGAGGAAGTTTTAAACAACCTGGGCAAGCAAAACCCAGATTTAAAGCTGGTACTTGTGGAACAAAGAACAGTAAAAGGGAGTGTAGTAACCCCAATGGTAGTAATAACGACAGAAGGGAGGGGAACCCCCCCCCCCCCCCGCGCAGACAGTACTATTTGGAAAAGCTAAATAGAACACAGAAGCCTTCATTCCCCCAGTTTGGAGTGCTCCAACTGTATGAAAATACTAGCCATAAGCACCAGACTAGGCCCCAAAACAGTAATAGTAGGCGATTTTAATTCCCATCATTATGCTTGGGGGGGGGGGGGGAACACAACATGCAGACAATGCAGGAAAGCGCCTACTTGACTTTATAGAAAACAGTGTCCTGCTAATACTAAATAATGGAACTGCAACTAGAATTAATGCACAAGCTAACAGGGCAGACTCAGCAATAGACATAAGTATAGCAACTAACAACCTAGCGAATGTAAATTGGAAAGAGTTACAAGACACAAACTCAGATCATCTGCCCACTGTAATAACCATGCATGAAAACGTCATTCAAAACCCAGAACCACAGAAACCGACTTTCAACTATTAAAAAGCAAACTGGGAAGCTTTCCAATCAGAGCTGGGGGTGAACGAATATAAAGACATGGAAACAGATTTTACTGATTTGTGGGCAGAAACAGTGACCAATGAAATTCTTAAAATAGCAATAAAATATATACCAAATAAAAATATGCCACAGCACCTTAAACCAATAAATAACATTAACAAGAAAAGAAAAACTCAGTGGAATAAAGAACCAGTTGCCTGGTGGAATAAAAGCTGTGCAGAAATTCATGAGAGAAGAAAAAGGGCCTTACAAAAATATTGAAATAACAGAACAGAAGAAAACTATGATGAGTATAAACATATTAGGAATGAATCTAACAGAATAATATTTAAAGCCAAAGAAACTAACTAGAAGGAGTTTTGTCAGTCACTTAAACCTAGCACTCAAATTAAAGAAGTATGGAAAAAGCTTAAGGCAATCAAAGGGAACAATAAGAAAACAATAATGCCAACAATCAAACTACCAAAGAGAGCAGAAACAGATAAGCTAATGCCCTTGCTGAGTATTTCTATAAAGTCAGTGCAAAAAGTAGTCTTGGGCAGGAAGAAAATGAGAGAAGAGAAAGACTTAGGATACAGTTTTCAAAAGAACTACCAGACCAGATAGATGAAATAAACTATTTAGATGCTGATATAACAGAGGAAGAAGTAACTAGTGCAATACAAGAGAAATCTAATACTGCCTCAGGGCATGATATACTTAGTTATGAAATCCTTAAGAAAGTACCAAAAAAAACTAGAAACATAATAACTTTCCTTTATAACAAAATCTGGACTTTAGGAAAGATACCAAGAGCATGGAAAGTAGCTATGATGGTACCCATCCTAAAACACAATAAGGAAGCCCATGATGTAAGTCCATATAGGCCTATCTCTTTAACATCACAACTAGGTAAAATACTGGAAACTGTTGTTAACAAAAGAGTTAAATTCTACCTGGAAAAAATCAGTTATATAGCCCAAACCAGTCAAGGTTTAGAGCAGACACAAGTACAGTAGACCAACTTGTAAGATTAGAACACGATGTAAAGCTAGGGTTCAAGAGGAAAGAGAAAACAGTGGCAGTCTTTCTTGATGTCGCAAAAGCATATGATGAATGCTGGAGAGATGGAGCTCTTTACAAAATGAAAAAGGCTGGCATTACTGGTAAAACCTAAAATAAATATTAGACAAACATAAAGGTTTGTTTTCAGGCACTCGTAAGAAATAAAGAAGTAGAACACTAGACAACAGAAAAACAACAGACGTGATTTGCTTACCCAGGATTCGAACCCCGGACTTCCGTACGACAACACCACCTAGCTATACAAGCGAATCACACTATCCTCCCGGCCAGCTAGGCATCCCCAATAGGCGGTGTTGTCGTACGGAAGTCCGGGGTTCGAATCCTGGGTAAGCCACTCACGTCTGTTGTTTTTCTGTTGTCTAGTGTTCTACTTCTTTATTTCTTACGAGTGCCTGAAAACATACCTTTATGTTTGTCTAATATTTATTTACTGTTTACAGGCCTCGGGTTTCCCTTCCTTATATGTTATAACTGGTAAAACCTATAGGTATCTAGAAAACCTTTTACAGGACAGGTATTTTGCTGTACAGATGAACAATGATAAGTCAGAAATATATAAACAACAGAATGGGATTCCCCAGGGATCAGTGATTTCACCTTCAGTTTTCACTATAGCTGTAAATGATTTAGCAAATGAATTTAACGACATTAAGAATGCAGATTCAGTCAATTTGCAGATGACTGTGCCATTTGGCGATCTGGAAAAAAACTTGGACCATGTTTACCAAAAACTTCAAACACAAATAGACAAAGTTTCAGAGTTGATGAAAAGTTAAGGCATCCAAATTAATGCAAACAAAACAGTAGGTATGATAATCAGCAAAGGAATAACAAAATCAATATAACCATTAAAGGACAGAAAATATGTACCTCCTCAACAACAAGATTTCTGGGCATAACTTTAGATAAACAACTAAATTGGAATAAACATATAGACAATTTAGTAGAAAGATGTAGGGGGACCCCTAAATATACTAAGGATAGTAAAAGGTAATCGATGGGGGGGGGAAGCAATAAAATAATGCTTATGTTCTACAAGTCTTTCATCAGGGGGAAACTGGATTATGTCAGCATAGTCTATGACTCCGCTGCAGCTTCTAACAAAGCAAAACTAGACAGGATTCTAAATGCAGCCATGAGAACCATTACATGTGCATTTATATCAACACCGAGTAGAAGCACTAGAAGTAGCTCTTGGCATACCGCCCCTTGGTCTAAAACGGAAAGAACTAAGATTAAATTATTGGAGTAAAGTAGCACAAAAAATGACCCACCCAGCGCATAAAGCTTTTGTCAAAAACCAACCAAGTATATGGGACGTCCACTTAAATAAAGATAGATATCCAACAGGGTGGAGAACTATAGAAGATCTAACGCAGTTCAAAGAACTGTCAAACACAATTAAAAATAGTAATAAATATAGAAGCAAAATACCACCCTGGGAACTAAAAACACCAATCATAGACTACTCACTTACTGAAACGATGAAACAAAACATAGAAGATAAGGAAGCCAAAATTATAAGTAGAAAGTTCATAGATCAACTAACTAAACAAAGTCCGGCCGTCTACACTGATGGATCCAAGGGTGACAGTGGGCAGCTAGGTGCAGGAGTAGTAATACCACAGTGTGGAATTAAAAAGAGCTACAGTGTAACTGAAGCGGCTTCGATTTTTACCGCAGAGATGTTAGCAATTCTTAAAAAGTTTAGAAATAGTCGAAGATAACTCACCAGAAGCTGTTACGATATTTAGAGACTCACTATCATCACTACAAGCACTAGAATACCCAAGTAAATGTAGCCGGCCAGACATAAAGGAAGAAATTCTAACAATTAATACATCACTAGGGAACAGAGGATGTAGTGTGAGGCTAGTGTGGGTTCCAGCACACATATGTATAGCTGGTAAAGAGTTGGCAGACCAGAACGCCAAGAATGGAAGAATAAGTAAAAACAATATAAGAGCAGGACTGGGAAGGTTGGAGATCAAGAGCCACGTGAAGCTAACTATAAACGATGAATGGAAGACAACATGGAAGAACAGTAGAAAAGACAGACACGCGTTCAAACTGCTGAAAGAACCAACAAGGACGTGCCAGGTCAGAGAAGAATTAAAGATACCATCGAACAAAAAACTGTGGCGTCTCCGTCTCGGTGCAGCATACATTATGATAGAGGAACCACACTGCCAAGAATGTCAGGAAGAGAATGACATAGACCACTACCTGATCCACTATAAAAAGTACGAACAACAAAGGCTTGAATTAAAAACTTACTATAGAAATCACAATATAGACATGACATGTGGTAAGGTTTTAAGTATAGATGCCCCAAGAGATGCCCAATCAATACTTAAAAGATTTATACATAAAACAAAGGAAAACATATAAGGTTAGTACTTCAGACATCCAACGAAATAGAAATTAAGCAACAAGAACTAACAAATCATTAAAAAATAAAAAAAATAAAAAACTTACAAGGTACTAACTACTCACTGGACAAGGAAAGACAACGAGGTATATAAAAAAAAACAACTCAAAAAGAGCAAATACTAATACAAATTAAAACCAAGTGTAAAGGACAATATTTATCTATAAACAATACAAAACAGAAAAAAATGAATAAATACTAATATAAATAAAAATCAGCAACTGCAAAAGACAATAGTTATTTAAATTGAATACAAAATTAGTAAATAAAATGACACTAAATACTTCAATTATAGCCAATTTTCAGGTTGAACAGGGTAGACCAAGATGGAACGAGAAGAGGCAATAACGGTCAGCTGTTAAGTACCCGCTCTCCACCCATCATCTCTTCAAAACAACAACAACAACAAAGTGAAATAGGCAGATAGTTAGTGCAATACTTAGCACTATTCGCGGAACAGCTGCTTTCTTAGACAGCGGCATAAATTCAATAATATCCCATAGAATTTTCATCGCTGTTGGGCTAGCTTGCTGGCTGACTGGTTTGTTGGCTGGCTGGTTTTCTGCATGCCTGGCTGCCTGCCTAGCTGGTTGCTGCCTGGCTTGTTGGCTGGCTGCCTGGCTTGCTGGCTGCTTAGCTGGCTGGCTAGATGCATGCCTGGCTAGCCTTCTCTTGTCTTGTCTCATCGTTTCTATCTATCTATCTATCTATCTATCTATCTATCTATCTATCTATCTATCTATCTATCTATCTATCTATCTATCTATCTATCTATCTATCTATCTATCTATCTATCTATCTATCTATCTATCTATCTATCTATCTTTCTATCTATCTGTCTGTCTGTCTGTCTGTCTGTCTGTCTGTCTGTCTGTCTACCTACCAACCAACCTACCTACCTACCTACCTATCTATCTATCTATCTATCTATCTATCTATCTATCTATCTATCTATCTATCTATCTATCTATCTATCTATCTATCTATCTATCTATCTATCTATCTATCTATATATATATATATATATATATATAATGGGGCCGGAAAGACGCCCCCTTCATGTTCAAGGCATATTTATCGCCCATATATTTTCGATGTGCGCGCAACCCACGTGACTGTCAGCTTACGTGACGGCGCGAGCAAGCATTGCTGGGATGTGAATAGTCTTCAAGGAGATATATTAGTTTAGGCCATAATAAAGCCTAAGAAATAGTTGTGGTGTAGAGTTGTGTGTTATATTTGATAGTTATGGGCCATACTTGTGTGTTTTAGTGCCTAATAAAGCAAATATCGCGAGTGTTATTTATGCGGCCAAATTACTACGCCCCGCGCAGTAAGTTGAGTGATTAGCCTAGAGGCTATATAAAGAGAAAGCGGGCGTCAAACGGGCCTTTAACGCAATATATACCCCAATTATAACCAACTTTCAGGTTGAACAGGGTATAACAGCATCATATTAGACAAAAGAACGAACGAACGACGGACAAACGGGCCTAATGGGACACCATTCACTTCCGTCTACTACAGAGGTAACACGCATTTTTCTTGCCTCGAACTACACCAGCCTGATACGTCCTTTTTAGGACGAGACACAGTGGAGACATCCTTCTAACTACCCAAGTTCTCAGATAAGTAGATAATTTTTATCCATCTTCAGTGTTAGCTTATTTCAGTTAATTTTAGAAATTAAAAATAATAGAAATTAAATAGCGCCACGTGGCAATAGCTTGAGTGAGCTCAGGCAGCCATTTTGAAAGACATATTTTAAGTGGTGAATAATTTATATTTTTTGTTAGTATTAGATTAGGCCTATTGTAGTTAAGGTTAAGTATTAGGGGACTATTTAATTTAAGAATCGTAGTGGGGAAAAGATATACATATCAAAATAAGCCAAAGATTACAAATAATAATATTCAATCATCAAAGTATTAATTCAAAGACAACAAAAAGTAGCATACTAAAAAACAGGGAAAATAACCAATGACACCATTAACCAGAAAACAGTCCGGGGAAGGAAAAGCGATGGCCAAAACTCCAGAAAAAGACAAAACTTCAAACCGGACAGAAAGAAACAGGACCACGAACCCTGAAATCAGAAAAACAGAAAAAAAGGATACGATTGAAACAACAAAAAGCAGAATCGATAAAGGGGAAAGCTCAGGAAACAGGACAGCGAACAAAAAAAGATAGGACCAAGGGAAAATGACAATCAGGAAAACACAACAAAAAGAAGTCATGGAACCAGAGGAGAAAATGAAGAACACTCCAACCGAAAGTAAACTCCCCAAAAAGTCAAAATAACACAAATAGCTGGAACAGAAGCCACGCTTCGATCCCTCCCGGACGACAAAATCTTGGTGATACTGGAAAAAGTCATTGACAAAAAAGCCATTGCCAAAATACAAAAACACAAGAGTGGAATAATACTAACACTAAATGTAACAGGAAAAACAAGAAATTTACTACAAGAACTTCAGGACAAACCAAAAATGATCCAACTGGCCCACAACATCCAAATAGAAATAGACATTGCAAAAGAAACTAGAAAATGTGTTGTTAAAGGGGTAAACCCAGCCCTTTCAGATGAGAACGTTCTAAAGAACCTGGCCAAATTGAACCCAGAGTTAAAGCTGGTGCACGTAGAACGAATAAAAGTGAAAGGGAGTATCGTAACCCCAGTGGTAGTGATAACAACAGAAGGTGGGGAACCCCCCAAGACGGTACTATTGGAAAACACAAAAAAACACAGAAGC
This sequence comes from Oreohelix idahoensis, assembly GCA_024509875.1. NCBI lineage: Eukaryota > Metazoa > Mollusca > Gastropoda > Stylommatophora > Oreohelicidae > Oreohelix > Oreohelix idahoensis. The sequence continues at coordinate 677,685 of JAMPIV010001083.1, forward strand.
CTTCATTTCCCCAGTGTTGCAGTGCTTCAACTGCATGAAGTTTGGCCATGGTCGCCACACTTGCAGGGGGAAGGCAGTATGTAGGTTTTGTGCGCGGGCACACCCTTTCACGCAATGCGAAAAGGCAAAGTCAGATACTGACTATAAAAAGGAAAACGCAAACAGAAAATGCATTAATTGCAAAGGAAATCATAGCGCCAGATTCCAGGGCTGCCCAGTATATCAGCAGACCAAAAAAAGCACTGAAGGAAGCTATAACAACCCAAACCCCTTTCAAAACGGTCATTAAAGAATTAAAGGAAAATGATACTTATACGAGCAATAAAGTTATAACAGAAATTAAGAGTGTGCAAGAAGATGTCAAAATGATTAAGTCACAGATGGCAAAAGAAAGTAAGAACAAGTTAGAAAGTAATAAAATAGTACCAAAAAACCAGTCAGATGATTCAACTACCTCCTCGAACGACACAAGTGCACTGAAAAGTGCAGAGGCAGTGCTTCAAGAAGTGAAAGCCATACAGCACCAAATTTCCCAGGATATAGCTAAACTGACTGTACTGAAAGAAGAAAATGAAATAATACTAGTCAAACTGTCTGAACTAAAAGAAGGAAGTGAAATAATACTAAAAAGAATGGAAAGTGAAAGACAGGAGATTAACATAGGGAGAGAAGGGAAAGTAGCATTGGATGAAAATAGAAAAGTGGTCAAAAAGAACAAAAGGCAACAGGAAAACAAAAGCAACCTAGAAGAAACTATCAAAGAAACTATCAAAGAACTATTTGAGACACTTTTACCACACTTAGCGGAAGAAGTTAGGGATAAAATGACAAGTATAAATGAGGATTTTCTTGAGAACTTGATTGATAATGGGTCCACAAGTACAGGAAGTACAGGAAATAAAGAACAAGAGCAAATTTGATAGTTAACCAAAATAAAAGGTATACTAGATGATGTTAAAATTCAATTTAGAAAGATTTAGAATTATACAGTGGAATTGTAGGGGTATCAAAAAGAATTTTGCACCCCTACTATCAGAAACAGGAGGAACTACTGATATATATGCTCTTCAAGAGACCCATTTAAACCCAAATAGTAGATATAGTTGTAAGGGCTTTAAGATACTTAAACACGATAGGAAAGAAGGTAGAGGAGGTGGTGTTGCAGTCTTAGTTAGCGAAAAATTTAAAATCATAGACTGGGAAGTATTTAATACAACCAATATAGAAGGTATCCAGGTTACTATAGCAGCTGAACCAAACAATCTAACAATTCTAAATGTATATGCTAAAGATGGCACAATTAAAGGTGAAGAAATACTAGCCATAAGCACCAGACTAGGCCCCAAAACAATCATAGTAGGCGATTTTAATTCCCATCATTATGCTTGGGGTGGACAACATGCAGATAATGCAGGAAAATGCCTACTTGACTTCATAGAAAACAATGAACTACTAAGACTAAATGATGGATCTGCAACTAGAATTAATCCACAAGCTAATAGGGCAGACTCAGGAATAGATATAAGTATAGCAACTGTCACAGTGACTGTTAATTTATTTTACCATTCCGTTCCATATGTTATTACTTTTTTAATGTCCTGGTTTCCTCGTCATTTGTATTCTTCTTTTCTTTCATTTTTTCCCCTTTTCAGACCCCTCCCCGCGGTTTGTTACGTTCTGGCCTTCAGCGGTCAGCTAACGATAATATTATCTTACGCACCTGGCGTTTGCCTGATCAGAAGAATTTCTCTTGCGCTTACGAGCCGAGACGGTTTCTGTGTAGAAACGGCTCGCTTAGCGGTCAGTAAATTCTGCGGTCGGTAAATAGTTTGATCTTTGAAACAGGGGAAGATAAACCCGCTGCTAGTCTTTGTGGTTTTGCCCTTGGACGAGTTAGTGATCATAAGATTATGTCTATCGGGGAAATTTTCTCAAAGTTGTGCTTCTGAAACCTTTGCCTTACTCTGTATTACGTCTTACGCCGAACATCTGTAGAATCAGGTCATGCAGGTGTCCCGGGCAGAGTGGTTCGTAAGCTATAAGATTTGAGAATTTTACTACGTAAAAGACACTCGTAGAATATTCCTGGCTCGAGATGGACCATCATGAGATAAGGCAGACTTTAACACAGAACTAAAATGTTAAGGCCTATCTCTAGTCATTTTTTCGGGTTTTCAGGGATACCGAATTGCTAGAGTCAAGTCTCCAGTCAGGTTAAGAATGTCACCGTCTCTTCGTTCTAGAGGGAGTCTGAGGACATCTAGCCCCACGAGTGTCACCGCAATACCTGAAACAACAACCCTTTGTCAACGCCATTTCCCTCTCACGGGAGTTCAGCTTACGCATTGTGAAATGAGCCAACGCAAATCTGAAATTCGTATCGCAGTAGTAGTCTCCTACTCGCCTATTGGATTACCAGTCAGAGCATTGCGGCTTCCAGAATATCAAAACCGCCTAGCATGTCTATAGCAGAATTCAATTCACCAGTCTTTGTGTGCCTAAACGGGGCACTCAGCCAAACCACAGTCAAGCCAGCCAAAACCAGATTTTAATGCCTAACACGCAAGCTAATTCTAGCGCCGGATAAGAGCGCCTTGGGACCAGTTGTCCTCAAGTGACTTCGTCCTATGGTTTATTTCTGGATTATGTAGAACCTCGCACTCAGGAGAGGCCAGACAAAAGATAGACAGAGTTCCAGCCCCACTCACGCGATAAGAGGTCACCAAGGTCAGCAGGAAGTTTTTTACAGGTCAAGTCCATCACCCATGGAGTATATTTGTACGTAAAAGGACACTTTCTGGAGCTAGCACTTTTGGTCCCACGAAAGCGGACAGGCTGTCGCTCAGTTCATTTATTTGGTCCGCCAGAGTTCCAGCCCCACTCACGCGATAAGAGGTCACCAAGGTCAGCAGGAAGTTGTTTACAGGTCAAGTCCATCACCCATGGAGTATATTTGTACGTAAAAGGACACTTTCTGGAGCTAGCACCTTTGGTCCCACGAAAGCGGACAGGCTGTCGCTCAAGTTGTTTATTTGGTCAGCAGGAGATAAACAGCGTCCCCCAGCCCACCTCGCGCAAGTAGGGGGAGTCACCAACGTTTAGCACCTACCAGGAAAGTTTTGTATTTCACTTCATTCACCTTGAAGGATATTTACAAGTAAGACACTTTCCGGAGCTAGCGCCTTTGGTCCCCGAAAGCAGACGGACTGACACGCAGTGTATTCATTTTGGTAAACAGGAGGTAAATAGAGTCTTCCAGCCCACTCGCGCAATTAAGGGAAGTCACCAACGATAGCGCCTATACAGTGATTTTGTTCAGGTTAACTCCATCACCCATGGAGGATATATTTACGATAAAACCACTTACTGGAGCTATTTCATCTGGTCCCCGAAAGCGGACGGACTGTCACTCAGTTTATTCATCTCTCTGTGTTCTACAGGTTTTATGACTGGTGGTGTGTGTGTTTGTGGGTGTGTAGTTGCATATTTGTGGTTATTGATGATTTTGATGACTATTGATGATTATTGAGATTATGGATGTAATTTATGCTGTGTATGATGATATGCATTATTTTCGTGCTTTTCTTCATTTAATAAAGTTTACTCATTTATTAACGCGCTGTTCACGACTCTTCCATCCATAATTTACATTTTATTAGCTCTTTACTATAGTCTCTAGATATAATTAAGAGAAAAGAGTAAGAGCAGGAGATGCTTAGACAGTATAAGTGTGTTGAGGCTTGGAGAGAGAGATCATTTTAATAAATCTTCTTCTAGGTTGTCTTAAGTCCATCTCCTATTTACACCTTATCTAAAATGTAATCTATAACTCTGTCAGTCCACTATCTCTTGTCGATTTCACTACTATTGTCCAACTCGACAAAATACTCTAACACTTTAACTTAACCACGACAGCAACTAACAACCTAGCGAATGTAAATTGGGAAATGTTACAAGACACAAACTCAGATCATCTGCCCATTATAATAACCATGCACGAAAATGTCATTCCAAACCCAGAACCAGAGAAACCTACCTTCAACTATAAAAAAGCAAACTGGGAAGCTTTCCAATCAGAGCTGGAGGTGATGGAATATAAAGACATGGAATCAGATGATACTGACTTGTCGGCAGAAACACTGACCAATGAAATTCTGAAAATAGCAATAAAATATATACCAAATAAAAATATGCCACAACACCTTAAACCAATAAATAACATGACTAAGAAAAGAAAAACTAAGTGGAATAAAGAACCAGTTGCCTGGTGGAATAAAAGCTGTGCAGTAATTCATGAGAGAAGAAAAAGGGCATTACAAAAATATAGAAATAACAAAACAGAAGAAAACTATGAGTATAAACTTATTAGGAATGAATCTAACAGTATAATATTTAAAGCCAAAGAAACTAACTGGAAGGAGTTTTGTCAGTCACTTAAACCTAGCACTCAAATTAAAGAAGTATGGAAAAAGGTTAAGGCAATCAAAGGGAACAATAAGAAAACAATAATGCCAACAATCAAACTACCAAAGAGAGCAGAAACAGATTTAAAAAAAGCTAATGCCCTTGCCGAGTATTTCTATAAAGTCAGTGCAAAAAGTAGTCTTGGACAGGAAGAAAATGAGAGAAGAGAAAGACTTAGGATACAGTTTTCAAAAGAACTACCAGACCAGATAGACGAAACAAACTATTTAGATGCTGATATAACAGAGGAAGAAGTAAATAATGCAATAAAAGATAAATCTAATACGGCCTCAGGGCAAGATATACTTAGTTATGAAATCCTTAAGAAAGTACCCAAAAGAACTATAAACATAATAACTTCCCTTTATAATAAAATCTGGAGCTTAGGAAAGATACCAAAAGCATGGAAAGTAGCTATGATAGTACACATCCTAAAACCCAATAAGGAAGCCCATGATGTAAGTTCGTATAGGCCTATCTCCTTAACATCACAACTAGGTAAAATACTGGAAACTGTTGTTAACAAAAGATTAAAATTCTACCTGGAAAAAAATCAGTTATATAGTGTTGCGCATAGAATTTTGCTTGCACATTTTTATTCTTGTGGTAAAAGGCTCATAACTCTTGGTAAACTGAGGTTACTTTTTGACTATGGTTGTTACCTTTTCTTGTGTCTTGAACTGACGGTTTATTCTTAGACCGGTGTCCTTTTATGGCTCGAACAGGTCTACTTTTCTTGGAATGTTTGCAAACCTGAGTTGAGGTTTATTCCCTGTCCATATAAGGCGCGATTTACTCGGTATCTTTCTTGGTATGTGCCCAGCATCGGCTCGCTTGAGTTGAACTCGGGGGGTCAAGCGCTTCTGCGCATGTCTAGATTGAAGTGGTTTTGAAAAGGCTTCCGTCCTGGAGTGTCGCTGAGTTTTCGAGCAGAGCAAGACGCATTTTCTGCGTCTGTGATCTTTGGATGGGGATTTGGTAGTCCTCGAGTGTGTTAGTCTACCTAACGAGGATTCCCCCTACATGATTCTAAACGCCTGGAGGCGTGTGTTTTGTGGTGTTATTTCTGAAGCAAGGTAAATGCTCTCCTAATATATTGAAATCTATAGTCTGCCTAGATTTAGACATTGTTGTTCTTCACCCGCTTGTTATCCACAGACCGGAGAGGCTCTTCTACTAGGAGATACACTCAGGTATCCTTATACCTTTGATTTAGATGTTTACGGGTCGCTCTAGGCCCAGAGAACAGTTTCTATGCTCCTGTGAACTTTGCTATGTCAGCGATTATACCTTCATCAAGGTTAGACTTAGAAAGGCCTACAAAGGGTCAACTTGAACTGAACACATAACCCGCTATTTCCGTGGCCTGTGGCAGACGTATTTACACACCTGATCCACTAGCATCAGAGTGGAGTTTGGTACACTCATAGAGTGATGATTTGGAGCTGAAGCTGTTGTAAGCTTTGATTCACAAGATTAGCTTACATGATATATATACACGATTTGCTGATGAACTTTGTTTATGATTGTCACGTAGCGTAGAAAAGGATAAGAATTATTTAGAGGAAACAATGTGGAAGATTTGGCTCAAGAATTCCGGTTGGGTTTTTCCACTTCTGAAGGGAGACGAAGAGGGTAAATTCTCCTAACGAGACAAGGTCTGGAAAAGGTTGTCAGGAGATATTTGGTCTCTCGCTACCATAGTCCCCTTCTCAGTATCTATTATTATTATTATTTGTACTGGGATTATTGATATTTTACGAGCCCCCCTCCCTTATAAAGGAAGATAAACATCAGACAATATTCAACAGCTAATAGAAGGAACAAAGCATGGGGTACATTATATACACCCAATTGGTTTATTGCAACTAAAATGAATAGATGTTGAATGATAGTATTTCGATGGAATTTGTGTCTGCTGTATGTAATATGTGTCTCACATCAAGTGTTTTTCATCATGGATGACGAAAGATAACTAAGGCATTAACATGGTGAGTTCCCTTTCTATAGGGACTTAGCTTTTCAGCCCCTGGTTGATAGTGAAGTATGGTTAGTTCTCCGGTCTCCTTCTGACGTTGCCCCAGGTAGGTCTTGAATGGTTCGGATTTGCCTTCTCTGTGCTCGACTCCGTATTCTGCTCTGAGATTGGACTGTCGTGCAAGGCTCCACCATAGACTGAAGACAAATACGAAGGCTTCATTAATTTTCTAGCTTCAGGAAGCAGTCTTTCCCTAATCCGTCCGTCTGCCAGTCATCTCAGATTTTAGTCTCTAACATCATATGTCTAGAGCCTAATCTTGAATTCAAGTTTCTCCTTTCTGTCCTTTATTATTATATTTCTCTGCCCCAGTGGCAGTATTATAATTCTTTAGACTGATTTATCGTCAACTTAACCAGATGAATTATTATAAATGTCAGTTAAGCCCACCAAATTTATCATAGAAATGTCGGCAACAGTATTCTAGTTCTGCGCCTCTAGCCTAATCGTCATGTCAATTATGATGAATTTAACAATTAATAGGACACCAGTGTTTTAGAATTGTCTGACGACATTATCACAACACTTCATGTCTGGTCGCATCGTCAGGTAATTTATAATGAATATATGTCACGGTCTGTCACATTATCGTTAATATTAATTTCCGCTAGTCTAAACGTCGGGTCGAAAATAATCAAATAATATGGAAATTTATATATATCTTCCAGTTAACATTATTAATATTATGAATATTTTATACATATCCCGTGGGATCATAAAATACACCCGATCACATGTGGCTGGATGTGATCGTAAAACGAAAATATGAATAAAGTAAATGCAGTTATAACAATTTTGCGTCGATTTTATACGGTATTACACATTTCATCACAATACTATTTTCTAGCGAGGTTTTCACTTACCTACTCAGAGATGGACGCTAACCCGTAATTTAGACACGTGGCTTCAATGCTTTTTAATGCGTGAATTCGCCGATATCTGGATTAGGTCTAGTTGTCTCGAGATTTCCTGGGCAAGTGAAAAAATGGCTGGATTTGCCGCACTTTTAGTGGGTCATTTCCGCTTGGGCACGTGATCCGTAGCGTGCATCATGTGACCTTAGCATTCTATAGACGCTCCAATCAATAACGTTAAAAGTCAAGTGGGGGTTTCCTAAAGCGGCATAAACTGGTTCAATCTAAGTTTATGTAGTTGGTCCTAAATTAAGCGGGTTTCTACAATGACGTCGTATCTAAAAATAGCATTAGACTCGAGGAGAAAATCACCGAACGCTAGGAGAATATCTACGAGCGCAATTTCCCGTGATTTTACGGGCGTCTCGATCATGCCTTGAAGATGAGATAAAATGCGTGACGTAAATAATAAAAAAAATGAAGAGAAGATTGGGCAAGTCGTCACACAAGCCCCTCCTCAAGTTTGACGTTCCGTCCAACTCCTCTGGTCCTGTCTTCCTCTTCTTTTCCAGTTTCTCATATCTCCTCGGTTGCGTCCGGATGTCTGCTAAAAAAATCTGCCCCTACGTTGTTCTTCCCAGGTAAGTATTCTGGTTTTCTTCCTGGTTTTCTTTGGATGCCTACGTCTGCAGCAATGCTTCCCTAGGTCCTGTAACTGGTCTACCCTATATGTTGAGGTTACCTGGTTACAATCTGAACAGGATTTCACATATCGAGCTATGTCTTCTGTGATGCCGGGCCAATAATAATGGGTGACTATCCTTTGATTTGTGGCACCATTACCCAGGTGTTCACTCAAAGTAGCAACGTGCCCCAATTCCATAACTTTATTTCTATAGGTGGATGGCACCACAATCTGTCCATGACTTTTTAGCCCTCTGCCAGCTTTCCTGTGCATGTTCCATATAAAAGTCACCCTTTCTTCGAGGGTTATGTGAGTTTTGCAATTTGCCAAAGCAAGGCCCCAATTTGCTATCAGCTGCTTGAGCCCTTTTCATCTTATTCGGATGAAGTTCTAATTTAGAGTCCTTCTCTATCCATTTGGAATCAAACCTGGTATGGATGGCAGCCATAACCACAGGTTTTACCGGTTCTCCTAAAAAGACATATCTACGCCCTAACATCAGGGGGTAGAAAGGATCCTCTAAAACTGCGGCACTGATTTCCCCTTCCACATAGCGACAACTGACCTGAATCTTCGCTATGGGCAACGTTAAGGGTAATACTCCCTTGAGTGGCCCCTGAATATCCACTGTTTCTGTGGTGAGTTGTTCGGGGTGCACTAGTGATGCTGAAACGACTGCGTCATAGGACAAACCTGTGTCATACATCCCGATGACTTGTTTGCCATTCACGGTCACTGTCTCCTGTATAGGTGGGTGATGGGGGCTATTCTGACTCACTGTCAGTTCCTTCCTGTCAACAGCCCTCACCTGCAAACATGCAACATGATGTGGAGGGTTTTTTATTTTGCAACCTGCAGTGTTGTGGTTGCTCATTTTACACGTCTTACACCACTTTTCTCCCCGCCTCTGAGGCTGGAAATTTGATCTCTGAGTAGTCTTGTAGTCTGGCTTTCTGAAGTGATGGTAAGGTAGATTCATTTGGGGGTCCAAGTGTGCCTGAGTTGTCAACCTCGATACGACTTCCGGTTGGTTCCACCTGGTTGGGTCATTCTCTGTCAGTGCTGCCTGATAACGTTCCGCTAACTGGACTATCGTTTCTAAAGTGCTGGCCCCATTCTCTGTCAGAAATCTTCTCATGTCGGAAGTCATGGTGTCCTTCAGTTGTTCGATAATGACCATCTCCTTCAGACCTTCCCAATCATGAGAAAAATTCCCTAGGGCACCCCACTTTTCCACGTAGGAATCCAGTCTAGCAGCAAATTGAGCACAGCTCTCTCCGACGTCCCAACTAGAGTTACGGAACCTCTTCCTATATGCGTCAGCATGTAGCTCATAACGTATCAGGAGTGCCTTTTTCAGCGAGTCATAGTCATCCTGTAAACCGGGAGGAAGCTTGCTATACACTTCATAAGCAGTTCCTCGAAGCCCTTGTGACAGTTTCAGGTTCCACTTGCTCCTCTCCAACCCAAATGTGGTGGCAAACTTCTCAAATTTGTCCAAATACATATCGATCGAGTCGGCTTGTTCCGAGAAAGCATCGAATGGAAACGTCAAGGGTCCCAAGTTTGACATGAGTGAGGATGGCAAAGGTCCTGTGCCCCCTGCGTGCAAGGAGGGCATATCATCTGACCGTGGCAATAGGTTGCCTGATGATGTAGATGCGGTCGCACCGGCTACTGGTTCAACTCTTTGAGCCTGTCCCTGCATCTCTAACTGCTTCATCTTCAGTGCATGCTCGCGTTCATCTCTCTCGCTTCTTTCCCTAGCGTCTACAGCTTTTATCCTCTCATCTATTTCTGCTAACTTTATTCGCTCTTCTCTTTCAGCTGTCGCTGTTTCTCGAGCGTAATACTTATCAGTCTCGACACTAACATAATTCGCAAGGTCCACCCCACTATAACCCAGATCTCTACCGGCCTCCCCTAGTGCTGCCTTAAGCTTAACTATTTCAGCCATCTCTTGCAGTTATAGTCCACCGGAGTAAGCTAGTGCTACCTTCCATTAGTATTTCTAACAACAAGCAAAAGCTTACTAATTATCAGACTGCTGTAGAATGAAATTACTACAGTTATGGAGACTTAAGGTCTGTAATTCAATGAAATACAAAATCATGAACTAACTTAATTAAATACAACATATATAAAGGGATTCGCCAATCAATGCCTGAAATTCTAGAAAAAATGTTTTCTGTCTTTATGGAGCTCACTGTGTTAAAATACATGTGTTCAAATGGTATACTGTAATGACTGAATGAATGATACTATCCCAGAGGTATGATAAAATACATAAGTTCAAATCCCGGACGAGCCCCCAGTGTCACGTAGCGTAGAAAAGGATAAGAATTATTTAGAGGAAATAATAGATATGAATGTGGAAGATTTGGCTCAAGAATTCCGGTTGGGTTTTTCCACTTCTGAAGGGAGACGAAGAGGGTAAATTCTCCTAACGAGACAAGGTCCGGAAAAGGTTGTCAGGAGATATTTGGTCTCTCGCTACCATAGTCCCCTTCTCAGTATCTATTATTATTATTATTATTTGTACTGGGATTATTGATATTTTACGAGCCCCCCTCCCTTATAAAGGAAGATAAACATCAGACAATATTCAACAGCTAATAGAAGGAACAAAGCATGGGGTACATTATATACACCCAATTGGTTTATTGCAACTAAAATGAATAGATGGTGAATGATAGTGTTTCGATGGAATTAGTGTCTGCTGTATGTAATATGTGTCTCACATCAAGTGTTTTTCATCATGGATGACGAAAGATAACTAAGGCATTGACATGGTGAGTTCCCTTTCTATAGGGACTTAGCTTTTCAGCCCCTGGCTGATAGTGAAGTATGGTTAGTTCTCCGGTCTCCTTCTGACGTTGCCCCAGGTAGGTCTTGAATGGTTCGGATTTGCCTTCTCTGTGCTCGACTCCGTATTCTGCTCTGAGATTGGACTGTCGTGCAAGGCTCCACCATAGACTGAAGACAAATACGACGGCTTCATTAATTTTCTAGCTTCAGGAAGCAGTCTTTCCCTAATCCGTCCGTCTGCCAGTCATCTCAGATTTTAGTCTCTAACATCATATGTCTAGAGCCTAATCTTGAATTCAAGTTTCTCCTTTCTGTCCTTTATTATTATATTTCTCTGCCCCAGTGGCAGTATTATAATTCTTTAGACTGATTTATCGTCAACTTAACCAGATGAATTATTATAAATGTCAGTTAAACCCACCAAATTTATCATAGAAATGTCGGCAACAGTATTCTAGTTCTGCGCCTCTAGCCTAATCGTCATGTCAATTATGATGAATTTAACAATTAATAGGACACCAGTGTTTTAGAATTGTCTGACGACATTATCACAACACTTCATGTCTGGTCGCATCGTCAGGTAATTTATAATGAATATATGTCACGGTCTGTCACATTATCGTTAATATTAATTTCCGCTAGTCTAAACGTCGGGTCGAAAATAATCAAATAATATGGAAATTTATATATATCTTCCAGTTAACATTATTAATATTATGAATATTTTATACATATCCCGTGGGATCATAAAATACACCCGATCACATGTGGCTGGATGTGATCGTAAAACGAAAATATGAATAAAGTAAATGCAGTTATAACAATTTTGCGTCGATTTTATACGGTATTACACATTTCATCACAATACTATTTTCTAGCGAGGTTTTCACTTACCTACTCAGAGATGGACGCTAACCCGTAATTTAGACACGTGGCTTCAATGCTTTTTAATGCGTGAATTCGCCGATATCTGGATTAGGTCTAGTTGTCTCGAGATTTCCTGGGCAAGTGAAAAAATGGCTAGATTTGCCGCACTTTTAGCGGGTCATTTCCGCTTGGGCACGTGATCCGTAGCGTGCATCATGTGACCTTAGCATTCTATAGACGCTCCAATCAATAACGTTAAAAGTCACGTGGGGGTTTCCTAAAGCGGCATAAACTGGTTCAATCTAAGTTTATGTAGTTGATCCTAAATTAAGCGGGTTTCTACAATGACGACGTATCTAAAAATAGCATTAGACTCGAGGAGAAAATCACCGAACGCTAGGAGAATATCCACGAGCGCAATTTCCCGTGATTTTACGGGCGTCTCGATCATGCCTTGAAGGTGAAATAAAATGCGTCACGTAAATAATAAAAAAATGAAGAGAAGATTGGGCAAGTCGTCACAATGATGATTACCACGTCCTACAGTATCTGTGACGTACCTATATGTTATTGTCAACGCACCTTGTCATTGTGGCGTCCTAATAAATGATGGAAAACGTCACTAGCGGTTGCAATATTTATTGACTTCCTTCGTCGTGAGTTAACGTGACGTCCTGTGTGGAACTGTACCTTCATTTGTACCTGTTAAGCTCCATACCTACCTCAAGCATACAGACCAGACAAGACACCCTACTTCACAGCCTTCAACATCCCTGGTGTCTATGGTGGTACTTTACTCGGCTACCCCTTTGCAACAAAGTTAGACCTCCATATACAGTCTAGTAGCCAGTAATAAAAATACACCGTTACATTTCTGGTGGCCATAAGCTGGTTTTGGTCTGGTATCCAGCACATACGGGGTCCCTTACCCGCTACATTCTACAGTCATCCTTCAACTTCGTGAAAGTCATCCTTCAGCGTAGCAGTACATATGCCAGTAAAGTGACAGTACCCGGCGTTGCTACATACATTACCGATTGAATCGATTTGCTGCTGTTAGAAAGTCAAGTACCGAATGAATCGATTTGCTGCTGTTAGAAGGTCAAGTACCGATTGAATCGATTTGCTGCTGTTAGAAGGTCAAGTACCGAAAGAACCGATTTGCTGCTGTCAGAAGGTCAAGTTCCGATTTGAGTCAAGTTTCTGTTATATGAGAAGGTCAAGTTCCGTACTGTAATCAGAAGCTCAAGTATGTCATCATCCTAGCAGTTTTGGTGTTTCAAGTTCAGATGTCGATCAACGTTGGATCATTTATCCCCAGAATGCTAATCACTACCTGTTCTACACTGTACTGACGATAGGATTCATATAAGTTAAGTAGCATTTTGTGTTGTGAACTGTGCCCTTATACTCCTACTGAGCCTTCTGTTTCTCCACATTCTTTTGCTAAATGTTATAAGTTTATATGTTTTTGTATATTTAGATGTTTATATTTCTGCGGACCTGGTTGGGTGGTGACTCTTGTAGATAATACCACGTAATAGAGGTATCTACTGAGAGCGTGTCGTTAGGAACAGAGCAATTTTCCTTAATTGGAAATTGTTAGCGATATTTATTGCTATTTACGTTTAGTTGTGACGACATGTGTTAGTGTTGTTTTCGTTATTTTTTCTCATTCTTTAGTTTTGTTTTGATTTGTTTGTATTTGTAGGTCTCCCCTTCCTATTGTTTAGTTCTATACAACTTTATATTTATACACTGTGGTGTCAGGTGTTTTGTTTGATTTTCGCAGATATCATCACATTCTTTGTGATATTTTCTTTACTTTTTGCTGTACATTTTAGTTGACTTCTGCGAATGTTTTCGTATTGTTTTTGATCTTTGTTATTGTTTATATTGTTATGGGTTATCATTCACTACTGATGGATATGCTCAGGCACTATTAGCTGTGTAATGCACTGATGATAACTAACTGATTGATATGCTCATGCACTATTAGCTGTGTAATGCACTGATGATAATTAACTGATGGATATGCTCATGCACTATTAGCTGTGTAATGCACTGATGATAATTAACTGATGGATATGCTCATGCACTATTAGAAGGTTAGTGCACTTATGATAATTAACTGATGGATATAGGGTCATGCACTATTAGCTGGAAAGTGCACCTATGATAAAGAATTGACTGATGATATTGTTATACAATTGATAATACAAGTTCTTTGCCAAAGACTTGTTTTCCACAGAGGTTGGGGTAATGTGATGTTGATTATACAAGTACTTTATTTAAGACTTGTTACCATTAAGATTGAAATAAGATAATTAATTAATTCAGGTTTTTGGGACTCATATTATTAGACAATATGTCTACACTTGAGTACTTTATTGAGCAAGGGAAATCCCTTGGCAAGACTGGTGATAAATTGGAAGAATATGCTAATGCTCAATGGGCTAAAGCACTGAAGTCTGAAGAAAAGAGACAAAAAGAGGAAAGAAAAAGATTAGACAGAGAAGTTGAGCAAAAGAAGATAGATGCTGAGAATTTAAGATTGCAGATGCAAGCAGATGAAAGGAAATTCCAGATGGAACTGGAAAAACAAAAAAAGAGAAGCTGAGGCTGAGGAGAGAAAATTCCAACTACAAATGGAGGCTGAAAATAAAAGATTGGAAAGGGAGGCTGAAAATAAAAGATTGGAAAAAGAGGCTGAAAATATAAGATTAGAGAAAGAGGATGAAAATAAAAGATTAGAAAAAGAGGCTGAAAATAAAAGATTAGAAGCTGAGGCTGAAGAAAGAAAGTTACAAAGAGAGGCTGATGACAGAAAAGAAAAAGCAAAAATGGAGCATGAAGAAAAACCCTTAGCTTTAGAGTTAAAGAAATTGAAATTGATGAACATGGGTAAAGCTAATGATCCAAATAAGGTGTCATCTTCTGATAAATCTAACGCTGCTAGTACTTTTAAGATTAAACTACCAGCATTCATTCCTTCCAGTGACGACATAACGTTCTATCTGGACAGATTTGAACGATCATGTAAAACACATAATATAGATAAATCACTATATGTTGATCAGTTGTCAAATATACTAAAAGGTGAAGCTCTGAGTATGCTAAGCATGGTGGATGATCCTGACAAGAACAATTATGAGGTTGTCAGGGCGGCTTTGTTAAAGAAATACCAACTTAACGAAGACGGCTATCGTCTACAATTTAAAAATATGTTGCCAGAAACTGGAGTAGAATTCTCTGAATTTATTGCAAAAATACGTCTCACTTTTACACGTTGGGTTGAGCTGTCTAAGACAGAACATACTTTTGAAGCACTTATGGACTTACTACTTAGAGACAAAGTTATGTCTTCTGTCAATGAGTCTTTTCTTGCTTTCCTTCATGAGCGTAAACCAAAAACCATAAAAGAAATGGAAGAATACTGTTGCCAGTATGTCACTGCGCACCCGCACATAACCATTAGCAACTCTAAAGTGAAAGAACGTTTGCCAGTTTCTCCGGCAGCATCATATGGCCCAAACTTCACTCGTAAATTTCAGGGTACTCAACAAAATTTTAACAGGAAGAGTAACCGTAATTATGCTCAGAATCATGGCAGTCAATATCATAGTAATTCTTCTTCGAAGAATTGGAGACGACCTGACAGTCATCGTTTTTCCACACCCAATAATTATAGACATTTCCGCAGAGCGAATAATAGAGGCTATCAAAACTATTTTTCGCGAAGACCTCAAAACCAAACTAATAGATGTTCTCATCAATGTGGAAACGATAATGATAACTATGGAAACTGGGATTCAAACCAGTACAACAGTTACGATAGAGGAAACAATGATAATTTCAGAGGCAATAATAGTCGCGGTAGATCTCAACATAAAAAAAGAGATATCAACAGGCAAACTCTGTACAACAAGAGTCTCAGGTAGCTTGTAAACAGGGTGATGATAATAAAAACTCTAGCGCTATTACATGTTCTGCCTTTGACTTTGGGAGAGCAACTAAATGCCCCCAATGCTGTACTTTGTTCGAACCGACTACCATAACTACTTTAAGCTGTGGTCATCTTCTTCCCGCTCTTCCTGCTGCAGTTGCGCACGACGGGAGAGGTTCTCTGATCCTACATAAAGGTCTAGTAAATAATAATCCGGTCTCAATCCTTTTTGATTCCGGATGCACCACTATTGGTGTTAGACAATCTCTTGTAGATCCATCGTGTGCTACAGGAAAGGTAATCAAATGTGTCACATTTGGCGGCACTTTAGAAAAGTATCCTACTGCCATAATTCACATTGCCACTTCTTTCTTTGCGGGAGATGTGCACGCGTGTCTTCTACCTAATCCTATTGCGGACCTTATTATCGGTCGTATTCACGCAGTTAGGGAATGTACCCCACAGCAGATTGCTGCTTGGGAAGATCAAAATATGCAAGCTACCAATGCAGTGGTCACAAGAGCACAAGCTCTAGAGACACCTCAAACTTCATTGAGTAGTAATAATGAAGTACATAGCCAAGATAGTCACTTGGTCATTTCACGTGACTCTTTCATAAAATTGCAAGAAAAATTTCCTTCTTTAAAAAAAATTCTTCATTCTAGCAAAAATAGGTGATCCAAATCAAAATACAAATCGAAAATCTTGGATTACTATGAAGAACAGCGTACTTGTACGTATGGTACAAGACTCGACTGCGTCTACACATTCTCAAATTCTTGTTCCTAAGAGTATGAGATTGCAAATATTGCAACATGCTCATGACTCGCAACGTGCTGGACATATGGGTTTTTCCCGTACAAAGTCGAGAGTCCTTGCGGCTTTCTTTTGGCCTTTTGTGAACAAGGACATACGTATTTACTGCCGATCCTGCAAAATATGTCAAGAGGTCAAATCTAGAGGACCACGACATGCTGCGCCTATCCAGGCTGCCGACATTCCTATTCGGACGTTTCAGAAAATGGCAATAGATATTATTGGTCCTTTTAAGATCAAGTCGGCCAGAGGACATCAGTTTATCCTTACATGTGTCGATATGTGCACACGTTGGCCAGAGGCTATACCTCTTAAGAGCATTTCCACTGCCGATATCGCAGACGCTCTGTGGCTGATATTTTCTCGTTTGGGATTCCCCAGAGAAATATTGTCAGACCATGGCACTCAACTCATATCTGACACTATGTCACAGGTAATGTCTACTCTACATATTAAAAGGTCTCTCAGCAGTATCTATCACCCAATGTCTAATGGGTTAGTTGAGCGTTTGAATAGAACACTCAAGACTTTGCTTGGTAAGATAACTGAAGATCATCCTCATGGATTGGGACAGGGTTTTACCCGCGGCTCTCTTTGCTTATAGAGAGGTCCCTAATGAACACACAAGATTTTCTCCCTTCGAACTTGTCTTTGGCGCGCGTCCACGCGGCCCTATGTCTTTATTACACGATCTCATCACTGCCGATGATATTAGCGATGACGCTCAATCTTCATATGAGTATGTCATTGCTCTGAGACAAAAGATCATCGAGGCATGCAAACTAGCAACTTCTTCATCTGAAATTGCTAAAGAAAAGGCAAGGCAGTTTGCAAATAAGAATATATGTCTAAGACAACTTTGTCCGGGTGACAAAGCATTTGTCCTACTCCCCAGTAGGGAAAATAGACTTCTTATTGCATGGAAAGGTCCGTATACAATAGTCTCAAGAATTTCCGATGTTGACTATGTTGTCGATATTGATGGAAAGCATAAAACTTTCCATATAAACATGCTTACGGAATTTCATGAACGTCCAGACTATTTGCTGCCTATTTTCCAGGCGACGGACGATTCTCCAGTACCTCATGGTCATTACTCATCCCTGTCAGTTATACAGGATGAGGAAACTACTTTCTCTGATGTCAATCTTTCTCTTCCTGTGGTTCCACTACAATCCATGGAATCTTGGAAAAAAGTTACTGTTTCTCCTAATCTTTCCGCTGAGGAACATTGATACGTAGGCTGATATGGTCACGACTAATGTGTAATGGTCTGTAGCTGGTTCAGTATTTTGTTGAATCGCGAATGCGTGCTTCGTTCGGTTATAGTCTTCAAAGAAAAGGGTCATCGTTAGATGGACTTATTATGTGTTGACTGTCCAAGAAGACATTCGTTCCTTTCGGAGCTCATTATCTTATTATAAATCTTCTCATCGGAAGAGTTCATCCAATTTAAATATAATCAACATTGTCAATGTAACCAACAGCCGTAACGCATTGACTTAGATAATTCCTTAAATTAGAGTCCATGATTTATTAACAGTTCACAGATGAAGACATTCATACTGGTACGATATTCATATATAATACATTAGAATTTACTTGCATATATATTCTGTTCCGTCCGTGTCATATTGAGTTATCGACAGATTATCATGGTTATGTACATGTGCTGCTGGGATCCAGACAGCCAGAAATGAGTGCATGAGTCTTGACGAAAATAATCAAATTCCTTATCAATTATCCTTCCATAATGGAGGTTAATCACTAACCTTATGAATTCACTCGTGTATACTATTATCTGGACTGACCCTAAGTCATTATATTAATTTACAGAAATATGGCTATTAACAAAGCCCAATAGTGGAAGGAGGTAAAAACACGACTTCACGGACAATGTAACAAAGGTACGGTAACCTAGTCACGAAGCTTGACCTTATCGACGCTAACACGTCATAACTTGACCGTGTATTTCGCGTTCATAAACCCGTGAAGTATAAAGATCAATTTATATTAATTCCATTGACCCTAAAAATGGGCACTACCAATTCTAGCAGACGCTATCAATAAAATTACCGTAACAATTCCCTGCCCGCCGTGGGGAAAAAAATCTATTAGATAGATTTTTTTAAAACTATCTTACTCAAATATATAAAAATTTAAAAAAAAACCCGACATCTGGCCTACGATGTTCTGTCTAGAACAGTGTCGTGGTCATGTCGATAATATATTAGTCATATAACATTATTAAACAAAGGGGTGTCAACTGTCGCTAATAATTAACTACTGAACTACTGAAGACTGTTGTGAGTGAATAATGAAGTGTTATGTAAAGAAAATTATTCTAACTAATTAAAATTAAACTAATTAATCATAGTAAGTATGTAAGGTATTAATTAATTAACATCTAATTAAAGAAACTGATAGATAGTGTCATAGTAAAAGACATGAGAAGTAAGGACAAGTAAAGTAAAGAAAAAAGTAAAGTATAGATTAATTTAGTTATGTGTGTTTAAAATGAATTATTAGTGTCGTGTAATTACAAAATAATTAACTTAATGATATAATGAAAAAAAAATATTAATACATTTCATGTGAACATCTTAACTAAATGCATATAACAGCTATCACATTTATAACTAAAATACTTAGAGTATTCGCTTGTGTGATTTTCTTTTTTTTTCATCTTTTCTTTCTTTGACACATTTTCTTCTTCTTTTTTTTCTTTTTTTTTAATCACACTTCAATTTTATTATATTCTTTATTAATTTACTAACTATTAAACTTAATGTCGGATGGGACGATCCAGCCGTCGTTATGTCCTTTGCGAATCTATGGAAAGTTCCTTCGGAAAAGAACTTTAATACTGTTCAACTAAGTTTCGTTCCTGATTGGATATAAACTTGTATCGTTTTGAGTTAGTCAATTTCTGTAACATAACGTTATATGTCCAGCTTGGATTCATATCAAATTCACGACCATATCGTAATGAGTTATAGAACAATTGGACACTAACCAAAGTCCAAAAGTTAGAAAAGAACCATCGAAATTTGTCTCTTGCTATCACGAATCTTCGTTTGGAAACTGAATATATTGAATAACTCACTGCGAATTATTCGAAGTGTTTTTCCGTATGGAGGTGGTTCATATCAATTTCGTCGCAGGAATCAGTGAGAGTTCCAAAGTCACTCATGTTTAGTCCTTAATCTTTTAACTTGTAGACAATTATTATTCGACTTCAGTAGGGTGTCTTGAAAGTGCATCAGCCAGAATATTTTCTTGTCCTGGTATGGCTTCGATGACAAAGTCATATGGCTGAAGTAGAATCGAAAACCTGGCAAGTTTGGGGCTTTTTTGGTTAGAGCGACGTAACGAGGCCACCGCCTTCTGGTCTGTTTGGATGGCAAAAGGTGCTCCCGGCAAGAATTTTTCGAGTTTTGTAATTGCCCAAACTACTGCCAAAAACTCCTTGTCCACAGTGGAGTATTTAGTTTCAGGCAACTTCAGTTTTCTTGAAATGTACATAGTCGAATGAAGTATATCGTCGTGATATTGAAGTAAACAAGCTCCGATACCGTAATTACTGGCATCTGTACGGAGAAAGAACTTTTTAGCAGTATCTGGCAATCTCAAAATTGGTGGATTTTAGAACATTGATAATATCATTCGAAAAGTTTTGTCGCATTTGTCAGTCCAATTTACCTTCAACGGCATGTCTTTCTTCAACAATGAGGACAGAACAGCCGTGATAGATGACAAATTAGGTACAAATCTGCTGTAGTATTGGACTAGACCTAATAAGCTCCTAACTTGTTTCTTCGTTTGAGGAACCGATAACTTTAAAATTTTAGATACCGTGCTGGGAACAGTTTGAATACGTCCCGCTCCAATAATATGTCTGTAAAGTGTCTGTTATTTGACTACTGTAAAGTCCACTGTAGTGTACTGAGTTGTTGATACCAGGCATGCTCCAGTCTACCCAGCTTTAAATGGGTAACTCACTTTAGTCCTGAGTTAGGGAAGGCAAAGGCAGCTGTAAGAAATAGTTTCCCTCTAAGGCTCCAGGAGGAGCAGGCCCTTAACTTGGTCAATTCAACCGACGCAGGATGGTGTAAATATGGAGTAAGAGTGTAGAGTGTTGTTAACGCGAATGATGGAATGTTCGTATCCTGACCAATCTAAAGCACTCATACACTTATGTCTATAAGGCACCAATGCAGACTGCTGGAATCTTTTTATACAGTTTATTCAGACGCACATACTGGGACAGAACGAATGGATCATAAGTACATGTTGACACATCAATCTTCAGGCATTAATAGTAGATCCCATGTCATGGCACATTCAAATATAATGGGTAGTACAAAAATAGCATTCAATGTTGTTATACATTTATGGCCGCATCCCCTATCTGACTGAACGCGTCAGTAAAGGCGGATCGGTAAACAACTGAAGAGTTCGCTGGACGAACCTCCTTTCCCTTGCTAAGTTCTTAGGTTGCTTATGTTCAATGTTTATATCATATTGTGAAACCACGATAAGGGGTTTTCATATAAATGAGATCTCCACGCCACTGTCCGAATAGTAAGATACACGACCCGTTCTCTGGACAGTGATCAAAAATGATGACAGAAATACAAAGATGGCCTCCTTCCCTGAGCTTTCGCTCACTCGCCCAGCAGAAGAATAATCATCAGCCAAAGTTGATTCCAAACTTGAATAAGTATAATTTCTTAGAGTTACCATACAGTCCCTTTGTCAGAAGGTTACTTCATGAAGACATAAGCGCTGATGGAACCTGTCATCTATAACAATATCTAGTTAAACGACCAACGATGCACGAACATACGTTGCTTCATCTAGGTCTAACCATAAGGAGATCATCAAAAGGGGTCTGGATTTACCTTGAGTCCGAATAGCACATAATACAGAACATGAGGAGAGTCTCTAACACTATAATCTTGTAGCGACACAATCTCCTACTGAAGAAATCACTTCATATATCATTTTCCACTCTAGAAAGGACCAGCCCTTAGAAAATACGTGACCACCATTGTAGGCGGTATATCGGAACTCATCATGACTCGTTAAGACAACCAATACCTCCGCTAGAGCGGCAAAAGAATATAGTCCTGCCTACCCATACAAAATATACAATCTAGGACTGAATCTACTTGCACTAATAATATGTAATACATATGAATTCAGGCCATAAACATAACAAGCAAAATTAATCTATTTTCTGGCCCGAACAAATAAGAACGGACATGAATTCAATATCCATGCGCCGAATCAATATCAAGAAAGATCACTCATATAATCAAAAGTGTAAATCAATCATGAATTATCTAGCTTTACCATAGGAAGCCTTTTCATACACAAATGAATGCAAGTATATATATTTTCCATATTAAATAGCCATATCGCATTTTTGTAATATGTGCGTCAAAATATGCACGCAACAGATTACCACACCCCTCGGGAAAAAAAATGGTACATTTTTTTTTTTGAAATACATCTAGGAGCAACATACAATAGGCTCACAACGCACCAATAACAATGCGCAGAGGATAAGCATTGAGAATATATTTCATGAACTTAGAGAAAGTATTTCTCTAAGTATAAATTTTTCAGAGAGGTGTCACCAACGCATACTACAATACTGGCAATGCCACAATTTCTACATCAGTTTATACATAAATTTCATCTTAGATATCTTAACATTATGATCACCAAATAAGAAAAATATCAAAAACCTGCGGTGAATATACATCAATGCACCGCTAAGTAGTGATACAGACAATGTATGATATATTACATATAAGTACATACTTTAACATATGAAAAACTGTAGTAAAGTCAGACATGTTAGAAATCTCAAGATCTGACAGTTAGGTGGAATCATGTGACAATAAACTTAAGTGGACTCCTGTTGAGATCTACCGTCGTAACGAGATCTATCAAAATTATGATCTCTGTTGAGACCATTTCTCTTATGTGAACTTAGGTTACTATAATTGTACTTATTATTCCCCTTATGATCAAAATTCCTATCAGTAGGGTTTTGTTGTCCACAAAAATAATTATCATAAGGTTGGCAACCTCTATTGAAGTTCCTACAGTTAGTGGAATTATAATGTTGAGCAACATCAAATTGCTTCCAGTTCTTTGAAAAAGAACCATTACGTGAAAAAGGAAAATTAACACGTGATGAACGCCCTTGGCGCTGTTCATAATTATGATTATCTTTTTTAGCACAATTGTTGTTATTTTTGCCTGTGGCAATGTGCTTAACAGAAGGATCGTACTGCTTGGGCTGAGTACGATGTGTACTAACAGTTTTATTCTCTTTTACCAATCTATCAGAACCTTGAAAAGTTGATGCACGGTTTTTCTGAGGAATCTTGTCATGACATTTATCAAAGTCCTCACCGTGATCCAAAAGACTGACACTTGATTTACATTTGTCGGCCTCACGCCAACTCCCATTAGAGGCAGTATCGTTATTTCGTGGGAAAGTATATTTTCCACGAAAAGATTTGTTTACATAATGTTTAGTGTTGCTGTGAGCATTGAGTGCAAGCGGCTGGCTCTTTGCATTAGCAACATATTGACCATGAGGTTTATGTTTAAATCTATCCACCTTAGTAGTAGATAACATTCTATTGTTCAACACAATATCCAATAAACCATCAATCCTGTTGCGAAGTTTTGCAATTTCCACTTCTGCAACAGCTTTCTCTCTAGAAAAAGCTTTCTGAGTTTTCTCATTAGTTCTCACTTCCCAGTTATAATCTAACTTTGTAACACGTAACTGAGAAATAAGAGACTTCTGTTTAGCAATGCTATCTTTAAGATCCTTTTCCAATATTGTCATCCGAGATGTAGTCTCTAAAACCTTAGCCTTTTCTTGAACAAGTTCAAGTTTCAGTGCTTCCATAGCACTATGATGACTAAGTTCATCAACCTTCTTATCGTTTTCCTTCATCGTTCTTAACTGTGTCCACTCCAGAATTGTTTCTTCATAAGACTTCTTGTCTTGTCCGGCCTGAAGTTGTACTTTGCGACACATTTCTTGCGCACTAGCAAGTTCTAAGTTTGCTTTATGTAAGTCATCTTCATGTCTCTTAGCTTCAGTCTCTCCAGGAACAACCATATTCTTCTCAGGGAATATTGCATTTTTTCTTTAAGTTGGCTCTCGAGATTACTATTATCATGCAAGAGATCAAGAAGTGTTTTATGATAGGACTTTTCCCGTTCCTGAGCCTGAACTGTTAATAACTCACAGTCCATCTTGACTTGCTTTAGCTCACCAATAAGAGCTTGTTCTTTACAAAGATGATTGTTTTTCATTGAGCTCACTTCAACTTCTAACTTTTTTTTCTCCTTTTCCAGTTGATTGTCTCAATTTATTCTCACTAGGAAGAGCTAATGTTTCTATAATCTTCCAAAGTAGTTTTAGATCAAGCGTAGAAGAGTTCACCTTATCTACCTGATTATCCATCATCTGTTTTAATGAGGTAACTTCATCTTCTAACTCTTTTTTCTGTCTAAGAGAGAATTCACCAAATTTCCTATTATCAGCTATCAATTGAGTCACTTTACTCTTTAATGTAGCATTTTCATCATTCATTGCTGATAACTTATCAGTAAGAGCTTTCTTATCACCTTGAAGCTCATTTATCGTTTTTCTCAACGCATCCAACTCAACAACATTACCTTCATCATAAAAGAGTGTGGACAGTGATTTAGAAAGTCTAAATACTCTATCTTTAGAATAGCCATTTCTATAATTACATATAGCATATTCTCTAAGATCATCACTCGCCTGAAGTAGGAAATGCTCTGTGGCATAATCCTCACAGTCTTCACCAAATAAATGTAATTTTTTTCTTCCTTCCTGAAGAAAATGATGTACAACATCCATCATGTCTGATAATGTGAGATCAGTAATCTGAAAAAGTAAATAAATTACCTTATCTCACTTTAATGGGAGACAAGTCTATACTATAGACTTAGTCTTAGTGAAAAACTTGTATGGTTATTTTGTTTATAATGTACCCAATGATAACTTGAGTACCTGTGGAAAACAATATCTGTATATCCCAAACACTGTGGGAGACAAGCCTTACAAAGGTCTTGTATCCTTTCTTAATGTAACCAATGATCACTTGAGTACCTGTGGAAAATAATATTTTCTATCCCAATCACTGTGGGAGACAAGCCTTACAAAGGTCTTGTATACTTTATTTTATAACAATAATAATCATAAAGTACTGATCTGTACTATAATATAAGTGTATTCAACTATACCTCATATATCATATGTCAACAAAAGACATCACAAAGGACAAACAAGAAAAGACAATCTGAAAACATTTGCAGAAATCAAATTAAATTAAATAGGACAAATGAAAGAAAATGATCACAGAATCTGTGATGATAACTGCAATAAGATAACAAGACAGATAACGCCACAGTGTATAAACATAAGGGTGTATAGAAATCAAAAATAGAAAAGAGTAGACCAACAAATTATACAAACAAATCAAACAAAAATAAAAAACATAAAAAATATTACAAAAACAACAAGAAGGACAATTTCGTCACAGCTAACAAATATTTGCAAACAATGTTGCATGCAAATTTCAATTAAGAAATTTGCTCCCTATAGAACGCTAGAGCAAGACCAATGTCACTTGGTATTTCCTGTTCTAGTCACCTCCCATCCAGGCCCGCAGAATACAAACTAACTTAACACGCAACAAATAACATATAAACATAAATACATGTAAACCTTAATAGCATAAATGCATACATATATATATATATATATATATATATATATATATATATATATATATATATATATATATATATATATATATATATATATTTAATAGAATGTATTGTGGATAGAATGTGATGCTGGTATAGTGTTGTAACAATAACCTGCCACTTTTAATGAACAATTAAATAATAGATTTGTTTTACACTATTACAATAATCAATTTTTTTGAGCATATGAAGATCCACCGATGAAATATGCACTTTTCTGTCTATCAACATTGCTCTTCTACTTCAGAAGGATAAACAATCACTACAAGTTAGCACACTGTCTGTACTGTGCAAAATGTCAACAAGTGCTGACCCAGATACCGTTACACTTGTCAGAACAGGTCAAGCTGACATCAATTGTATAGCTGTCCTACTGGTGTTGATGTGGTCAAACAAACGTTCTTGTAACTGTAAAGTGTCTCTCAATACAAGACTGCGACGGCTGGACCCAGGAAACTGGCCTACCACTGTAAAGTGTCTTGTTATTTGACTACTGTAAAGTCCACTGTAGTGTACTGAGTTGTTGATACCAGGCATGCTCCAGTCTACCCAGCTGTAAATGGGTAACTCACTTTAGTCCTGAGGTAGGGAAGGCAAAGGCAGCTGTAAGAAATAGTTTCCCTCTAAGGCTCCAGGAGGAGCAGGCCCTTAACTTGGTCAATTCAACCGACGCAGGATGGTGTAAATATGGAGTAAGAGTGTAGAGTGTTGTTAACGCGAATGATGGAATGTTCGTATCCTGACCAATCTAAAGCACTCATACACTTATGTCTATAAGGCACCAATGCAGACTGCTGGAATCTTTTTATACAGTTTATTCAGACGCACATACTGGGACAGAACGAATGGATCATAAGTACATGTTGACACATCAATCTTCAGGCATTAATAGTAGATCCCATGTCATGGCACATTCAAATATAATGGGTAGTACAAAAATAGCATTCAATGTTGTTATACATTTATGGCCGCATCCCCTATCTGACTGAACGCGTCAGTAA
Organism: Oreohelix idahoensis; assembly: GCA_024509875.1. Lineage (NCBI taxonomy): Eukaryota > Metazoa > Mollusca > Gastropoda > Stylommatophora > Oreohelicidae > Oreohelix > Oreohelix idahoensis. Next base: position 704,002 of record JAMPIV010001083.1, read on the forward strand.
AGGCGGATCGGTAAACAACTGAAGAGTTCGCTGGACGAACCTCCTTTCCCTTGCTAAGTTCTTAGGTTGCTTATGTTCAATGTTTATATCATATTGTGAAACCACGATAAGGGGTTTTCATATAAATGAGATCTCCACGCCACTGTCCGAATAGTAAGATACACGACCCGTTCTCTGGACAGTGATCAAAAATGATGACAGAAATACAAAGATGGCCTCCTTCCCTGAGCTTTCGCTCACTCGCCCAGCAGAAGAATAATCATCAGCCAAAGTTGATTCCAAACTTGAATAAGTATAATTTCTTAGAGTTACCATACAGTCCCTTTGTCAGAAGGTTACTTCATGAAGACATAAGCGCTGATGGAACCTGTCATCTATAACAATATCTAGTTAAACGACCAACGATGCACGAACATACGTTGCTTCATCTAGGTCTAACCATAAGGAGATCATCAAAAGGGGTCTGGATTTACCTTGAGTCCGAATAGCACATAATACAGAACATGAGGAGAGTCTCTAACACTATAATCTTGTAGCGACACAATCTCCTACTGAAGAAATCACTTCATATATCATTTTCCACTCTAGAAAGGACCAGCCCTTAGAAAATACGTGACCACCATTGTAGGCGGTATATCGGAACTCATCACCACTCGTTAAGACAACCAATACCTCCGCTAGAGCGGCAAAAAGAATATAGTCCTGCCTACCCATACAAAATATACAATCTAGGACTGAATCTACTTGCACTAATAATATGTAATACATATGAATTCAGGCCATAAACATAACAAGCAAAATTAATCTATTTTCTGGCCCGAACAAATAAGAACGGACATGAATTCAATATCCATGCGCCGAATCAATATCAAGAAAGATCACTCATATAATCAAAAGTGTAAATCAATCATGAATTATCTAGCTTTACCAAAGGAAGCCTTTTCATACACAAATGAATGCAAGTATATATATTTTCCATATTAAATAGCCATATCGCATTTTTGTAATATGTGCGTCAAAATATGCACGCAACAATGTCCCAGGAAGGTTATCTCTTGAAATGCAATTTGTATTTTCGTAGGTTTTGAGGTTAAATGATTATCCCGCAGTATTTCCAAAACACATTTAAGACCCGAAAAATGTTCCTCAAAAGACGAACTAAATAAACATATGTCGTCAATGTATGTAATGATGTCTGGTCTACCTGATAAAATTGTTCGCATCATGCGAATAAAGGTAGCAGGAGCGTTCATAAGCCCAAAAGGAATCACATTCCATTGGTATAGACCTTGTGGAGGTGAAAACGCTGTGTAGTATTTTGCCTTTTCGGTTAGTGGTATCTGCCAATAACCTTTAGTTAGATCTATTTTAGTGAAAAATATTGCATTGGACAGACGAGAAAGTAAGTCGTCAATATTGGGATGTGGTTCACTGTCAGCTATGGTCTGAGCATTTAGCTTCCTATAGTCAACGCATAAGCGAATGTTGTTGTCCTTCTTTCGGACAATGACTAAAGGTGACGAAAATGGTGAGGTACTAGTCTCGATAATACCTAACGACAACATCTGCTCAAGTTCCTGAGTAGTTTTGCTGAGAAAGTGTAGTGGGACAGAATAGGGATGAGCACGAATTGGTGTTTCATCTTTAAGGGTGATGTCGTGAGTAATCACTGATGTGCGACCAGGTAAGTCTGTCAGCACATCTGAAAATGATTGTAAAAGATCAGCAATCTGATGATGCTGTTGCGGTGTAACCGACGAAGAAATGGTTACATCCCGCCAAGATTCCATAGGTTGCAATACAGGTACAGGTAAAGGCATCTGTACCTCGGGAAAAGAGGATTCTTCTTCCTGAATCACTGATAAATTAGTATAATGACAATTTGTTAATACTGTGTCATCTAATTCGTGGAAAATAGATTGCAAGTGTTCTGGACGAATGTGAAATTGTTTGAGCATGTTTATATGGTATATTTTCCTGTGTCCCTTAATGTCTAAGACGTAGTCAACGTCAGAAATCCTGTCAATAACTTTGTAAGGACCATTCCATGATATAAGTAACTTATTATCATTATGTGGAAGTAACACATAAGCCTCATCGCCTGGAAATAGTTGACGTAATCGTCTAGTTCTATTTTGTAAGGTCCGAGCTTTAGCTTTCGCAGCCTCAGAAGAAGCTGTTGCCAACTGGCAAGAATCAATGATATTCTTACGAAGATTAATTACGTACTCGTAGGATGACTGGGTATCCTGAGTCATCTCAGCGTCAATTAATAAGTCTTTTATGAGTCCCATAGGACCTCTTGGTGGAGCGCCGAAAACTAATTCAAACGGAGAGAAGCCAGTCTGTTTATTTGGCACCTCTCGATAGGCGAACAGGACAGCTGGGAGTGCTCTGTTCCAGTCCTGAGGATGGTTAACCGTAACCTTATGCAATAGTTGTTTAAGTGTACGGTTAAGTCTTTCTACTGTACCATTGTTCATAGGATGATAAATACTACTAAGATTCCTATCTATGTACCATGTCTTCATTACCTCTGTCATAGTTCTTCTTCTTCTTCCATCCTTAGCCACCAACCGGCAAAGCAGTATGTGGCCAATACGCCTAGTGGCGTCTTAGGGCAACAACATATTGATCAATCTATCGCTGTTTCCACCACGCCTAGTGGCGTCTTTGTGGGACAAAAACAGACCAAACAATCTATCATTGTTTCCGTAATCAGATTGGTTGGCAAGCAGGTGATCAGCCCACTGTGCGAAGTCTTTACGGGATGGGGTAAACAGCCCCGTGCCCATACCCTCCTTAGTCGCTTTTTACGACATGCGTGGTAGGGTGCAGTGTTACTATTCTTTGCTCCCCTTTCGGGCCCCGGTAACACACGGGTGTCTGTCATAGTATCAGATATGAATTGAGATCCATGGTCTGACAACAACTTCCTAGGGAAACCTACCCTAGAAAGAATCAGATGTAGTGCATCAGCTACATCTTCTGTAGTGGTGGTCTTCAATGGTATTGCTTCTGGCCATCGTGTGCATAAATCAATGCAAGTGAGGACGAATATATGTCCTCTGGCAGAAGGTAAGAGTGGACCAATGATATATATGGCCTATTTGTCAAAAGGTCGCACTGAAATATCACAAGCCTGAATAGGCGCCGTGTGAAAAGCTCCCCGTGCTTTCACTTCCTGGCATATAGTACAAGAGCATACGTACTGTGATATATCTCGTGAAACACCTGGCCAAAAGAATGAAGATAATACTCGAGAACGTGTTCGAGTATATCCCATGTGACCTGCGCACTTGGAATCATGTGCGTATTGAAGAATATAGCGTCTAAAGGCAGACGGTACCATAACTTGTTGTTTTACCTGAGAATTGTCCATCAAACATCTAATTAATATATCATTTTTAATTGTGAACCAATGTTTATCTTTATTAATCGAGGTAAGATTATCAAACTTATTCACCAGAGCAAAAAAAATTTTTAAAGAGTTGTCTTCCTTCTGTTTTCTTGCAAACGTAGCTCTGTCAATAGGAGAATGAACCTCAATATCTTCCTGTTTGTTTGGTTCCACCTTTTTAGTGTCGACACTCTCTCTTCGATAATTTCTTCTGGGGTGCAATCTCTGCTGCCGTGAATGCGACCGACCATAAGATCTGCAATAGAATTTTTCAGCATTCATACCTTAACATTACCTGTGAAAAAAGGTGTGTTAACATGTATAATGGCAGCGGGATAACATTCTATTGTCCCGCCAAAAGTCATGCACCTGACATGTTCTCCTGTTGCGCAACTAGGATGAACAAGTGACTGCCGGACTCCAATCGTTGTGGATCCGGAGTCCCTCAACACTGAGACGATAGATCCATTTACAATCCCTCTGTTAAAGATAAGAGAGCCTGTTCCATCATTGGCTGCTATACCGACTTCTGGGAGAATGTGTCCGCAATTCAAAAGTCTCTTTTGCCTTCTGAAATACAAGATTACATTCTGGGCAACTATTTGCCACGTTATAATTCAATGCATAACATGTAGAAGAAGACTGTAGTACATTATCATTATGTGAACCCTGAACTCCAGGGGTTGTACTACTAGTAACTGCTGCCCCTGTATTATGATTATAATCTGACGATCTACGAGAATGAGAACGATGACGAGAATAATCATTTGAATTATCCCGTTGTCCCCTGTAATGACTGTTCTCTCGATGTCTCGAGCTATGATTATTGTAATTCCAGTTGTTACCATTGGTATAGTTATATGATCGATTATGACTTGCGTTACGTTGACTATTGTTGTATCTAAACTGAGGTGAATAATTTCTATTTTGTGGTCTTCCTCTATTAAAATCATTTTTATTGTTAAAATTATTCTGTCCCTTATGGAAATTAACATTATAATTTCCTTTGAAGCGACTTCTATCTACACTGTGTGTTCTTGGTTTGTCATGACTGTGGTATGACATATTAGAGGCCACAGGTAGAGGTTCTCTTATTAACGAGTTAGAAATGCTCGCATTCGGATGAGCAGTGCAATAATTTATTGAAATTTTTTCTAACTCATCGATTGTAGATGGTTTTCATTCTTGCAAAAAGGCGAAGAACGGTGGGCTGACAGAGGATAACACTTTATCCCTTAGCAATAGATCAACTAACTTGTCATATGATTTGTTGACATCTGCCAGTTCCACCCATCTGTTAAAGATATTGCGTATGTTCGCAATAAACCCTGTAAAATCTTTGCATGATTCGGGCAGAAGAGTTTTAAACTTCAATCTGCATCCTTCCTCGTTTAAATGAAAACGTTGTTATAACAAGGCTTTAATAGCATCATAATTACTAGATATGGTTGGATCAACATTCTGTGCTGCACTTGCAGGCTCACCATCTAAAAAATCCTTGAGTTTGAGTGCCCATGCAGATTTGTTAAGGTTATTGACCTTGCATACATCCTCAAAGCGTAATAGCCATGCTGATAAATCATCAACATGTAACTTGAATGGTGGTAGTTTGAAATAGTAATTGCCCTTATTTTGGTTGGGTGAAGAAGTATTCTGTGTATCAGTATTATTATTCATATTTGAAGCTACTTGAGCTTTTAAGTTTAATTCAGCCATACGCATCTGTATTAACTCCTTTTCTTGTTGCATTTTTCTTTCCTCTGATTCTCTAATTCTATTTTCTTTTTCAATTTCTTCTTGTTTAACAAGTTCTCTCTGCTTTTCTAATTTAAGTTCACGTTCTTCTTCTTCCTTCTTCAATGCAGCTTTCTTCTCTGCTTCTTTTCTTTTAAGTTCTGCCATCTTTGCTTCATATTTTGCAAGTCCCGCCACTGCGTATGCTTCTAGAGCTTCTCCTTTTTTTCCAAAATCTTTACCAAGTTTAACAAAATGGTCTAATGTAAGCATCTTGACGTTAATCTTGTAAGTAATTACTGAAATAAAATAATTAACAATAGAATCTATGTACTTATTTGTACTTACTCAACGTATGAATACTCAATATAAATAATTATAATATTCTTGAACTTTTATTTGTAAGTTACTCCAATATATAATATTTTGTAATAATATTATATGTACCTACTAATATATATCATAAATGGTTATGCCATTTATTTATTTAAGATGCTGAACTTATATCATGCACCTAATATCAATATTTAATAATTATGGGTATTATCCCTACATAATCAATCAATGATATGTGCTAAGTCCACAAAGTAGTACTGGGAAAGTGTACTAATGAACATGTAATATGTCTGTCCTACTCAAGTCAGATCATAAATTTATATTTAATTATCAATATATATTATGTTATTATGACCTAGTCATAATATATAAAGTGCATTACTAGTGTATTGAACCACTACTGCAAATTGATGCAAATCCCCTAAGTCCTCATCCATTTTCATAAAAATTAATCAAATTCATTTACTATCTTATTATTGAACAAATTATAATACTATCAATATAGTGTTAATGTATGAGCTGAACAAAAACAAAATAATTCATCAACCAAGGATTACAAAACAACGGGACGACACAAAAGTGACTTTTCACAAATAAAAATGATTTTATGAACTAAGTAAAATGATCGGAAGTACTGAAAGGTCAAGGAGAAAAACCAAATTGAGATTGAACTTACGTACACAAAAATCAGTGACGTAACAATGGACTCATAACGGATATACAAAATCTATAAAATAAGTGATAGGAAAGATCAGAATCAACGGGATAGATTACGAACATTATTACAAAACTGAATAAAAAATGAAATTAGTACGGAAAAATACACCAGTTATTTACAGGACTGCACAGCTAAAACACTTACTATCGAAATCTTGCAATGTCGAGCAAAACCGTTCCCTGGTTAAATTGTTAAGGGGCTCTCGTACCGATTGCAAAACTTCAATAAGTCCCTAAGAACGACTGAAATCTCTAAGGTCAGCTGATCGCAACATTCCAGAGGTTTCAGCTCCCTCCCAACCAACCCGCCAATACATAAAATACAACATAATATATATTCACAAACAACATTCAACCATGATTTGCAAAAACACATGCCGGAGAAATAGCAAAGAGGACAAAACAGCGCAGGCTACAGCGAAAACAATTACTTAGCTTTTTGCCTCGATAAATTTGTGCAGTGTCCGTTTCGCCAACAGTATAAAGAGCTTATATTTCATGTTGGTGACGGTTGAATCTAGTTTCTATTGTTGATTGAGCGTTTAGAAATTCTTTTCTTCAAAGACGTTGAACTGCGGCTGACATCGATACAGACGATTATCTTGTTGTCAAGGGCGTGTGACGTCATAGGTGTAGATGCAAAAAGTGTCCATTTTCGCTCAAAGGGAATTTTTTTACTGTCAACTAGGCAATCTTTGAAACTTTTGGCAATTCAATTATAGTTCCACGACCACATATGGCCACCAGCTGATACGTAGGCTGATACGGTCACGACTAATGTGTAATGGTCTGTAGCTGGTTCAGTATTTTGTTGAATCGCGAATGCGTGCTTCATTCGGTTATAGTCTTCAAAGAAAGGGGTCACCGTTAGATGGACTTATTATGTGTTGACTGTCCAAGAAGACATTCGTTCCTTTCGGAGCTCATTATCTTATTATAAATCTTCTCATCGGAAGAGTTCATCCAATTTAAATATAATCAATATTGTCAATGTAACAGCCGTAACATATTGACTTAGATAAATCTTTGAATTAGAGTCCATGATTTATTAACAGTTCACAGATGAAGACATTCATACTGGTACGATATTCATATATAATACATTAGAATTTACTTGCATATATATTCTGTTCCGTCCGTGTCATATTGAGTTCATGTCGACAGATCATCATGGTTATGTACATGTGCTGCTGGGATCCAGACAGCCAGAAATGAGCGCATGAGTCTTGGCGAAAATAATCAAATTCCTTATCAATTATCCTTCCATAACGTAGGTTAATCACTAACCTTATGAATTCACTCGTATATACTATTATCTGGACTGACCCTAAGTCCTTATATTAATTTACAGAAATATGGCTATTAACAAAGCCCAATAGTGGAAGGAGGTAAAAACACGACTTCACGGCGTGACGGACAATGTAACAAGGGTACAGTAACCTAGTCACGATGCGTGACCTTATCGACGCTAACACGTCATAATTTGACCGTGTATTTCGCGTTCATAAATCCGTGAAGTATAAAGATCAATTTATATTAATTCCATTGACCCTAAAAATGTGCACTGCCAATTCCAGCAGACGCTATCAATAAAACTACCGTAACAAACATCGACAAGTCTCTTCGATGTTACAAACATTCCAGGATGTCCTCACTGACATCCCTGGACACACACATGTCATAGAACATGACATAATTCTTACTGACAATAATCCTATTAGGGTTAGACCTTATCCTATCCCTATACACTTTCAGTCACAAGTCGAAAAAGAATTAGATGAAATGATTCAATTAAAAATAATTGAACCATTGACTTCAGCATACTCTTCTTTCATGGTTATTGTCCGGAAGAAAGACAAGAACATACGCATTTGCGTTGATTATCGCAAATTGAATCAAGTCACAAAGTTCGATGCTGAACCGATGCCTTTATCAGAAGATCTACTTATTAGGCTTTCTAATTCTAAATTCTTCACTAAACTTGACTTGTCAAAAGGTTATTGGCAAGTGCCTTTAGCAGATCGTACCAAACCTCTTACTGCTTTCTCAACACCTAGGGGTTTGTTTCAATGGAATGTTATGCCTTTCGGCCTTATGAACGCCCCTGCTACTTTCGTACGCATGATGCGTCGAATTCTTTCACATCGTTCAGATGTCATTGCATACTTAGATGATATCTGTCTCTTCAGCGATTCCTGGGAAGATCACTATTTGGGTTTATATGAATTACTGTCTACTCTACGCGAGCATAAGTTGACAGCGAAACCCTCTAAAGCCTATGCTGGGTTTGGTGAAATCTCTTTCCTGGGTCATCGTGTTGGTCATGGTCTTTTGAAGACAGAAGACCACAATACTTCTAAAATACTGAACATCTCTGTGCCTAAGACAAAAAAACAAGTGCGTAGTCTCTTAGGTTTAATTCAATTTTATGGGAGATTCATTCCGAATCTATCTTTAATTATGGCACCTCTTTCAATGCTGTTGAAGAAAGAATCGCCTAATCTGGTTCGTTGGTCTCAAGAATGCCAATCTTCATTGGACCAGATTAAAAATATATTCTCATCTCCTCCCATCTTAAGATTACCTACTATTGATAGAACTTTTGTTCTTCGAAGTGATGCTTCATCCACTGGGATCGGGGCAGCACTTATGAAAGAGTATTCAGAAACTCTGCATCCGGTAATGTATATTTCTAGAAAACTAAATGCGGCAGAGAGGAATTACTCGGTTCTAGACCGTGAATTGTTGGCTATGGTTTAGTCAATTCTCAAGTTACAAAGATTCCTTCTGGGCGCGCATTTCGTTCTAGAAACTGACCAAAAAGCTCTTACAACTATTCAAAGTAAGAACTTGAAGAGTTCGAGATCCACTCGATATGCCATTGCTCTTCAACCTTTTCACTTCACGGTACGAGCTATCCGTGGTTTGGATAATGTGATGGCAGACATTCTGTCCAGATGCCCACATGTTTCCAACTAATATTTATGTCCTATATTTCCGGATATACTGCGAATTCATGATACTTCTAGACTATAGCACATCTGTCCTCACTTTATGTGAACTCATGCTATTGTGCTTTGTCATTTCTTCTTCTGTTACCCTCTTTGGTATAACAGAGGAAGGCTGAGTTGGCAATATAAGGGCCGAAAGTTCACTCGGCCACAATTATTAATAACAATGTATTTTGTATTGTATATTATAAAATCTAATGGTTGTTAAATAGAATTATATTGGTTGTATTTTCTCAGCAAGTCATTGATGTTTGAGAAGATACCTTACTCCTTGTCAACTATGAAGTGTTATGAAGTGCTTACTTACCTTTGAAACGACAGAAGATGTGTCCCGTTAGTCTATGACCTGGTTCTTCATGGATGATCGACTTATTTCATATTATATATTGTATTATAATATTATTACATGCTTATGTAATGTACTATTGTGTTTAAGATGTGTACATCTCTATAAAGCGGTATAGTAGAATAATGACACCGCTATTTTGATTATGCTTTATTGTTATTACACTTGCAAATAAGATAGGTATATAACTTGTGCTTGCATGCTAGCGTGACCAGCAATGTGATGTATGTTGGTGGCACCTCCCTGATATATGTATATATTTAGAGAAAGATTTTCTCTAATGAGATATATTCTCACCTGACACTCTATGTGTCCATTTAGCCTCATGTTAGGCAGTTTGTCTATTTGTCGGCGCATCATTCGTGCGTTTTGAGCCGCTTCTAGCTTGCTCTTGGATATTTTTTTTTTAAATGTTTCATTTTTTTTTATCGGGAGGATGCGGTAGTATGTTGCGCATAGAATTTTGCTTGCACACTTTTATTCTTGTGGTCAAAGGCTCATAACTCTTGGTAAACTGAGGTTACTTTTTGACTATGGTTGTTACCTTTTCTTGTGTCTTAAACTGACGGTTTATTCTTAGACCGATGTCCTTTTATGACTCGAACAGGTCTACTTTTCTTGGAATGTTTGCAAACCTGAGTTGAGGTTTATTCCCTGTCCATATAAGGCGCGATTTACTCAGTATCTTTCTTGGTATGTGCCCATCATAGGTTCGCTTAAGTTGAACTCAGGGGGTCAAGCGCTTCTGCGCATGTCTAGAGTGAAGGGGTTTTGAAAAGGCTTCCGTCCTGGAGGGTCGCAGAGTTTTAGAGCGGAGCAAGACGCATTTTCTGCGTCTGTGATCTTTTGATGGGGAATTGGTAGTCCTCGAGTGTGTTAGTCTACCTAACGAGGATTCCCCTACATGATTCTAAACGCCTGGAGGCGTGTGTTGTGGTGTATTTCTGAAGCAAGGTAAATGCTCTCCTAATATATTGAAATCTATAGTCTGCCTAGATTTAGACATTGTTGTTCTTCGCCCGCTCGCTATCCACAGACCGGAGAGGCTCTTCTACTAGGAGATACACCCAGGTATCCTTATACCTTTGATTTAGATGTTTACGGGTCACTCTAGGCCCAGAGAAGTTTCTATGCTCCTGTGAACTTTGCTATGTCAGCGATTATACCTTCATCAAGGTTAGACTTAGAAAGGCCTACAAAGGGTCAACTTGAACTGAACACAGAACCCGCTATTTTCGTGGCCTGCGGCAGACATATTTATACACCTGATCCATTAGCATCAGAGTGGAGTTTGTTACACTCATAGAGTGATGATTTGGAGCTGAAGATGTTGTAAGCTTTGATTCACAAGATTAGCTTACATGATATATATGCACGATTTGCTGGTGAACTTTGTTTATGATGATTACCACGTCCTACAGTATCTGTGATGTACCTATATGTTATTGTCAACGCACCTTGTCATTGTGGCATCCTAATAAATGATGGAAAACGTCACTAGCGGTTGCAATATTTATTGACTTCCTTCGTCGTGAGTTAACGTGACGTCCTGTGTGGAACTGTACCTTCATTTGTACCTGTTAGGCTCCATACTTACCTCAAGCATACAGAACAGACAAGACACCGTACTTCACAGCCTTCAACATCCCTGGTGTCTATGGTGGTACTTTACTCGGCTACCCCTTTGCAACAAAGTTAGACCTCCATCTACAGTCTAGTAGCCAGTAGTAAAAATACACCGTTACATTTCTGGTGGCCAGAATAGCTGTTTACATATAGCCCAAACCAGTCAGGGTTTAGAGCAGATAGAAGTAGAGTAGACCAGCTTGTAAGATTAGAACACGATGTAAAGCTAGGGTTCAAGAGAAAAGAGAAAACAGTAGCAGTGTTTCTAGATGTCGCAAGAGCATATGATGAATGCTGGCGAGATGGAGCTCTTTACAAAATAAAAAAGATTGGCATTACTGGTAAAACCTATAGGTATATAGAAAACTGTTTACAGAACAGGTACTTTGCGGTACAGGTTAACAATGATAAGTCAGATATATATATATGAACAACAGAATGGGATTCCTCAGGGATCAGTGATTTCCCCTACAATTTTCACTATAGCTGTAAATGACTTAGCAGATGAATTTAACGACATTAAGAATGCAGTATCTCAATTTGCAGACGACTGTGACATTTGGCGATCTGGAAAAAAATTGGACCATGTTTTCAAAAAACAAAATCAAATAGACAAAGTTTCAGAGTGGGTGAAAAGTTGGGGCTTCCAAATTAATGTAGGCAAAACAGTAGGTATGATTTTCAGCAAAGGAAATTTTAAAAAAAAATAACAAAATCAATATAACAATTAAAGGACAGAAAATATGTGCCTCCTCAACAACAAGACTTCTGGGCGTAACTTTAGATAAACAACTAAATTATAATAAACATATAGACAATTTGGTAGAAAGCTGTAGGGGACTCCTAAATATACTAAGGATTGTTAAAGGTAATGGATGGGGGGGCCAGCAATAAAATAATGCTTATGTTCTACAAGTCTTTCATCAGGGGGAAACTGGATTATGCCAGCATAGTCTATGACTCAGGGGCAGCTTCTAACAAAGCAAAACTGGACAGGATTCAAAATGCAGCCATGAGAACCATTACATGTGCATTTATATCGACACCAGTAGAAGCGCTAGAAGTAGCTCTTGGCATACCTCCCCTTGATCTAAGACGGAAAGAACTGAGAATAAATTATTGGAGTAAAGTAGCACAAGAAGTGACCCACCCAGCACATAAAGCATTTGTCAAAAACCAACCAAGTGTATGGGACGTCCCCTTAAATAAAGATAGATATCCAACAGGGTGGAGAACGATAGAAGACCTAACGCAGTTCAAAGAACTATCAAACACATGTGGCCGGGTAGGGTAGTTGGAGGTTGCTGTTTATGTCGAGAGTGTTAGGTTTTAGATACTAGCTGATCTGCTAGAGTTGGAAATTGCTCTCTCACGGTCTTACAGGAATTAACCAGGTTCGGGGATAATCCTCTATGATGTTTTTATGTTAGAGCAGATGGGTTTGATTTATGTTGCACCTGTAGCGATTAGCTTTTATATGATACATTAATTAATTTGTATGATGGCCAACTGCAAGCATATGATTCTTCAACAGCATTTGTGTTCAATGAAACAAATGTTTATTCAACTCTCAACAGGAACTGGTTTAAGTCAAATGGTAACAGGTTCTTGCATAATGGCATGTTGACATTAATAAACAAGTATAAAAAGTCAATGTATTATTTCAAGGATGCAACATTCCTTTTTATATCTTTAAATCTTTTCAACTTGTTAACTTGCAAAAACATGGCGTGGCTCCTCTATCCTTCTAGTGTTCCTTCATTTTATTATATTTTCTAGGCTCAACGACATTATTCCATCTCTTCAATTTTGTCATATATTGAGCCACTCAGCCTTCGTAGGTATTCCTAAATGTTCTCTCAACTTAAGGACTTTCCTCTGTAAGCATATCATTCAATTATACGCTTGGGTTTTTATTGTTGCACATCTTCGAACGTAGCTCTGCTTGGGTTAGGACCGTGAGCTCTAACAGTTTAAGCATTTAGTTTGACAGTACTTACTGAATTAAGGAATTCACAAACACTTCCAACTAATAATTGAATGTACACAACTGCATATATTATGTGAAGTTGATTTCCTCAACTGGAATTTACACTGAGCAGGAAAAACATGTCTTCACTAGAGCGCTCTAAATTCAATACTGCTAAATGGCGTCGTTTCTCATTCCTCCCGGGGAAAGAACTGAGCCTTCCCATTGGTTGGGGGTCACATGACTAATGCTTGGCGTTATGTAAGCGAAGCCGGCCTAGTTAAAGATCTGTGTCAAGATTTTTTTTATATCTTCTGTTTCTCCTAAGAATTTATTTCATGTTAATCTGTGCCTCTTTCTGTTACTGGTATAGTCTATTTCTGAAGAAAACCACGGTATACGCGGCTACACACAATTGAAAATAGTAATAAATACAGAAAACTCTGCCCATGCCGGTCCCAAGCCCGGATGAAAAAGGAGGAGGGCGGCCTGCATGGAGGCCGTAAGGAGGCAGCCCCTCCACCATGCAAAGGCTCAACAGGCCAATAACCTGTTTGCTTTAAACATTGATTACACGAAATACAAGAGAGAAAACCGGACTGATTCTAAAGGCGACGAGAAGGAACGAACTACGGACTACGACTTATGGAACGTGGAACACAAGAAGTATAAATGGGAAGGAAGAGGAGCTGGTGGAAGAGATGAGGAAAGCAAAACTAGAAATCCTGGCTATAACGGAAACAAAGAAAAAAGGACAAGGAGTCATGAATCTCGATGGCAACACGCTGCTCTACAGTGGTGTACCCATATCTGAAAGAGCTAAAGGGGGCGTGGGTTGCATTGTGGCCCAAAATCAAAAGATAGTATCAAGGGATGGAACTTTGTCTCGGAGCGCATTATGGTTGTAAAACTAAAAGAAGGAGAAACCATAGTCAACCTGGTCATAGTGTATGGGCCAAATGAGGATGAGAGAGCAGAGGTCAAGGAAGAATTCTTCGAGCTGCTTCAAAGGACAGTAGATGACTGCCTAGATGAGGTTATCATGCTCGGAGATTTTAATGCCAGAGTTGGAAATGACCATGCTAGATGGGGTGGAGTTATCGGAAGATATGGAGAAGATACTCTCAATGACAATGGAAAGCGACTCCTTAGCTTCTGCAGTGAGCAGAATCTGATTATTACAAACACAAAGTTCCCCCATAAGCGCGTACATGTATACACTAGATGTGAACCAACAAAGAATGAGAAGTCAGTGATCGACTATGCCATTGTTCGGAGAAGCTCATTTAAATATGTCCGAGATGCAAGAGTCTGGAGGGGGCCAGAGATTGGAAGTGATCACTACCTGCTAACAATCAAACGAACAACTGAAAGAGTTGCTCAGCCTAGAAACTGCCCAACACCACGCAAGAAACCAAGTAAACGAGCAGGAGAAATGAGCATTAGGACCTACAAGCTGAGAGAGCCAGAAATTAAGACCAGATATCAGGGGCTTATTGCTGCAGCGGTGAGCAACACAGAAGAACGACCTGATGACTTGGAAACCCTCTGGATTAAATTCAAGGATATCATAAAGACAGCTGCTGCAGAAGCATGCGGTGAAGTCCGACTTGGGAACCAGAGAAAGAGGACACCTTGGTGGACAGAGGAAGTCAAAGAGAAAATAAGAGAGAAGAAAATGGCATGGAAACAGTACTTAGGAGCTAAAAACACAACAGGACAAATGGAAAAATATAGAGAATATGTGACACTCAGAACAGAAGTAAAGAACAAAGTGCTAGCAGCAAAACAGAAGTCCTGGGAAGAATTTGGAGAAAAGCTAGAAAAAGATGCACAAGAAAACCAGAAATTGTTCTATAAGACCCTAAAGAACAATGCCCTCTCAAATTTATAAAGGACAAGCAAGGCAAATTGCTCACTGCCCCACACGAAGTAATGGAAAGATGGAAAGAATATTTCTCAGAACTCCTTGATGGTGAGCAAGGTCAAGCATCAGAAACGATAACCACTAGCACAGAAGATGAAACAAATGATGATGAAGATGACATAAAGATGGAAGAACTGAAGGCAGCACTGGAGAAAATCAAGATGGGCAAAGCAGCAGGGCATGATGGTATAACACCAGAAATGGTTAAGTACATGGGAGCATCAGGCGACCTGTTAATCTTAAGGGTCCTACAGGCAGCATGGTGCAACAAGACCATACCAAAGGATTGGGATATTGCCATCATAACACCAATTTTCAAAAAGGGTGACAATCGACAATGTGGAAACCATAGAGGCATATCCCTTCTCAGTGTCCCTGGTAAAATCTACTCTAGAATCCTAGAGCAGAGACTCCGACGCCTAGCTGAGCCACAATTGGATGAGGTCCAGTGCGGATTCCGAGCAAACCGAAGTACTCAAGACCTAATCTTCACACTCAGACAGCTGAGTGAAAAGGCCCTTGAGTATAAGAGTGAGATCCATCTTTGTTTCATAGATCTGGAAAAGGCGTTTGACAGGGTCCCCTGGAGCAAACTTTGGGACTGTTTGGCAAGGAAGAATATTCCAGCACCTCTGATTCATGCTATACAGAGCTTCTACAAGTCTTGCAGAAATTATGTGAGGACAGCAAACCATAAGTCAGAAGAGTTCAGGACCACCACTGGTGTAAGACAAGGTGATATCCTATCACCTTACCTCTTCTTACTCCTTATGGACGATGTCATCAAGGCATGTAAGGAGAGAACAAGAAAGTATTCAGTGGGATACTGGAAGATGACTGCCATCAATGGTACCTATACCTTGTAGCGGTATGGCAGCTTGTGTACCCTGACAATCCCCAGAGCTATGCCAGTGGGAGTTTTACTCCTGGTAGGTTCAACCATGCTGGACTGGTCTGCGTGGGTAGGGGTCAGACAAAAGCTGGTACCCTGGTCCTCCAGGTTGGGGGTTTTAGCACAGGGCCGACACCCCTGTCTGTGTAAAAAATCACACACGTTACGGAAACAGCAATAAATGGAAATACTTTGATGCGGGACGGACATCCGGAGTCTCAGGCTCGTATGACTGACAGTGGTGAAAGCCGAAAGGAAGCCACTGGCATGAAAACGGATGCCCAGACCGCAAAACACGAAACCAGAATTGGTTTTTGGAATGTCAGAACTATGAACGAGGCAGGAAAGCTGAGACAGATTACAGCAGAGATGAGGAATTACAAACTACATATCCTGGGAATAAGCGAGAGCAGATGGACAGGGATGGGGAGAATAAAAACAGCTACAGGGGAAACAGTACTTTATTCTGGTAGAGAGGACGGTCAGCACAACGAAGGTGTAGCCATTATCCTTAAGAAAGGAATGGAAAGGTCTCTACTGGAATGGAAACCCATTAACAACAGACTAATAAGAGCAAGACTGAGAGGGAGATTCACCAACACCACAATTATACAATGTTATGCACCAACAAATGACAGCGATGAAGAGATCAAGGACGAGTTCTATCAACAGGTACAAAAGGAAATGGAAACTGTACCCAGGTACGATCTTATTATAGTAATGGGAGACCTAAATGCGAAAGTTGGAACACACAATAATTATAACGAAAGAGTAATGGGGAAATGCGGCAGTGGAACAGTAAATGAGAATGGGGACAAATTAATAAGCTTCTGCAGTATTAACAACCTGGTCATCGGAGGAACACTTTTTCAACACAAAGAAGTGCACAAGTTAACATGGGAATCACCAAACGGACGAGACAAAAACCAGATAGATCACATAATGATCAATGGCAGATGGAGACATGCACTACAAGACGTGAAAGTAAGAAGAGGCGCAGATGTGGGAAGTGATCATCACCTAGTAGTAGCAAGACTGAAGGTGAAACTCAGAGCTGCTGGACCAGTTGCAGTCAAACAGAAAAGATACAACATCACGAAACTTAAGGACCCCCTCACCAGAAAAGCGTTTGTGGTCGACGTAAAGAGACGATATCTGATTACCAAAAGCCAGGAAAGAACAGAGACCGACGATGTGGACCAGAAATTCAACACCATCTCAACAATATATAAAGAAAGCAGCAAGTCATGCTTGGGATTCCAGGAAAGAAAGAGCCAAGACTGGATAACACCAGAAACGCTAAACACCATAGCGAAGAGAAAGGAAATGAAAAGGAAGAAAACAGAAGCTAAGTCTCCCAGGTTAAAGGCAATATATAGTGAACAGTACAGTCAGCTGGACAAGGAAGTAAAACGTCAAACCCGTGCTAACAAAAGGACATTTCTGGATGACCTTGCAAGACAGGCAGAAGAGGCAGCACTGAGAAATGAACAAAGCACAGTTTATAAAATAACTAAAGCTATCAGTGGAAAACGAGGTGCAAACAACATAACGTTAGTAAGAGACAAGCAAGGAAATCTCATCACCACAGCACAGGGGCAGGAAACAAGGTGGGCAGAGCACTTCAGAGAAACACTGAATAAGGAACCACCAGAGACTCAGCTGAATGTTCCTGAGGCTGAAAGTGACTTAGACGTAAATACAGACATTCCACGAAAAGAAGAAATTATCACAGCTATCAAAGGGCTAAAAAATGGAAAAGCGCCTGGTCACGACAATCTGAATGCTGAGCTATTCAAGACAGACCCTGAACTAGCAGCAGAACTATTAGAACCACTATTTGCACAAGTCTGGGAAACTGAGACAACACCAACAGAGTGGAGTAAAGGAACAATTGTCAAATTGCCCAAGAAGGGCGACCTTGCAGACTGCAACAACTGGAGAGGAATTACCCTCCTCTCAGTTCCCAGCAAAATACTAGGCAGGATAATCATCCAGAGAATTTCAAAAGCAGTTGACCATAAACTGAGGAAAGAACAAGCGGGCTTCAGAAAGAACAGAAGATGTGCAGATCATATATTTGCCCTCAGGAACATTATAGAGCAGTGCTCAGAATGGCAGAGACAGCTGTACATTAACTTTGTTGATTTTGAAAAGGCTTTCGACAGCATACACAGGGACAGCCTATGGAAAATTCTGAGGGCTTATGGAATTCCCAGCCGCATTGTTTCCATTATAAAAAGCCTCTATTCTAACTTTACGTGCAGTGTTGGATCGAGTAATGTAACTTTCGAAGTGAAAACAGGAGTACGACAGGGATGCCCCTTATCAACAACATTATTTTTGACAGTCATAGATTGGGTGATGCGCCAGACAACAGAGGGCAGTCCAAGAGGAATTAGATGGACAACGTTTTCTACACTGGAAGATTTGGAATATGCAGATGACATTGCACTGCTCGCGCATTCACACCAACACATTCAAGACAAAACTGATAGACTGAATAAGTATGGCCAGCAGGTTGGCCTGAACATCAATCTGAAGAAGACAGAGGTCATGACACTAAATGTGGGCAATCCTGAGCCAATAACAGTAAGGAACCAGAAGTTAGAACAGACAGACACATTTACTTACCTAGGAAGCATAGTAACACCTGACGGCGGAACAAGCAAGGACATTAACAACAGAATGAATAAAGCGAGAACAGCCTTTGCTATTCTCAACAACATTTGGAAGTCTTCCCAGTACAGCACAAACACCAAATTAAGACTGTATGAGAGCTGCGTACTTTCTGTGCTTCTCTATGGTGCGGAATGTTGGAGAGTAACAGAGAAGGAAATGTCGAAACTGTCCTCCTTCCACACAATCTGCCTAAGGAAAATTCTCCGAATCTTTTGGCCAAACACCATCAGCAACCAAGAACTACTTATTCGGAGTAACCAGGAGGACATGCACACCATCATAGCTGGCAGACGCTGGAGTTGGGTTGGCCATGTCCTCAGAAGGGACCCTGATACCATCGCAAGAACAGCTATGCTATGGACCCCCGAGGGAAAGCGAAAGAGAGGCCGACCAAAAACAACTTGGCGGAGAACTGTGGAAGCTGAGATGCAAAGAATGAACCACAGTTGGGGCACTGTACGAAGGATGGCCGCCGACCGAGCAAAGTGGAATCAATTTGTTGCTGCCCTACAAGACGCCACCAGGCGTGATGGCCGCTGACTGCTTTGACGGTTGGCGGTTATGGATCAAAGAAGAAGAAGAAGACTGGAAGATGAGACAGGTCTATATTTCGGAGCTGGCATTTGCTGATGATGTTGCCCTGATTGCTAAATCAGAGGCACATCTCCAATCCAAACTGCAAGTCTGGAAGGAAGAGCTGAAGAAAAGGGGGATGGTCATAAGCAGCTCTAAAACAAAATTCATGGTGATATCACGAGAAGAAAGAAGACATCAGATTAAGCTGGGAGAACAGGTCCTGGAGCAGGTCGACCACTTTAAATACCTCGGAGCTATTATAGACCGAAAGGGAGGCATCAAAGAAGAGTTGGCCACTCGAAAAGCAGCAGCTGGGAGACTTTTTCAGGCGATAAATCGAGGATTCCTCAGCAAGAGAGAGGTTGGTGAGAAAACGAAGATGGCTGTATACCGCTCCACCTATGTCCCAATCTTGACATATGGATGCGAGTCATGGGCAATGACTACAACCCATAAAAGCCAGATCCAAACCTCAGAAATGAGGTATCTGAGGAAGGTGGTTGAAGTAACAAGAAGAGACATGGTACGCAACCAGACGATACATCAAGGCCTTAAATCCTACCCCCTGCAGACCCAAGTAGAACAGTCCCAATTAAGATGGTTTGGCCATGTCTGCAGAATGGGAGAAGATCGGATACCACGACAAGCATGGGAAACAAAGAGCCAAGGATCCAGACCCCGAGGACGACCCAGAGTCCGCTGGGAGGACAACATTAGACAATCTCTGAAGGACCGAGGACTAGAATGGAACCAGGCCAGGAGGAAGACAGCCGATAGGATAGTCTGGCGCTCTCTCTTACAAACCTCTACACCTCATGGTAGAAGGGGAACGACTAAGTAAGTAAGTAAATAAATTCAGAAGCAAAATACCACCCTGGGAACTAAAAACACCAATCATAGACTACTCACTTACTAAAAAGATCAAACAAAACATAGAAGATAAGGAAGCCAAAATGATAAGTAGAAAGTTCATAGATCAACTAACTAAACAAAGTCTGGCCGTATACACTGATGGATCCAAGGGTGATAGTGGTCAACTAGGTGCCGGAGTTGTAATACCACAATAGGGAATAAAAAAGAGCTACAGTGTAACAGAAGGGGCTTCGATTTTTACCGCAGAGATGGTAGCAATTCTTAAGAGTTTAGAAATAATCGAAGATAACCCACCAGAAGCTGTTACGATATTTACAGACTCACTATCATCACTACAAGCACTAGAACACCCAGGTAAATGTAGCCGGCCAGACATAAAGGAAGAAATTCTAGCAATTAATACATCACTAGGGCACAGAGGATGTAGTGTGAGGCTAGTGTGGGTTCCAGCACACATAGGTATTGCTGGCAACGAGTTGGCAGACCAGAACGCCAAGAATGGAAGAACAAGTAAAAACAATATAAAAGCAGGACTAGGAAGGTCGGAGATCAAGAGCCAAGTGAAGATAACTATAAACGAGGAATGGAAGACAACATGGAAGAAAAGTAGAAAATGCAGACACGCGTTCAATTAAAGATACCATCAAACAAAAAACTGTGGCGTCTCCATCTCGGTGCGGCATACTTTATGGTAGAAGAACCACACTGCCAAGAATGTCAGGAAGAGAATGACATAGACCACTACCTGATCCACTGTAAAAAGTATGAACAACAAAGGCTTGAATTAAAAACTTACTACAGAAATCACAATATAGACTTAACAGGTGATAAGGTTTTAAATATAGATGCCCCAAGAGATTCTCAATCAATACTTAAAAGATATATACATAAAACAAAGGAAAACATATAAGGTTAGTACTTCAGGAAAAACATCCAACTAAATAGAAATTAAGCAGCAAGTACTAACAAAGCATTAACAAAAAACGAACTACTCATAGGATACGGAAAGACAACAATTTTAAAAAAAAAAAGGGGGGGGGCAACAAATCAAAATGAACAAATACTAATACAAATTAAAACCAAGCGTAAAGGACAATAATTATCTATAAACAATACAAAAAAGCAAATAAAATTGACAAATACTAATATAAATAAAATGCAGCAACTGCATAAGACAATAGATAATTAAATTGAATACAAATTAGTAAATAAAATGACACTAATTACCCCAATTATAACGAACTTTCAGGTTAAACAGGGTAGATCAAGATGGAACGAGAAGAGGCAATAACGGTCAGATGTTAAGTGCCCGATCTACACCCATCAACCCATCAAAACAACAACAACAACTGGTCAGACATAGGGGCAGACAGTTGTCTACAATTTCCCCGGTCATAGTGTGAGAAAGTCGTTCTTGAGAGACCGAACGGCAGACAGTCGTCTCATTTTTCCAAGACACGAAACGCTTCTACGGCAGTTCTCAGCAAAAGGCGTTAAGACGCGTAGTGGTAGGTTAGGGAAACGTCTGAGTAATGTGAAGTGTTGGGAAAGGGGAGATGATTTTGAGATTTTCTAAATAGCGTGGGATCCTTTGTCCGTTTTCATAGATATCTTACCAAGAGTTTTAGACTTCATTCACTCTGTACTCCGCAGTCAAGACGAGAACGATCTAGCGTTCGATTCCTAAGGATCTCTGTTGATAGAAGCATCAGTTAGTGTCGATTGCCACATGGCTTTCGATTCCTAAAGATCTCTGTTTATAGAAGCAATTTAGTTGGTCGAAGTGGATTTAGTTCTTAGTAGTTTTGTGTTGAGGTAAATAATTATATCATATCTATTGTGTCGAGTGATTTAGTGTTAACCCGCTTGTTTCATTTTTCTAGTTAGATTTCTGTGTTCTAGAATTAAATATAAGTCTGTTATATTCTCTAGTGGACATGTTTCAGTGGAAAGCAGAATAAATTATAATTTCTAGCTAAACTCATTCGGCTATTAATAAACTTAATTAAATTGCTAAATAATTCAATTTAACTGACCAGTCGAGAATATTTAAACTAACTTATAACTGCATAGATTCATCATTTAGTATTGACGGAATGCGTATGTATTTCTAATTCATGATGATTGATTATGTGAATATAACTTATTTCACGGGAGATTTTAAACTATAAGTCAAGCTTTTCGCTTGCAGTTTATAATGTAAGTTATAACCGTAGGGAATAGTATGTGTAAATGTTTTATATGTTGTTTCTCTTTATTCAGTGAAAACTGTGGTGACCCAACTGTACCAGCGTTTAAGTACAGAGAATATCTGTGAAGAACTAAAACATTCTTTCCTTAAGACTTGGTGTATAACCTGTACAAGAACTTTACGATTTTAAAGAAGTAACGGGCCCATCGAGCCTGATTTGATTCTTCCTGAGAAAACTCTAGTACATTTTCAGCCTTTGTGGCAAGAAACATATTACAATCATTAACTTTTCCGATACTGTTGACAAGTGGTAGTGTGACCAACTATAAGTCCTAACCTGAGAGAAGACACCGACCTGACATTCCTCATTTCTAGAAACCTAAGCTATTGACACTGTGCTCGTTGTTAATGTTCGTGCTTGGACAATTTTAATGTGACTTAACAGACATCCGAAAAATAAGAACACCCAAGGAATCGTTCCCTGAAGCAGAGAATTCACCCCGTCTTTTTGGAACTGGGGATTTCTTGGCCAAGACTGCCCTTTGTAGAGTCTGTATATGCATGTCCTAAAAATGTGTTTCCAGAAGTGGCTACCAAAGCTGTGAGTATGAACAAAGGCACGTGATCACGGCTGAATGAATAGAGTGAATGCAGGACTGAGTGATTTCTTTATTGTTGTATTTTGGCACCCATGTTGCTGTCTTAAATTTCTTTATGCAAGTTTTGTTGCTAACAATATTTTCCTTAGGATAGATCAGAGTAGCTGAGTCTGTTCATACCTTTAAAGGGAAAACTGAGACTAAATCATATGTATCCGTGACTCTTTGGGGCTATCACTTTTCTTATAACAGGACCGTGGGCTATACATCGGGGAAACAGATCATCTCTAGGGGTCTATCATTCTTGTAGAAATTCCTTGACCTTATGACTATTTGTATTTTTGCTTGATGTAATTTGTATGTGTTGTGATGGAATTTTAGTATGATAATTAAAATTCACATAAACTTATTCCAGGTGTCCGGTCAGTTCGTTCCCATATAGCTATATTTTTTCATTGTCATAGTTTCACGTTTGTGCGTCTAGTGTCGTCACTTATGTGTGTGTGTATGTAAGGAAGAGATACATATTAATATATATTATATTAGATTTGTATGACTAATCTAAATCTGTTGTAGATGATAGGCTGACTGAGAGAAGCTTCTTGAGTGTCAGAGACAGAATCTAATATATTTACTCCATCTCACTTGAGAAATCTATTTCTAATATATCATCTCACTGAGCTATCACTTATCTCTATGTCTATTCAGAAGGGGCCAAACTAAGTCTTAATCACCTATCACAATTTATGACAAATGGTGACTCGTCTACGGGAATTGGACTAAAAATCCTAAGCAAGGACGACAAATGTGGTCTCGTCTATCGGGTTTTTGAACTTAAAATAGGAATACGAGTACGACAAATATATTAGCTCGTCTGTAGGATTTCTTTCTTTATTCTGCAATAGAGTAAGAGTGTGATTGTCTCGTGGTATTGTGTATCTTTAAAAATAACTATCCCCTAGACTAACGATCTGTTTATGGGCGTGCTGACCACACAACTAATAATTGTTTTTCCACCGCATTTTTCAGTATTATACATTTGAGTTACAGGTTGATTTTGTCGGAATATATGTTAATTATTGATTTTGTAATACTAAACGCTGGTATAGTTGTGAGTGTATAACATTCACAGGGTTACGAAGCAGAAAGGTGTTTGAGCTAAGCTAAGGAGCGCGATCAGACTATACGTCCTGTAATTGCCTCCCTTACCCTAACTGTCTTCAGGGGTGAACTTGTAGTGGACTTAAAATTAAGGGGATTTTTTTTTTTCTCCTGAAACATTTTTTGTAATAATTATTTTGTTTCCACTGTAGCAACTTATTTTTCAGAGTATAATCTTAACTACCATTTATTTGGCGTAGTCGTCTGCATTAGGTGCTTTATTGCCTATTAATAGCAGCGATAGTTAGACACTATATTCTAGGAGGGGGTATCCCAGGTTAAGGTATATCATCTTTTGTTTTGGTATTTTCTCGTAAGTGGTAGGAACCAGTGTATCCTTTTTTTTATTTTCTTTCTCGACTAGTCTCAGTCAGCTATTTACTATGGCCGAGAGGGTAAAGCTTAGGCAGATCCTCAGAGACGAGACAAGAGAAGAAAGTTTGGAAGGCGAAGAAGCGAAAGCTTTTGTCAGGGACGAACTGGACAGGTATGATGCGGAGAGGAAAGCAGCTGAAGCTACAGAGGAAAAAGAAGAAGCTAGGAGGAAAGAAGCGGAAGACCGTCTATTACAGCAGAAGAAGATGGACGAGGAAATGGAAATTCGCAGGATACAGAATGAGGAAAGAGAGAAGGAGAGACAGCATGAGGAAAGAGAAAAAGAGAGACAGCATGAGAACGAGAGGGAAGAGAGACAGCATGAGTTGGCTCTTAAAACTCTAGGATTCCAAAGTCGTGGTGCTGCCTCTACCTCCAGCAATGGAGAGTCTTCTCTGCATTCTTCCTTAACTGATCCTTCTAACACTCAATCTACTCACCTCTCTGCTATGTCTTTTGCTCTTGAATCTTTTCATTGTCCAAATGAGAAGATTGACACGTATCTAGAAAAATTTGAGAAATTGCAACTCTGTACGGTTTAGAGAGGTCGCGTTGGAATGTGAAGCTTTCTCATGTGTTGAAAAGCAGTGCGTATGATGTTTACACTAAACTAGAAAGCAGCCAACAAGACAACTATGATGTGTTGAAGAAAGCGTTACTGGAGCGCTTTGAAATGAACGCTCGCAAATTTTTGCAACTGTTTCGCAACAGCATGAAGGAGAATTCTTAAACTTTTCAGCAGTTCTCGTCTCGTTTGAAGGGATACTTGACAAAATGCCTTGAGCTTTCCCAGCTCCTCTCTACCTATGAAGGTCTTGAGGAATTTGTTATAACAGAACAAATAAAGAACACTTTGTCTGCTGATACCCGGAGATTTCTAGCTCAGCAAGGTGCAGAAAAGCTTAAAGACATCTTGCAAAAGTCTGAGCGTTATCAAAATGCGCTGGCCGAACTACCGGCCACAAAACGAAAACCGACAGAAGAGCATTTTCGAAAGAATAATCTAGAACAATCTTCTCATGCTTCTAACCAGAATAACCACAGAGAAACTGGACCTCAAAACCCCCCTCCTGAAAAATCCAAGTTCTACAAGAACAAGTACCCCAATCACAGTAAACAGTCCGATCAACCCGATCGCCCTTCATGGCATCGCAGCCAGAAAGGACAAGGTGGCAAAGGGAGAACCCCTGAGTACGGGACTAATGATCAGAGCGAGCACACCGAGCCGAAACGCATCAGATGCTTGCTGACAGTCTCGTAAGGCGGAATTATTGACAGTGATTCTCAACCTGAAGGAGAGAGATCCTCAACGCGAGGTACTGTTATTTTGAACGGTTCTCAAACTTCTTGTTCATTTGACACGGGGCTCTCTTATGATTGCATTGTTGCCAGAAACCTGGTTAAACCCGGTCAAGAGACAGGAGAGACCGTCCAACTTTGTGGAGTTCTTAAGAGGCACCTACAGCGCTTCCCATCGCATTGGTGGAGATACACTATGAATTTGTCAGAGGTTTGATCAAAGCGGCTGTTATAGATGACTCCATCTACCCAGTCATACATGGGGGCAGATACGTGTCTACTGGGAAACCGGAAGAGCCGATTGTGGCAGCAGTAACTACAAGAGGGCAAACCAAGAAGGAACGGGAGCCTGCGCCTAATTTGTTACCTATGGAACTTAAAGAGGCGCAACAAAAGGACCCTACTTTGGCACCCTGCTTTAGGAAACTGCCCATGGCTAAGGAACCCAGACAGCACGGGGTCATTTTTTCTAAGGATGGCGTACTTTATCGCAGAACGGGCAAGCCTGACCAAGGTTACAACCAGCTCCTAGTACCGAAACAGTACAGAAGCCAAATCCTAGAAATGGGCCACTCTCTTCCCTTCAGCGAACATATGGGACAGAACGCCACAAACCAACGGATAACCACTCATTATTGGTGGCCAGGAGTAAATACTGATATTATCAGGTATGTCAAATCCTGTGCCCAGTGCCAACGTGTACCAACCAAGCAACGGACACCCCCAGTCCACATGGGTGAAATGCCAATAATGGGAACACCATTCGAACGGGTTGTGATCGACATTTTAGGACCCCTAGAAAGGACTAAAAGAAGGAACAGGTTTATCCTGACCTTAGTCGACACATACACTTTATGGGCAGAAGCTATCCCGCTAACATGCGCAGATGCCAAGCATGTTGCAGAACCCTAGTGCAGATTTTCACTCGGTTGGGATTCCCTTAGCAAGTGTTGACGGATAACGGATCTCCATACCGGAACCTGTTGATGGATGAGATCGTGAAGATCTTGAGGAACCAACATATCTACATAAAGCCTTATACTCCGGCCGGAAATTGGCTCGTGGAACGTGTTAATGGAAACCTCAACATGATGTTAAGTAAACTGGCACAAGTGAAACCTGAAGATTGGGATCTCTGTATCCCTGCAGCTTTATTTAGCTACAGAGAATCTCCTCATACTTCCACAGGATTTCCGCCAGCTACACTCTTATTCGGCAGACCCATTAAGGGCCCGCTTGAAGCCTTACTTCAGTCTCTGACAGACGAGAAGGCGGATGAGACAGTTGTCTCAGCAAGTAAATATGTGTCGGATTTAAAGGAAAGGTTGAAACTAGGATGGGACCTAGCAACGACCAACTTTAAGCGAGCACGCACAAGGCACGCTAACCGATACAGGAAAGTCGCGAAAGAGAGAGAATTGGAAGCAGGAGAGAAAGTTTTGGTGTTACTCCCTACCGGGAACAACAAACTGAGGATCGGATGGCAAGGGCCGTTTACCGTCCTTAAAAAGATTTCTAAGGCTAACTACCAGATTTCTATAAAGGAAAAGAGAAGGTCTACCATTTAAATCTGTTAAAAAGATACTCGGAAAGACCAGTGCCGACCTCCGAGCATCTCCTGGCGATTGCCAAAATTGACGAAGATGACGATAGTGGCAAGGAAATTCCACTGCAATCACACGGAATCTTTCAAAAATGTCAAAAGCGGCAACACTCTTTCAAGCGCGCATGGCAGACATTCCAGAGAAAGGAAACTTTGGGAGTAGACCTGAGTAGGAATTGGAGAGAGACGGAGGGGGGAGATGAGAGGGAAGAGGACAGACACCTTGAAGCTACGATATAGGAAATTTATATCCATAACGTAGACATGGAGTGCTTCCATGTCTTAAAGGGGGGACGTTCTGTCGCATAGAGGTTATGATCAATAAATGTTCTATTTCCTTTCTTTCTCTACCCCGTGCCCTCTACTTTATTATCGCTCTTTTATCCTTTTCCTGTGTTTTTCGCATTCGTTCGTTTGCGACTTAATATATTTTCCCATTCTGACTTTACCGCTTCTTTTTCTCACTATTAGCAACGCATTCTTTTACGTAATCTGTCAGTCCCTGAACACGACGAATAAAGCTATGAATATACGCTCTGCTCAGACATAGGGGCAGACAGTTGTCTACAATTTCCCCGGTCATAGTGTGAGAAAGTCGTTCTTGAGAGACCGAACGGCAGACAGTCGTCTCATTTTTACATGACACGAAACGCTTCTACGGCAGTTCTCAGCGAAAGGCGTTAAGACGCGTAGTGGCAGGTTAGGGAAACGTCTGAGTAATGTGAAGTGTTGGGAAAGGGGAGATGATTTTGAGATTTTCTAAATAGCGTGGGATCCTTTGTCCGTTTTCATAGATATCTTACCCAGAGTTTTAGACTTCATTCACTCTGTACTCCGCAGTCAAGACGAGAACGATCTAGCATTCGATTCCTAAGGATCTCTGTTGATAGAAGCATCAGTTAGTTGGTCGATTGCCACATGGCTTTCGATTCCTAAAGATCTCTGTTTATAGAAGCAATTTAGTTGGTCGAAATGGATTTAGTTCTTAGTAGTTCTGTGTTGAGGTAAATAATTATATCATATCTATTGTGTCGAGTGATTTAGTGTTAACCCGCTTGTTTCATTTTTCTAGTTAGTGTTCTAGAATTAAATATAAGTCTGTTATATTCTCTAGTGGACATGTTTCAGTGGAAAGCAGAATAAATTATAATTTCTAGCTAAACTTATTCGGCTATTAATAAATTTAATTAAATTGCTAAATAATTCAATTTAACTGACCAGTCGAGAATATTTAAACTAACTTATAACTGCATAGATTCATCATTGAGTACTGACGATGTATTTCTAATTCATGATGATTGATTTTGTGAATATAACTTATTTCACGGGAGATTTTAAACTATAAGTCAAGCTTTTCGCTTGCAGTTTATAATGTAAGTTATAACCGTAGGGAATAATATGTGTAAATGTTTTATATGCTGTTTCTCTTTATTCAGTGAAAACTGTGGTGACCCAACTGTACCAGCGTTTAAGTACAGAGAATATCTGTGAAGAACTAAAACATTCTTTCCTTAAGACTTGGTGTATAACCTGTAGAAGAACTTTAAGATTTTAAAGAAGTAACGGGCCCATCGAGCCTGATTTGATTCTTCCTGAGAAAACTCTAGTACATTTTCAGCCTTTGTGGCAAGTAACATATTACAATCATTAACTTTTCCGATACTGTTGACAAGTGGTGGTGTGACCAACTATAAGTCCTAACCTGAGAGAAGACACTGACCTGACATTCCTCATTTCTAGAAACCTAAGCTATTGACACTGTGCTCGTTGATAATGTTCGTGCTTGGACAATTTTAATGTGACTTAACAGACATCCAAAAAATAAGAACACCCAAGGAATCGTTCCCTGAAGCAGAGAATTCACCCCGTCTTTTTGGAACTGGGGATTTCTTGGCCAAGACTGCCCTTTGTAGAGTCTGTATATGCATGTCCTAAAAATTGTGTTTCCAGAAGTGGCTACCAAAGCTGTGAGTATGAACAAATGCATGTGATCACGGCTGAATGAATAGAGTGAATACAGGACTGAGTGATTTCTTTATTGTTGTATTTTGGCACTCATGTTGCTGTCTTAAATTTCTTTATGCAAGTTTTGTTGCTAACAATATTTTCCTTAGGATAGGTCAGAGTAGCTGAGTCTGTTCATACCTTTAAAGGGAAAACTGAGACTAAATCATATGTATTCGTGACTCTTTGGGGCTATCACTTTTCTTATAACAGGACCGTGGGCTATACATCGGGGAAACAGATCATCTCTATGGGTCTATCATTCTTGTAGAAATTCCTTGACTTTATGACTATTTGTATTTTTGCTTGATGTAATTTTTATGTGTTGTGATGGAATTTTAGTATGATAATTAAAATTCACATAAACTTATTCCAGGTGTCCGGTCAGTTCGTTCCCATATAGCTATATTTTTTCATTGTCATAGTTTCACGTTTGTGCGTCTAGTGTCGTCACATATGTGTGTGTGTATGTGAGGAAGAGATATATATTAATATATATTATATTAGATTTGTCTGACTAATCTAAATCTGTTGTAGATGATAGGCTGACTGAGAGAAGCTTCTTGAGTGTCAGAGACAGAATCTAATATATTTACTCCATCTCACTCGAGAAATCTATTTCTAATCTATCATCTCACTGAGCTATCACTTATCTCTATGTCTATTCAGAAGGGACCAAACTAAGTCTTAATCACCTATCAAAAATCTACGACAACTGGGAAAGACTAGAAACCGGCTGACCGGGTTAGCACCCCGTAAGCTGTATTACAATTGCTACAGGACCCAAAAATGATAGATGCCCCCAGGATTCACTGAAAGGGGGGGGGGGAATGATGAATCCACAGGCGCCTCATTGGAATCGGCCAAACCCGTTACACGGACTTCGAGCTCTGAACAACGGCTGGAATTTCCATGTGCCTGTGGTAGGAAATTCTCTACTCAAGAGAAGAATGAAAACCCACAGAACGAAAAAGAGGTGTGGGAGGTCATCAGGAGGAGATCAACAGCGCTCTGTCTCGATGGGTAAGACGTTAGAAGAACGCAGCCAAGAGTCAATCCACAGTGCTGAGTACATTCAAGTTGATCTGCCTGATGATGATCTCACACACTTCTTGGACGGGAAGAGATACAATCTAGATTCCACCTGCCAGTGCAAAAGGGCTTTGGGAACAGCTGGACAAAGCCTTGGCAAAAGAGTTGGATAATAACATGAAGCAGATAACTTTGGAGAAGAAGCTGGAAATCTTCGATGACATAATATATCTTCACTGTCGCAAAGTTTTCGGAGTCAGGGAGGCAAGGGAAAGTAACCCACCGTGAAAAAGTAGAAGACAAATTAAAATAGAATAAATCAGGAAACAGAAGAAGCATGCCCGAAAACTGTTCAAGAATGCAGTTGCCACAGAGTAGGAAGGGTTATGACAGGTTTGGGAGCACCTGAAAGGCCAACATAACGCCCTTTGTAGAGCAGAAAGGTTGTGCAGGAAGAGAAGGAAGACTCGAAGGGATAGGGAAAGATTCTTCAGGGAGCCCTTCAAGTTTGCCAAAGAACTGTTTGAGCAGCCATGGTCGGGTACGCTAAACATCAGGAAAAAAGACCTGGAAGAACACCTTAGAATGACATATTCAGATGGCTGCAAAGATGAGCCGCTCAGCAGCATGGCAGGCCTTAAATGGCTGAGTAAGCCAGGAGCTGAATTTAACACCAAGCCCCCAACGATGCAAGAGGTAGAAAGCATTGTCCAGAAAGCTCGGTGCAAGTCAGCTCCAGGTCCTAATGGTGTTCCATATGTTGTTTATAAGAGATGCCCTGAGGTGCTCAAACAACTGCTCCGTTTACCGAAGAATGCGTGGAAAACCCAGCTTGTAAGCAAGGAATGGAGAAAGGCAAACGGAGTCTACATCCTGAAGGAACAAAATTCCACAGACATCAGTCAGTTCAGGCCAATATCACTACTTAATGTGGAAGGAAAGATATTCTTCTCAGTGATAATGAAAAGGCTCACTACATACCTCCTGGCAAATGGGTACATTGACACTACCATTCAGAAAGGGGGTATCCCAGGTACACCAGGATGTCTACAGCATGCCACAATGATCTGGGAAGCAATCCAAAAGGCAAGGTCTGACAGAACAAATGTCTGTGTAATCTGGTTGGATCTAGCAAATGCTTAAGGATCTGTTCCACGCCAGATGTTGTGGTAGGCCCTTGACATGTATCATGATGTTCCACAAGAGATTGCAGCAATGCTGAAGCTGTATTTCACAGGGTTTTCTGTCAGATTTTGGACCAGAGAGTACACAATGAAGTGAATTGGCCTTGAAGTTGGAATTGCGGTGGGATGTACCATCTCTCCAAAACTATTTGTGATGGCTATGCAGGTAAATCTTCAATGCGACTGAAGGAATGGCTGTAGGTCCAAAGCTTGGTGGAATGTGTCACATGCCACTGCTCAAAGTATTCATGGATGACACAACAATTCTGACATCAGATCCGGAGGATGTTAGCACGTCTGGATGAACTAGTCAGCTGGTGCAGAATGAGCTTCAAACCCAAGAAGTTGAGAAGCCTTTCAGTACGGAAAGGGAAGATGGCAGAGGTCATGTTCATGGTTTCCAACCAAAGAATCCCTACTGTCATTGATGAACCTGTTAAAAGTCTTGGCAGGGTGTATGGTGCCTCATTAAAAGACTCGAAAGCAGTGCAACAGACAACAGAAATTGCAGGAAGCAGACTACTAGAAAAATTCAAACTGTGGTGCTTCTAGTTCATTAATAACACATAAGGAGGGGAAATCCGAGGCCTGTAAACAGTAAATAAATATTAGACAAACACAAAGGTATGTTTTCAGGCACTCTGAAGAAATAAAGAAGTAGAACACTAGACAACAGAAAAACAACAGAAGTGAGTAGCTTACCCAGGATTTGAACCCCGGACCTTCCGTATGACAACACCGCCTAGCTATACAAGTGAATCACACTATCTCACATTATCCTCAAGGCCACCTAGGCATCCCCAAAAAAAAGATGCTTTTTTTGATGACCGGTCATTAGTGCGAAACACAAGATAACACGGGAAGTTTACAATTGGCAGCTTAGCCTTATTAATGACGCAATCACTCTGTATATAGGGATTTTAAAGTTACAACCAGTGAAATGGGTTCATTTTCTATACAAGACAACAGGAGGGTGAGACACTTGGGAGTCATGACTCAAGTGGGCCCACCCTTCTTAGAGTGTAAAGGAGTATACAGGGCCGAAACATTTATTCAATGGGAGGATCACTTCTGACGATCAGATTACCTCCTGTTGTATCACTCTGTAAAGAGTTTCCTATCATGTTCTTCATGTTTCAGAGCCATACAATAGAACTGACTTGACATTTGAGTTGAAGATTCTTATTTTCATGTTGTAATCCTCTTGTTCTCCATATCTTTCCCAATGCAATGAATGCTCCTCTTGCTTTTTGTATTTCTCAATAAATGATACACCATAAATATCAACTTGCAAAATTTGTCTTCCTCTTTTATCTTGTGAGACTGAAAGATTAAATTACTGTAGGCTGCAGCAGCAGTACTATTACTCACACTAAGCTATGTATACTTTTATGTCTTTGTAAATTACCACTCTGAGTAAATGCAGCACCACAAACATCACACTTGTATGGCTTATTTCCAGTATGCATTCTTTTATGTCTTTGTAGACTACCACTCTGAGTAAATGCAGCATCACAAACATCACACTTGCACAGTGTCAGAACAGCAATCTATAGATGCTGTTGGATTTAACCCTATTTGTACTGTGGATTTCCTGTCTGTGTAAAAAATCGCACATGTTACGGAAACAGCAACAAAAGAAAAAACTTTGCTGCGGGACGGACATCCGGAGTCTCAGGCTCGTATGACTGACAGTGGTGAAAGCCGAAAGGAAGCCACTGGCATGAAAACAGATGCCCAGACCGCAAAACACGAAACCAGAATTGGTTTTTGGAACGTCAGAACTATGAATGAGGCAGGAAAGCTGAGACAGATCACAGCAGAGATGAGGAATTACAAATTACATATCCTGGGAATAAGCGAGAGCAGATGGACAGGGATGGGGAGAATAAAAACAGCTACAGGGGAAACAGTACTTTATTCTGGTAGAGAGGATGGTCAGCACAACGAAGGTGTAGCCATTATCCTTAAGAAAGGAATGGAAAGGTCTCTACTGGAATGGAAACCCATTAACAACAGACTAATAAGAGCAAGACTGAGAGGGAGATTCACCAACACCACAATTATACAATGCTATGCACCAACAAACGACAGCGATGAAGAGATCAAGGACGAGTTCTATCAACAGGTACAAAAGGAAATGGAAACTGTACCCAGGTACAATCTTATAATAGTAATGGGAGACCTAAATGCGAAAGTTGGAACACACAATAATTATAATGAAAGAGTAATGGGGAAATGCGGCAGTGGAACAGTAAATGAGAATGGGGACAAATTAATAAGCTTCTGCAGTATTAACAACCTGGTCATTGGAGGAACACTTTTTTAACACAAAGAAGTGCACAAGTTAACATGGGAATCACCAAATGGACGAGAAAAAAACCAGATAGATCACATAATGATCAATGGCAGATGGAGACATGCACTACAAGACGTGAAAGTAAGAAGAGGCGCAGATGTGGGAAGCGATCATCACCTAGTAGTAGCAAGACTGAAGGTGAAACTCAGAGCTGCTGGACCAGTTGCAGTCAAACAGAAAAGATACAACATCACGAAACTTAAGGACCCCCTCACCAGAAAAGCGTTTGTGGTCGACGTAAAGAAACGTTATCTGATTACCAAAAGCCAGGAAAGAACAGAGACCGATGACGTCGACCAGAAATTCAACACCATTTCAACAATATACAAAGAAAGCAGCAAGTCATGCTTGGAATTCCAGGAAAGAAAGAGCCAAGACTGGATAACACCAGAAACGCTAAACACCATAGCGAAGAGAAAGGAAATGAAAAGAAAGAAAACAGAAGCTAAGTCTCCCAGGTTAAAAGCAATATATAGTGAATAGTACAGTCAGCTGGACAAGGAAGTAAAACGTCAAACCCGTGCAAACAAAAGGACATTTCTGGATGACCTTGCAAGACAGGCAGAAGAGGCAGCACTGAGAAATGAACAAAGCACAGTTTATAAAATAACTAAAGCTATCAGTGGAAAACGAGGTGCAAACAACATAAAGTTAGTAAGAGACAAGCAAGGAAATCTCATCACCACAGCACAGGGGCAGGAAACAAGATGGGCAGAGCACTTCAGAGAAACACTGAATAAGGAACCACCAGAGACTCAGCTGAATGTTCCTGAGGCTGAAAGTGACTTAGACATAAATACAGACATTCCACGAAAAGAAGAAATTATCACAGCTATCAAAGGGCTAAAAAATGGAAAAGCGCCTGGTCACGACAATCTAAATGCTGAGCTATTCAAGACAGACCCTGAACTAGCAGCAGAACTATTATAACCACTATTTGCACAAGTCTGGGAAACTGAGACAACACCAACAGAGTGGAGTAAAGGAATAATTGTCAAATTGCCCAAGAAGGGCGACCTTGCAGACTGCAACAACTGGAGAGGAATTACCCTCCTCTCAGTTCCCAGCAAAATACTAGGCAGGATAATCATCCAGAGAATTTCAAAAGCAATTGACCATAAACTGAGGAAAGAACAAGCGGGCTTCAGAAAGAACAGAAGATGTGCAGATCATATATTTGCCCTAAGGAACATTATAGAGCAGTGCTCAGAATGGCAGAGACAGCTGTACATTAACTTTGTTGATTTTGAAAAGGCTTTCGACAGCATACACAGGGACAGCCTATGGAAAATTCTGAGGGCTTATGGAATTCCCAGCCGCATTGTTTCCATTATAAAAAGCCTCTATTCTAACTTTACGTGCAGTGTTGGATCGAGTAATGTAACTTTCGAAGTGAAAACAGGAGTACGACAGGGATGCCCCTTATCAACAACATTATTTTTGACAGTTATAGATTGGGTGATGCGCCAGACAACAGAGGGCAGTCCAAGAGGAATTAGATGGACAACGATTTCTACGCTGGAAGATTTGGAATATGCAGATGACATTGCACTACTCGCGCATTCACATCAACACATTCAAGACAAAACCGATAGACTGAATAAGTATGGCCAGCAGGTTGGCCTGAACATCAATTTGAAGAAGACAGAGGTCATGACACTAAATGTGGGCAATCCTGAGCCAATAACAGTAAGGAACCAGAAGTTAGAACAGACAGACACATTTACTTACCTAGGAAGCATAGTAACACCTGATGGCGGAACAAGCAAGGACATTAACAACAGAATGAATAAAGCAAGAACAGCCTTTGCTGTTCTCAACAACATTTGGAAGTCTTCCCAGTACAGCACAAACACCAAATTAAGACTGTATGAGAGCTGTGTACTTTCTGTGCTTCTCTATGGTGTGGAATGTTGGAGAGTAACAGAGAAGGAAATGTCGAAACTGTCCTCCTTCCACACAATCTGCCTAAGGAAAATTTTCCGAATCTTTTGGCCAAACACCATCAGCAACCAAGAACTGCTTACTCGGAGTAACCAGGAGGACATGCACACCATCATAGCTGGCAGACGCTGGAATTGGGTTGGCCACGTCCTCAGAAGGGACCCTGAGACCATCACAAGAACAGCTATGCTATGGACCCCCGAGGGAAAGCGAAAGAGAGGCCGACCAAAAACAACTTGGCGGAGAACTGTGGAAGCTGAGATGCAAAGAATGAACCACAGTTGGGGCACTGTACGAAGGATGGCCGCCGACCGAGCAAAGTGGAATCAATTTGTTGCTGCCCTACAAGACGCCACCAGGCATGATGGCCGCTGACTGCTTCGACGGTTGGCGGTTATGGATCAAAGAAGAAGAAGAAGTACTGTGGATTTAACACATGGCTCATTGTCTACAAATAGGACCACAGCACACAATAGCTGACATGAGTAATACAATCACGCCTCAAATACAGTAATACCCCTTTAATGAGAAGTACACACAGCAATCAATATGCATGAAACTGCAATATATGAGATAATGAATATATAAGCCAAACTTACTTGCGAGAATAATACCAACTCTCCTACTAGCAAAAATGCACGCACAATGCAATGAAAACTGCCACATATCCTGGCAAACACTATAGTTCAACATAAGAACCAAAATGGTTACCGATATAAACTCATCAGTGAATGCACAATGACTATCGCTCATAGATGACATTTACTACTAAGTTAACGCAATGCATAATTGCGACCAACATATCACAAATAATAATCAGGAAGGGGAAAATCACTAGAATCTTCACAACACAATCTAGCACCTATCAAAATACTCCTGAACATAAGAACATTGGCAAGCACTGAGCAAAAGTGGCATCCATGTAATTACCCAGCAAAACTGCTGACAAGGCCAACAAGACTAAACAAGCCGGCGGACATATATAGAATGAATTCCGCCAAAAGTTTTATCCCAACTTCCATTCTAATCGAAACTGCCCGAGCAGGTTTTTAAAGATGACAAACAAGGTTGTCACTCTACAGTGTACCCCGTATAGAATTCACTGAATTCTATACTGTGACACGTCTTATTTTCTGTATGCATTCTTTTATGTCTTTGTAAATTACTAGCGTGAGTAAATGCTGCACCACAGACATCACACTTGTAAGGCTTATTTCCTCTATGTATTCGTTTATGTTTTTTTAAGTAACTTCTTACAGTAAATGCTGCACCACAGACATCACACTTGCATGGCTTATTTTCTATATGCATTCTTTTCTTTTATGTGTTTGTAAATTACCAGTCTGAGCAAATGCTGCATCACAGACATCACACTTGTAAGGCTTTTCTCCTTTATGTATTCTCTTATGTTTTTTCAAATTACCAGTGTGAGTAAATGCTGCACCACAGACATCACACTTTTAAGGCTTTTCTCCTGTATGTATTCTGTTATGATCTTGTAAATGACTGCTCTTAGTAAATGCTGCACCACAGACATCACACTTGTAAGATATTTCTCTTGTATGTATTCTTTTATGTTTTTGCAAATGACTAGTTTGAGTATATGCTGCACCACAGACATCACACTTGTAAGGCTTTTTTCCTGTATGTATTCTTTTATGTGTTTGTAAATTACCAGTCTGAGTAAATGCTGCACCACAGACATCACACTTGTAAGGTTTTTCTCCTGTATGACTTCTTTTATGATCTTGTAGATTCCCGCTTGATACTAAAGTTATTTTGCCATCACTGATACAACTATGTTTGAAGTTACTACTGATACGTCTGTTATTGGTCAACCATTGATAATTACTCATTTAACAGTTTAATGGCTATTTATGGTCATGCGTGACTATAATCACGCCTACTGTTCTCCTACCGTGTTAAATGTTGTAGTGAGTGTGCGTGGTGCATTCACACGCCACAGATACACACATCAGAGGCATGGAATGGTGTAACGGCAGGTGTACTGTTAATAACGTTTATTTTTACACCACAACACGTTCATGAAATACACAGAATACACAGTCACAATTAAGTACAAGTCATAGCAATACAATAATCCAGTACTCCAGTCACATCTCCACTTCTCATAATCATTAGCGCCATATAATCTTACTACTGGATCCTCTCAGCAACGGTCGGCATCCCCGTGCTAATGTAATAAATAATTTCCTCCTCAAATATGCTTCATCAAAGACGCTCTCAACCTTGGCGCTTTAATTTAAATAATAAATGGCCTCTCCAACGATGCTTCCAACATCAGCATCACAATAAACGGACAATGGATCCCTTTTCCCAGCAACGGTTTATCCTCGCCGTGCTGACAATAATACATTCCTCAAATATGCCTCATCAAAGACGCTCTCAACCTTGGCGCTTTAATGTATGTGTGGATCCTCTCAATGATAACGATGGCCTCTCAAATATGCTTCATCAAAGACGCTCTCAACCTTGGCGCTTTAATGTAACTGTGGATCCTTTCAATAATAACAATTGCCTCCTCAAATATCATGTAGATCCGGTTAGCCAACGGACATCATCCTCGCCGTGATAACTACATCAATGGTGAATACTTTCGGCAATTTCTCGCAAGACTGCACTCCCTGGCAATCTGCAGTAATCTCGCCTTCACTCATCTTGACATTTATATATTCAAACAAATGTCCTGGATCCTTACCTCATCAAAAATACTCACAAACACAATTCTCCAATAAATTCAGAAATTATAGGCCTACACAAATAATATGGCCTTTATAACTTTTGCACTGCGCAGGCATACTCGAAACACACACTGTAGGACCGACCTCTCCCGTCAGTACCCAAAAACCGAATGCTAAGTTCACACACTAGACCCGCCAAAAAAGACACGAGACTCGGTTGTTTAAAAAACACAACTCAGTCTCGACAATTGCATGGGCTAGTCACACGAGCTTACTCACAGCTCAAGACAGTTCACAGAAAAAAACATCTCCGCGATTTGAACTGACCAGTGTTCGCCACTTGGAAACTTCTCGATCACACGAGGGAATTCCCCTAATACAATTTTAACTTAACATCAGCTTAATCAAGCAACATAACCCGTAATCGAATCTATTTGCTTAACATTTACAAGATCACCTCCCCTTGCTAATATTTACTCTGTAACAGTTGCCACACCGCCCGGGAAAAAAATGATTTATCATTTTTTTGTTGAAAAATTTAAGTCCCAAAAATTTAGAGATAAATGAAATTATATTATATGGCTACCAAAAATATGTACCTATAACAAATGAAAATAGTACATCTACCAGAAATATCAGCAATAAATGTAATATTACAACTAAAACATCAAACATAATCAATCAAATATCCCAATGAATGTTACCGATGTAAATTACAACAAAAGCATCAATCATAATACAAGCATACCAAAATTAATCTTAATAGAACACTAAGCTAAGTACATTTAGTACAAGTAACAACCAATAGAAAGTGAAAGAACAAGATCAAGCAACAGAAGAATGATCTGTAGTAAAGGAAAGTAAGAAATCGGAAAATGAGAAACAATTAACAATAGCACAAGATAACCAATAAGAACAACAATTTCATGTACAATAAATACAAATTTATCAAAATACTAGTTACATTAT
Source organism: Oreohelix idahoensis (assembly GCA_024509875.1). Classification (NCBI taxonomy): domain Eukaryota; kingdom Metazoa; phylum Mollusca; class Gastropoda; order Stylommatophora; family Oreohelicidae; genus Oreohelix; species Oreohelix idahoensis. The sequence continues at coordinate 743,513 of JAMPIV010001083.1, forward strand.
ACTAAGTTATATAATTAACTCAAGAATACAACGAATGAAAGTATAAGTATTGAAAAAAAGGAGAAGTATACAAATACAACGAAGAGAAACGAAGATGTGATACAGAAATATAAACAAGATATGAACACATATCGGAAAGACAACAAAAAGATAGAATGAAATGAAGGATAGTCAACAAAGACGAATGGAAAACAAAGGTATGAACGCATAGAAAGTCAATGACAATACATACTAATAAATGTTTAGATCAAACAATATCTTCCAAAAATTAAATACAAACATGATTACAAGGCACAAAACAAAATGTCAAAGTATATCCATACTAACAGCACAAAACGAATAATTCATAACTAACCAAAGTCTAATAAGTAATTTAACTAAGTTACCAAAGTTATACTTAACTGAAAATAAATTATAAACCTTACACAAACAAATAATAGCATTTGAGATAAATAAGTTTTAACCTAACGCACAATCAACCGCTAAATAATAAAAATACATCATAATCTCAAATAAGACAAGTTCCAAAAGAAGTAATATCCCTTTCAATCCTAGGGCACACAAAAATAAATTACAATGCCAAAAAACAATTTTTTTTTAAAAAAAATTACCATACAAAGTATTTTAGAACGATAAGTTATCAAAAAATAAAATTATTATTTAAGTAATTCTAAGTCATAATTAATAAACTAACAATGAAATTAACTTCTAACAAAATGAGAGAAGCATAAAGTATCTTATCTCTAGACAAACACTTAAATCAAAACATGTAAGTTTTTTCTTTTTTTTTTTCAAAACAAACATCACCAAAAAAAACGTAAGAAAATTACAATGTCATCTGTATATCAACTTTCCAACATACAAATATAACATAATGTTACAACAATCTGTCCATCTTTAAACAAACAAAAGTATCAGATGTGTTTATCAATTTTACAAAAAAGTTGAATTAATTTATAAGTTAATTCTGATTAACAATAGCGTTGAGCTTTAGTGTTATTTAACTGTAAATTTATATATTACTCAGCCTAGTATAAATCTAAAATTTAATGGTATAATAGGATATGAAAAAAATCCTATAAAAATATCTTCAAAGTTTTTATAAAGAATATTTATCCAATTAATTTGTTGCAAAAATGTTGAAAAAATCTTATTATTTAAATTCTAAGTACTATGTTCTGACAAGATCAATGTTTCTAACAATTTAAATACACAATTATTTCTGATACTGCAAGATAATTCTACAAAATCATATTACACAACATAACAATAAATCCACACAATTATCCTAACAATTACAGCTACAATCCGAAAAATATACAGAAAAATGAGCACAGGTTTGACACCGCTCACTGCATTTATCAAAAATTACCCACAAATTATTACCAACACATATGTTACACACAATCAAAACAGAATAGTATACAATTGAATAAAAAATTGGACTGGTACATTCGAAACAGTCATATATGTTCCACACAAAAATATATATTTAGCAATCAAATGATGCGTCAAAATGAACATCATAATGTTTCAAAGAAATTACCAATATTTTAATACAACATCATATGATATATTATACACAGAATACAATAACATGTACTATTCTAAAAAATAAATCAGCTGTAAAAAAAAAATATTCCCGTCAATCCGTCATTAATTCTTGATCCTCCAAAAGTGACTCGTCAGATGTATAGCGAGACGCTCATAGGTTCCGCTTGATAAATAATCCACATTCTTCACGAATAATGTCAACAAGTGCGCCAACTCATCACAACGTCGCACGCTACGAGACAATACAAATGAAAATTTCTATTAATCATCTGTTAGATCTAATAAGGAAAAACGGAAAATCAACATTCACGTTTACCTTTCCCTTGAGGTGCGGTAGAGTCTTGGCCCCTTTTCACACACCCCAACAAGTCCTCCTTAAACGATGTAAACATCACCGAAGGCTTAGCGATCACTTGACCGTAACGAAAGTTCATCCTTGTTTTAGGCTGAAAAAAATTACTACGTTCACAAGAACGAGATGACCTTTCGACACCACTAGTGTGACAATCAATAGTGTTATTACTCTGCTTGTAAACAACCTTGCTCTCATGTGGAGTACAGCTAACCTTGTTACAATTTCTATAATTGCTGTTAAGAACATTGTTATTTGTTCTATTAACACAGTTGTACTGTTTTACATCCCAGTTAGCATAATTACGATTAGCATTTTCTCCTGGATAAAAATATCTACCAGATAGAAATGGCTTTTTATCAACAAATTTATTACCATATTGACACTCTTTCACATAATTATTTCTACTATAATTTCTAATACTCTTAGAATCACGATGTTGTGATCTGTCAAATTGTTTCTTGTTTTTAGGCAAAGAAACATTACTATATGAAGAAATCCCTTGGTACATACATGCCACACTTAAAGGTTTACCCATAATCTGTACGGGGTGTTTGCGTTTTCAGATGTGTACGGGCCGTACACGGGTCTGTACGGGTTTTTTCGCCTAATTATTAAATATACATATAAATCGACCGTTTTGTACCACTACACAATTTTCCGTAATTTGCATCATGAGATTCGGCGAGATTTTAAGCCAAGTGGATTAAAAAAAAAAATAACCAATGAAAATCAAGCTGCCTATTTTTCAATTGCCGCAGGATGTGCGTGGCGTGTTCATTCACAATTTTTCGCTAAAGCTAGCGCGAGGTTACTGATTATTTGAACGATTACGCAGCACTGAGTCGAGCCTATTGTTTAGGATTAATTTCCAGTTTAGTATTGGTAAGTAATTCATTTTTTCAAAAAAAGTATTACAATAACATTGTTTAGATGAAGTTAGATTTAACTGTCAGATAACTTAGGCCTAGGCTATGCTTTTTTTTCCGTAAGATTTAGCATAGCCTAATTTATTATTTACGGATGCTTAAAAAAAAGGCGGATACCACTTCATATTATTTGATTTCACTAAAACTTGTAGAAAGTGCGTAAGAAATGTAAATTTGAATAATAATACAATACAAATAATGGGTAATATCGGAATGACGGTCGCCGAACGATCTGCGTGTATTTTCGAACCATTTAGGCTAGTAACACTAACCTTAAATCTAAATGGTACGAAAATACATGCGAAGCGTTCGGCTTCCGATATTACCAAATTATGAAACTGAAGGAAAAAAAAAACACACACAAAAGCAAGGCAAATTTGCATCTTAACCCGATCAGAGAAAAGTTTAGCCTATTTGGAGTTAGGCCTAGGCCTACTTCTCGTCTAAGTTTTAATTTCGTTTCTTTAAAAAACAATGCGATTTTGCCTTGAGTGATCATCATTACGGTCAACTAATGATTTAGGCTAGGCCTATATTTATTAAATAATTAATTACTATCAATGTTTGATTGACACTAAAAGTCGTATGGGTAGGTCTATTTAAAGCTACCAGTTGGGCTATAGGCCTAACGGCTATTCCAATTATTGAAGTTTGATAGAGATTAGTTGCGCCAGTTTATATTTTCATTGCTATCTTTAAAAATATATATATGATTTAAGATTAGTAAACCTAACCCAAAACGCTTATTACTGGTCTCTTTAGACCTAGGCCTATACTTTTATTAGGCACTATAGAACAGACACCAAACTGTTCTTCATTTCCACCATAAATTGTATTAATTTTTTTTGCAGAAATAGACTAAATGATGATACAGTTACAGCATTTCTACAATGCAAAATAAATTCTAACTCCTGTTGTTTATTTTTTAAAGCAAGTGACGACATGCTTAAAAAGGCAAAGGGCGCATGTCACTATGATGGTGCAGAGCCATCTAATTGAATATATTTTTTACATGAATAAACTCTTTTGTTACGTTTTTCAGTCTTTGTACAGGTTTTGCGGGTCTTTGTACAGGTTTTGCGGGTCTTTGTACAGGTTTTTTTAATTTTTTGTACAGGTTTTTCATCTCTGAGGTGTGGCATGTATGCCTTGGTACATTTTAACCTCAGGGTTATATCTCCTATCAAAAGTATTTTTTTCCTTGTTTGTGGCAGTGTGTTTAAGAAATGGGTCACACTGACTTGACTGGGTGTGACCGAAAGATTTAACCATATCTTTATTGTTTTTCACAAAATATGTTTCCTTCCTGGAATAAGGAGTGCTATTTTTCTTCCCTGCTATCAAGCCATCAGGGTTCCCACTTAATACCTTGTTTGTTTTTAACAACTTAAATTGAAATTTATTATTGTTTCTTTTGTTATCTACAGGGTTATCTAATACTGTAGATTTTCCTTTGCTAGCTTGCCGCCAGGAACCAATATCGCTAGAATGATTGGTATTGTGTTGAAAGTTATATTTCCCTCGGAAAGATTTCTGTCCACCAATCTTCACTTTAGAGTCCGCAAAAAGTGTATAGGACTGACTTTTTGCTTTATCTCTTTCACTGACAGAAGACCACATTTTTTTCTTTAAGAGAATGTCAAGTAGACCATCCAATCTCACTCTGGCTTCTGAAATTTGAATATCTCTAAGTGAAATATCTGCACTTAATTTCTTGTTTAACCTCTCAACTTTTAAAACCTTGCAACTTTCCTCTGCTAGCAAATTTTTAATCTTAGCGACCTTCTCTCTCTCAGCCGTCAATTCTAACAATGTCTCTGTCTCATACTGTTCTTTATTTGCTCTCAAATGAGTCAACTCTAGTTGTAGAGACTCAATCTTAATATCATCATTGTTATTATACATAATCTCATCATTCTTCTTAAGGGGTACAATATTCATGTCCTTAATTTGATCACTGAGAATCTCATTATCATTCATCACCTCATGAAGCATTTCTATATAAGTTTGCTCATGTTCATTACTCTCAATTTTCAATTTCTCATACATCTCTCTCCTTTCTTGAAGTTCCTGAGTTAGATTTCTAACTTCACTATTGTTATCCTTAATCTGAGTTTCTAACTCTTTGATTTTACGCAATGCTACACTCAATGCTGTTTGAGTACTAGCAAGTTCTGAGTTTGATTTGCCTAAATCACTTGTAAGTTTAGAGACTTTTTCATGTAACTCACTTACTTCAGCAGTACATTCTATGACACTTTCTCTTTGCTGTAGGGTATATTGTTTTATGTCCAATTGCTTCTTCTCTTCTAGCATCCTTTTCTCATACCTCTCATCACATTCATGAATTAGCTTTTCATATATCAATCTATTTATTTCAGACTCAGTCAGCTCACGGTCTCCAAATCCTAATAGTTCACGGTATTTTTTTTCGTCAGGATCTATATAATAGTCCATAGTGACTTACTTACTTAGACAACTATATATGTATTAATTAAACTTTCACCTCACCAAGCCAATTATCTTTTTAAGAAATTACAATTATTTCTTACTTACTGTACACCAACTTCTGTTATAGTACCTATATATAACATACATTATCTATGCATCAACATATTCTTCATCAATCGATATAATTATCGAAACACAATGACAATTATCAACAGAATAAGTGATGGATAGTATAGGCAGACTTGCTGAAATGCAGAAAAGTGGCACAATCTACACAGAACAAAATCACTTATCTTAATAATACTTCTGTCCCTTCCGCCGACACACCCGATATCACAAAGTTCTGCAGATAAAACCGTTCCAGCGCAGAAAGGTACACAACTAGATTTTCTTCTCTTAAGGTTCTTGCCAAAGTGTAGAATGCGCTCAACACAGCATCAGCACGTACAGCATACAGGAAACGCAGCACAGCAACCTCCGTGATTTTTGACTTGAGATAATCTGCAAACGACTCCTCAAAAACACTTCACATTTAGTTAAACTTGACTGTCTACCAAAAACTGTCAACTTCCCATTGTAATGTTCTACCGTGTTGAACACAGTAAACAATCTAGGTCGAGGACTATCAAGCAATGCGAGGATACCTAAGCCACGCCTACACAAGGCTTTCCTATCACGCGAACTCCGTGGGTTTATTCCGTTAAATAAAATGGCCCACCACTGTAAAGATCTGAATCTTCACTTCATGATCATTATAATATTATTACTGACTGACTGGTCTTAGAGATTGATTAAATGGTGATGGGTGTTCCTTTAATGGTTACACTGTTCATACGCCCACACAGAGCAGAACAGTAATTCTTATATTACGCGAATGTCAAAATATCAAGTTCTGTAAGACTAACATACCACTGCTACATATGAGATCCTGCTATTGAATTCAATCTGTTTGTTGACCTAAATTTCCGCCACCCAGACTATTTATGCGAATGCGTAGGTGTAAGCTCCTTCTAAACTGAAAACCACCACTGTTAATGTAAGGTATTTGCCATCACTGTTACTATATATGGTTTCACTCTGATGATTACTCCTTTTAATAGTTTAATGGCTATTTATGGTCATGCGTGACTATAATCACGCCTACTGTTCTCCTACCGTGTTAAATGTTGTAGTGAGTGTGCGTGGTGCATTCACACGCCACAGATACACACATCAGAGGCATGGAATGGTGTAACGGCAGGTGTACTGTTAATAACGTTTATTTTTACACCACAACACGTTCATGAAATACACAGAATACACAGTCACAATTAAGTACAAGTCATAGCAATACAATAATCCAGTACTCCAGTCACATCTCCACTTCTCATAATCATTAGCGCCATATAATCTTACTACTGGATCCTCTCAGCAACGGTCGGCATCCCCGTGCTAATGTAATAAATAATTTCCTCCTCAAATATGCTTCATCAAAGACGCTCTCAACCTTGGCGCTTTAATTTAAATAATAAATGGCCTCTCCAACGATGCTTCCAACATCAGCATCACAATAAACGGACAATGGATCCCTTTTCCCAGCAACGGTTTATCCTCGCCGTGCTGACAATAATACATTCCTCAAATATGCCTCATCAAAGACGCTCTCAACCTTGGCGCTTTAATGTATGTGTGGATCCTCTCAATGATAACGATGGCCTCTCAAATATGCTTCATCAAAGACGCTCTCAACCTTGGCGCTTTAATGTAACTGTGGATCCTTTCAATAATAACAATTGCCTCCTCAAATATCATGTAGATCCGGTTAGCCAACGGACATCATCCTCGCCGTGATAACTACATCAATGGTGAATACTTTCGGCAATTTCTCGCAAGACTGCACTCCCTGGCAATCTGCAGTAATCTCGCCTTCACTCATCTTGACATTTATATATTCAAACAAATGTCCTGGATCCTTACCTCATCAAAAATACTCACAAACACAATTCTCCAATAAATTCAGAAATTATAGGCCTACACAAATAATATGGCCTTTATAACTTTTGCACTGCGCAGGCATACTCGAAACACACACTGTAGGACCGACCTCTCCCGTCAGTACCCAAAAACCGAATGCTAAGTTCACACACTAGACCCGCCAAAAAAGACATGAGACTCGGTTGTTTAAAAAACACAACTCAGTCTCGACAATTGCATGGGCTAGTCACACGAGCTTACTCACAGCTCAAGACAGTTCACAGAAAAAAACATCTCCGCGATTTGAACTGACCAGTGTTCGCCACTTGGAAACTTCTCGATCACACGAGGGAATTCCCCTAATACAATTTTAACTTAACATCAGCTTAATCAAGCAACATAACCCGTAATCGAATCTATTTGCTTAACATTTACAAGATCACCTCCCCTTGCTAATATTTACTCTGTAACACCGCTCCTAGTAAATGCTGCACCACAGACATCACACTTGTAAGGTTTTTCTCCTGTATGTATTCTTTTATGTTTTTGCAAATCACTAGTGTGAGTAAATGCTGCACCACAGACATCACACTTGTAAGGTTTTTCTCCTATATGTATTCTTTTATGTTTTTGCAAATCACTAGGTTGAGTAAATGCTGCACCACAGACATCACACTTGTAAGGTTTTTCTCCTGTATGTATTCTTTTATGTTTTTGTAAATCACCAGTGCGAGTAAATGCTGCACAACAGACATCACACTTGTAAGGTTTTTCTCCTGTATGTATTCTTTTATGTTGTTGCAAAGCACCAGTGTAAGTAAATGCTGCACCACAGACATCACACTTGTAAGGTTTTTCTCCTGTATGTATTCTTTTATGTTGTTGCAAATCACCAGTGCGAGTAAATGCTGCACCACAGACATCACACTTGTAAGGCTTTTCTCCTGTATGTATTCTGTTATGATCTTGTAGATGACTGCTCCTAGTAAATGCTGCACCACAGACATCACACTTGTAAGGTTTTTCTCGTGTATGTATTCTTTTATGTTGTTGCAAATTACCATTGCGAGTAAATGCTGCACCACAGACATCCCACTTGTAAGGCTTTTTTCCTGTATGTATTCTTTTATGTGTTTGTAAATCACCAGTCTGAGTAAATGCTGCACCACAGACATCACACTTGTAAGGTTTTTCTCCTGTATGTATTCTTCTGTTTCTGTAGGTTACCTTTATGGGTAAATGCTGCACCACAAAAATCACACTTATAAGGTTTCTCTCATGTATGTATCATTTTATGTTGGTGTAGGCTATCTTTCTCAGAAAATGATGCGCCATTAATATCAAACTTGTAAGACTTGTCTTCCTCTAGATTTTTTAAACCTGATTCATTACTGTGTAAGTTGTCAAACATTGTAGCTGTCCTTTCCTGACTGTTGATGAAGTTCACTGAAGCTTCATTACCAGTGAGTGTCAGGTTGTTGTTATCTTCTCTTGCTACATCAGTAAAAGTGGCATCTCTAATCTTAGTAACTGCTTTATTCACGTTATTTCTACTGTCTTGTGGTAACACATTCTGAAGATCACTGTTTTTATTATCAAACTCCCAGCCTCCATTTCTGTGTACTGTTTTAATATGCTCATCCAGGACATCAAGTTGGAAGAAATGAGTGTTGCACAGGTGACAAGAATAAACACCTGTAAAAATAAAAATAATGAGCAAAGATAAATAATTAAATGCATGTCTTGTATGTTCAGTTAAATTTTTGTTTAGCAAAATGTAGTAACAAACACATAAGCACAATTTCCTGATAATTATGTGATTGTTATTTAGGGTCGACATCATTGCAATCCAGGCTATCCCATTGGTGCTAAGTCTCCCTCAGCAAATGTTGAAGTGTATGAATGCTTACTGTACTGTAGCATCCTGACTGTATACATGTCGGATGCATCCTCTCATTTGTCATACCTGCTAGTCTTATGTTTGGTGCCACATTCCAACTATCTTAGCTTTGTTGATTCATCTACTGCAGTGTTGTTTTCTAACAGATGATCATTAACTGTCTTCAGTATCTCTCCCTTGTGCAGGACCAGTGTCCCCACTATGGGTGTTTGCGAAGCTAGTCTGTGAACACTCTTATTGCCATGTGTCATACATCTGAATGACTTGTACAGTAGATTCATACCAGCTTCTGAAGATTCAATGCCTCTATACATGCTTTCTATTCATGCAACAGACATCCATTTTGAACCTTTAAAAGCAACTGAGAGTGTGAAACAATAACTGCCTTTGGTTACTGCAGGATCAGCCTCTATCTCCATTATGTATACATTAAGAAAGTTTAATTAAAATTTGTAAATAGATTTAATTCTCTAAGAAAGACACACTCGATGCTTAGTATTAAATGTCATACTGTGCAGATATTGATATCATGTAAACTTGTGTAGAAAAAATATGAATTTAAAATAATAACATTCCTATTATACATACCTTTCTCATAAATGGGTGCTTGCATAGAATAGAGGGATTAAAATGGTATGACAAGGTTAACAACGTGGAACTGATGACAAGAACTAGACAAGTGCCAGTGGAACAAGAGATGAAAAGAAGATGATGCAATGGATAGGACACACATTGAGGAAACCTGTTGATAGCATTACAAGGCAGTCCTTGTTCTGGAACCCCTAGGGCAAGAGAGGCAGAGGTAGACCAAGAAGCACATGGAGAATAGAGCTGGAAACAGAGATGAAAATGATAAGGAGAACGTGGAAAGAACTTGAGATCATGGCACGTGACAGGAGGACTTGGCGTGTGTTTGTTGAAGGCCTATGCTCCTTTGGGAGTGGAGTGTTATGAATGAATGAAGAAAATTTAATTAAAATTTGTAAATAGATTTAATTCTCTAAGAAAGGCCCACTCGATGCTTAGTATTAAATGTCATACTGTGCAGATATTGATATCATGTAAACTTGTGTAGAAAAAATATGAATTAAAAATAATAACATTTCTATTATACATACCTTTCTCATCTCCAAATAAGCATAACTGTTGTTTGCATTCTGGCATGTCCAAGATGTCAGTATACTTTATCTCAGTTTTAGTACAGTTGTTGCCACAATCAGCCTGAAACAAATTTTGATCAGTCCAGGCATTTATGACACATCATCATTATTACTTTTAGCTCCCTAAACAGCCTAGGCCATCAACAAATGTCTGCCAACTCTTCTTGTTGTATACTATCAGCTCAAGGTGTCTCCATGACTGACTCATATCTTTGACTTTACCATGGACATTTCAGAAGGCTATAAACTAATCTAGAGCTTTATAATTGAACTGCCTTGACACTGGAGTTGAGATTGAGATTTCTGTGTTGGACTTGATTTCTCTTTGTGTTTATGACACTTGTAATACACAATATTAAAATGTAGGGGAGATACGTTTTTCTGTAATTATTTTCTCATTATTGCCATCACTCATGCACACATACAATGACATACTCACATGCACATACACAAACTAACACATACACTTATGTATACATGCACAGACAAATGCTCATGTACATATTTATAAACACACACATACACAAATATACAGAGCACTCAATTATTTTCTACATGACATAAGACTCTATAAGGTCACAGTGAACTTTCAAACACAAAATACCATTTTAATTATTTGTGTCAAAAATAAATAAAACACAAAATAACAAACAAGCATGTCTAAAAAGGCTCCTTGTAGTGTCTGAGGTCTCTGACAAGACAAAGAAACAGTGGGAATATGTTGTACAAGGCACTATTATAGGGCTGATCATGAGGCTGGCAACATCATCATGTCAAACAAATAGCTACAGATACCATCACAGTAAGAGCTTGTCAATGTTTAGTGTAAGCTTCCTGTAGTAGTGGTTCCATCCTCCATAAGGAGTGACCAGGACAATGGTGACATATAGGGTCAATGACCTGTCTGATATAGTTTGTCTAAACGATGGTACATACAACATATCAGGTCAATGACCTGTCTGATATAGTTTGTCTAAACAACAGTACATACAACATATAAGGTCAATGACTTGTCTGATATAGTTTGTCTAAAGAACAGTACATACAATAAATAAGGTTAATTAAATGTCTGATATAGTTTGTCTAAAAACCGGTACATAGATAAAATAAGAGAGAAAAAAATGGCATGGAAACAATACTTAGGAGCTAAAAACACAGCAGGACAAATAGAGAAATATAAAGAATATGTGATACTCAGAACAGAAGCAAATAACAAGGTGCTAGCAGCAAAACAGAAGTCCTGGGAAGAATTTGGAGAAAAGCTAGAAAGAGATGCGCAAGAAAACCAGAAATTGTTCTATAAGACCCTGAAGAACATGAGGAAGGAAAAACAATGCCCTCAAATTAATAAAGGCAAATTACTTACTGCCCTGAAGGAAGTAATGGAAAGATTGACAGTATATTTCTCAGAACTCCTTGATGGTGAGCAAGGTCAAGCATTAGAAATGATAACCACTAGCACAGAAGATTAAACCAATGGTGATGAAGATGACATAAAGATGGAAGAACTGAAGGCAGCACTAGAGAAAATCAAGATGGCCAAAGCGAAGGGCATGATGGTATAACACCAGAAATGGTTAAGTACATGGGAGCATCAGGTGACCTATTACTCTTAAAGATCCTACAGGCAGCATAGTGCAACAAGACCATACCAAAGGATTGGGAGATTGCCATCATAACACCAATTTTCAAAAATGGTGACAACTGACAATGTGGAAACCATAGAGGCATATCCCTTCTCAGTGTCTCTGGTAAAATCTACTCTAGAATCCTAGAGCAGAGACTCAGATGCCTAGCTGAGCCACAATTGGATGAGGTCCAGTGCGGATTCCGAGCAAACCGAAGTACTCAAGACCTAATCTTCACACTCAGACAGCTGAGTGAAAAGGCCCTTGAGTACAAGAGTGAGATCCATCTTTGTTTCATAGATCTGGAAAAGGTGTTTGACAGGGTCCCCTAGAGCAAACTTTGGGACTGTTTGGCAAGAAAGAACATTCCAGCACCTCTGATTCATGCTATACAGAGCTTCTACAAGTCTTGCAGAAATTATGTAAGGACAGCAAACCATAAGTCAGAAGAGTTCAGGACCACCACTGGTGTAAGACAGGGTGATATCCTGTTACCTTATCTTTTCATGCTCCTCATGGACAATGTTATCAAGGCATGTAAGGAGAGAACAAGAAAGTATTCTGTGGGGCACTGGAAGATGAGACAGGTATGTATTTCAGAGCTGGCATTTGCTGATGATGTTGCCCTGATTGCTAAATCAGAGGCACATCTCCAATCCAACCTGCAAGTCTGGAAGGAAGAGCTGGAGAAGAGAGGGATGGTCATAAGCAGCTCTAAAACCAAATCCATAGTGATATCACGAGAAGAAAGAAGACATCAGATTAAGCTGGGAGAACAGGTCCTGGAGAAGGTCGACCACTTTAAATATCTCTGAGCTATTATAGACCGAAAGGGAGGCATCAAAGAAGAGTTGGCCACTCAAAAAGCAGTGGCTGGGAGACTTTTTCAGGCGATAAATTGAGGATTCCCCAGCAAGAAAGAGGTTGGTAAGAAAACGAAGATGGCTGTATACCGCTCCACTAATGTCCCAGTCTTGACATATGGATGTGAGTCGTGGGCAATGACTACAACCCACAAAAGCCAGATCCAAACCTCAGAAATGAGGTATCTGAGGAAGGTGGTTGAAGTAACAAGAAGAGACATGGTCCGCAACCAGACGCTACGTCAAGGCCTAAAATCCCACCCGCTGCAGACCCAAGTAGAACAGTCCCAACTAAGAAGGTTTGGCCATGTCTGCAGAATGGAAGAAGATCGGCTACCATGACAAGCATGGGAAACAAAGAGCCAGGGATCCAGACCCCCAGGATGACCCAGAGTCCACTGGGAGGACAACATTAGACAATCTTTGAAGGACCGAGGACTAGAATGGAACCAGGCCAGGCAGAAGACAGCCGATAGGATAGTCTGGCGCTCTCTCTTCCAAACCTCTACACCTCACAGTAGAAGGGGAATGACTAAGTAAGTAAGTCTTCGTTATTTGTTACAGTTTTTGTCCATCTTCTCACAAGGGCATGTTTCCCTGCATGGTAAAAATGTGTGTCCTTTCTCCTAAACCACTGGCGTACGGCGCGTTTAAGGGTCTCGGTGTCCTCTAAAGTGATGTCCGCGGAGATCTTCTTTCAGTGGTCTAAACAGATGGAAGTCAGAAGGTGCAAGATCGGGACTGTAAGAGAGATGTTGTAATAATGTCCAGCAAAATTCTGCAATGGCATCAATGGTGCATTTAGCGGTGTGTGGCGTGGCATTATCGTGCAACAGTAGTGCAGTTCTTTGATCTTTTAATGGGTAAAGTTGCCGAAGACGACCTCTAAGCTTCTTCAAAGCTTCAATGTAATGGTCTGCATTCACTGTGTTTCCCTGTTCCAAGAAGTCGAGAAGAATCACACCCTTCTCATCCCAAATCACGGAGGCCATAACTTTCCCTACAGATGGTGAACTTTTGAACTTCTTTCTTGTCGGCGATGTTGTGTGATGCCATTCCATTGACTGCCTCTTGAATTCTGGTTTTAAAAAAATGAACCCAAGTCTCATCACCTGTCACAATATTCGATAAAAACTCTTCTCCTTCAGTTTCGTAAAGGTGCAGGAGGTTGATGGCTATGGTTTTCCTTGTTTCTTTATGTCTGTCTGTCAACATTCTGGGTACCCACCGTGCACAAGCCTTTGAATAACCCAGGTCTTTAATGATGTTCTGGACACTGCCTTTACTAATGGACAACATGGAAGAAAGTTCATCCAGTGTTACCCGGCGGTCACCACGAATGATGCCATCAACTCGATGAATGTTGTGTGGAGTCACTGCAGTAGACGGACGGCCAGTCCGCTTTGCGTCAGCCATTGAGGATTGACCTACTTCAGCTTCATCACAACGATGTACCCAATGTCAGACAGTGCTAACATTCACTGTTGAATCTCCATAAACATTCTTCAAACATTCATTGATGCGAATTGGGGTCTCGCCTTCAGCATTGAGGAATTCTATGACATAACGTTGTTTTAACCGTACGACTTTGGCAGCCATTTTTAAACTGTTACAGTGGCGCCACCTGTTACTGAAACAGGTTGGTAATGCTATACAGTGCAGAAGAGTGTTTGAGGAATCCTGCTAAATGTACAAATTGCACACCGATGCAGTATTTACATACATAAAAAATAGGAGGCATTACTTTTTGACCGTCCCTCGTACAACATATAAAAAAGTTAGTTGCTTATCCTTTACAGGAGTGGCAATCAACCCCAGCTTTTATTGGCTGTTTGTGATTTCTTCTAGGCAATTTTTTTCATTCAGTAGTTTGCCATTACTTTCTGAACGGTACGGCGCTTATACCATTGTTAAAAATCCACACAAAGCGATCTGCTACCAAACTGCCTGCAGCAGGTTTTGAACCTGGTATATCTGGATTATGAAACTGCGTTCATATCCATTAGGCCACAGACGCCGACACAACATATTCTTCTTCTTTGATCCTTAGCCGCCGACCGTCAAAGCAGTCAGTGGCCATCACACCTAGTGGCATCTTGTAGGGCAACAACAAATTGATTCCACTTTGCTCGGTCGGTGGCCATCCTTCGTACAGTGCCCCAACCCTGGTTCATTCTTTGCATCTCATCCTCCACAGTCCTTCGCCAGGTTGTTTTTGGTTGGCCTCTCTTTCATTTTCCTTCAGGGGTCCAAAGCATAGCTGTTCTTGTGATGGCATCGGGGTCTCTTCTGAGGACATGGCCAACCCAGCTCCAGTGTCTGCCAGCTATGATGGTGTGCATGTCCTCTTGCTTGCTACGAGTAAGCAGATCTTGGTTAGTGATGGTATTCGGCCAAAAGATTCGGTGAATTTTTCTTAGGCACAACATATAAGGTTAATTAAATGTCTGATATAGTTTATCTAAACAATGGTACATACATCATATAAGATTATGTCTTCTTCTTCTTCTTCATTCACCCTCAGATGTCAACTTGAATAAGTTCAAAGAAAGCAGTGATCAACCTGAGGCTGTTGATATCTCCGTAGATTTTCTCCAGGAATGGTACTGGTGATGGCCATATGCGTTTTCTGTGTTCCTCATATGTTGGGCATCTTTGAAGTAGATGTTCAGCAGTCACACTCATCAGTAATTGCTATCTTTAATTTGTTGAATAGATGGTATCTCAATCTGTTATGACCTGTGCGAAGTCTGAAGATTACCACTTGTTCACTTCTGCTGAGCTGGTAATACGGATCACTTTTTGTGTTGCCTGGATGATCATCTTCCCACTTGTGCCTGTACCTGCGCTTGAAAAAAACTCTTGGCCTCCTCAAAAGTTATGTTTGCGTCACGTTGAGGGAGCTTTCCCCCTTCCTTTGCCAATCTGTCAGCTTCTTCATTTCCAGGGATGTTGCAGTGAGAAAGGATCCACTGTATCAGAACTCTTTCGTATTGCTGACATAGTCTGTGAAGTGTTACTCTTAGGTTATCCAGTTCAGCATTACTTTGACTTTTCAGTGTTGTAATCACTGACAGCGCATCTGAGAAGATAGCTACTGGTCTCTCTGAACTTTCTTTTGTCATTAGAATTTCTGATGCAGTTTTTAAGGCCTCTGCCTCTGCTCTGAAGTTACCTGAAAATGTCCCTGTTGCGACTGCTATCTTTTTTGTGTGCCATTGCTTAAGCTCAGGAAGACTCCTCCACCCCCATCTTCTGTTGCATTAGTTGCTGATCCATATGTGTATGCATGGATCCAGGTGTTGCTTGGGTAATGTTTCTCTATATATTTTGTGGTTAGGACTCTCCTTTCTGTTTCATTTTGGCTGTTCTTTCTTACTGTCACAGTATAGATGTTTGACAAAGTATTAAGTTGGTCACGCTGAGACTGACAACCCTGATACTAATTTAAAACCCGTTTTGGTCATGTGACCTATCAGGAAGGGCACACAAATTCTGGCACAAAAGTGAGTTGGGTGTCTGGCCATCGACCAGGAGAGGTCGTTTATTGTTGTTCCCTGTCAGAATTTTGCTGGGATATTGAATGCCATAGTTATTCATTGATGATGCTTGCCATTTTTGCATGTGATCAGGATTGGTTTGCATTTTCCTAGGAACAGTGGTGTAGTTTCTAGTGGCTTTATTCATAGACTATCGATGAGGAGTCATTTGTATTCAAGTATGGCTTTTTCTTAGTGCAGGACTTAGCCAGTGAGCGAAAGTCATGGTGATGGTTATTTGGTAGAATATACCTGCGAGTATTTTGTGATAATGATAGATTGAGTTGTTGAAATTGGCATTTCTGTTGCATTGTATTGCATATGTATTTCTAGCCGTGTGTGGCTTTATTGTGTGTATTATTATTAAAGGGAACGCACCTGCTTCAGGTGTTATGTTTAGTTAATGTCAACTGTTGTGTGCTGTGGTCATATCCTTAGATATTGAGCCAAAGAGTATAGATTTGTCATGTGTTAATCCCACAGTAACAATAGTTTTGGTTCAGACACTTACAATACCAGAGGTTATGTCTGATGTAGTTTTTCTGAACAGTGGTGCATAAAATATATAAGATTTATTAACTGTCTGATATAATTTGTTTAAACAATGGTGCATATAACATATAAGGTTAATTAACTGTCTGATATAGTTTGTCTAAACAATGTTACATCCAACATATAAGGTTAATTAACTGTCTGATATAGTTTGTCTAAATAGTGGTACATACAACATATAAGATTAATTAACTGTCTGATATAGTTTGTCTAAATAATGGTAAATACAACCTTATACATACAACATATAAGGTTAATTAAATGTCTGATATAGTCTGTCTAAACAATGGTACACACAACATATAAGGTTATGTATGATGTAGTTTGTCTAAACAGTGGTGCATAAAATATATAAGATTTATTAATTGTCTGATATAATTTGTCTAAACAATGGTGCATACAACATATAAGGTTAATTAACTGTCTGATATAGATTGTCTAAACAATAGTGTATACGATAAATAAGGCTAATTAACTGATTGATATAGTTTGTCTTAACAATGGTACATACAACATATAAGGCTAATTAAATGACTGATATAGTTTGTCTAAACAATGGTACATACAACATATAAGGTTAATTAACTTTTTGATATAGTTTGTATAAACATTGGTACATACATTGTATATACTGTTCAAAAAAAGAAACGCAACATTATTGCAGTGGTAATGGACACCAAATTTAAAACTTGTACCAACATTTTATTTTACAGAATTAATGTTTCAATCTTGGCATGAAGAAACTTTCAGACTTTAACAATGAAATGATGTTCATTAACCTTCAACTTCACTTTCACAAAAAGTGAAGTGAAGGTAAGAAGAGGTGCAGATGTGGGAAGTGATCCCCATTTAGTAGTAGCAAAACTGAAAGTGAAACTAAGAAAGGGCTGGACCAACTGTAACTACACAGAAAAGGTTTGACATCAGCAAATTGATGGACCCCATTACCAGAAAAGCTTTTGCGGCCGACATTAAGAAACGATATCAATTTGCCAAAAGGTCAGGAAAAGACATTGACTGATGATATAGACCAGCAATTCAACACCATTTCAACAATATATAAGGAAAGCAGCAAATCATGCTTGGGATTCCAGGAAAGGAAGAAGCAAGACTGGATAACACCAGAAACATTAAACACCATAACACTGAAAAAGAAAATGAAAAGAAAGACAACAGAAGCGAAGTCCCCCAGGTTAAAGCAACTATATAGCAAACAGTACAGTCAGCTGGACAAGGAAGTTAAACGCCAAACCCGAGCCAACAAAAGGAATTTCCTAGACGATCTTGCAAGACAGGCAGAAGAGGCAGCACTGAGAAATGAACAAAGCACAGTATACAAAATAACTAAATTCATCAGCGGAAAACGAGGTGCAAACAATATTACATTCGTAAGAGATAAGCAAGGAAACCTTATCACGACAGCAGAGGGACAGGAAACAAGATGGGCAGAGCACTTCAGAGAAACTCTGAACAAGGAACCACCAAAGACACAATTGAATGTTCCTGAGGCAGAAAACGATCTAGATGTAAATGCAGACATTCCACGAAAAGAAGAAATCACAGCAATCAAAGGGTTAAAGAACGGAAAAGCTCCTGGCCATGATAACTTAAATGCAGAGCTATTTAAGACAGACCCTGAGCTAGCAGCAGAACTATTAGAACCACTATTTGCACAAGTCAGGAAAATGGGGACAACACCATCAGAGTGGAACAAAGGAATAATTGTCAAATTGCCCAAGAAGGGAGATCTTGCAGACTGCAATAATTGGAGAGGAATCACTCTTCTCTCAGTTCCCAGCAAAATACTAGGCAAGATAATTATACAGAGAATTTCAAAAGCAGTAGACCACAAACTGAGGAAAGAACAAGCAGGATTTAGAAAGAACAGAAGATGTGTAGATCATATATTCACTCTCAGGAACATTATAGAGCAGTGCTCAGAATGGCAAAGACAGCTGTACATTAATTTCGTTGATTTTGAAAAGGCTTTTGACAGCATAACATAGGGACAGTTTATGGAAAATACTGAGGGCTTATGAAATTCCAAGCTGCATAGTGTCAATCATAAAAAGCCTCTATGCCAACTTTACGTGTAGTGTTGGGCAGAGCAAACTAACATTTGAGGTGAAGACAGGAGTACGACAGGGATGCCCCTTATCAACCACTCTATATTTAACAGCATTTAAGTTATCATGACCAGGAGCTTTTCCATTCTTTAACCCTTTGATTGCTGTGATGATTTCTTCTTTTCGTGGGATGTCTGAATTTACATCTAGATCATTTTCAGCCTCAGGAACATTCAATTGTGTCTCTAGTGGTTCCTTATTCAGAGTTTCTCTGAAATGCTCTGCCCATCTTGTTTCCTGTCCCTCTACTGTCATGATGAGATTTCCGTGCTTATCTCTTACTAATGTAATATTGTTTGCACCTCGTTTTCCACTGATGATTTTAGTTATTTTGTATACTGTGCTTTGTTCATTTCTCAGTGCTGCCTCTTCTGCTTGTCTTGCAAGGTCATCCAGAAATGTCCTTTTGTTAGCACGGGTTTGACGTTAACTTCCTTGTCCAGCTGACTGTACTGTTCACTATATATTGCCTTTAACCTGGGAGACTTAGCTTCTGTTTTCTTTCTTTTCATTTCCTTTCTCTTCGCCATGGTGTTTAACGTATCTGGTGTTATCCAGTCTTGGCTCTTTCTTTCCTGGAATCCCAAGCATGACTTGCTGCTTTCCTTGTATATTGTTGAGATGGTGTTGAATCTCTGGTCAACATCATCAGTCTCTGTTCTTTCCTGGCTTTTGATAATCTCATATCTTCTCTTTACGTCGACCATGAAAGCTTTTCTGGTGAGGGGATCCTTCAGTTTCGTGATGTTGTATCTTTTCTGTTTGACTGCAACTGGTCCAGCAGCTCTGAGTTTCACTTTCTGTCTTGCTACTACTAGGTGATGATCACTTCCCACATCTGTGCCTCTTCTTACTTTCACGTCTTGTAGTGCATGTCTCCATCTGCCATTGATAATTATGTGATCTATCTGGTTTCTGTCTCATCCGTTTGGTGATTCCCATGTTAACTTGTGCACTTCCTTGTGTGGAAAAAGTGTTCCTCCAATGACCAGGTTGTTAATACTGCAGAAGCTTATTAATTTGTCCCCATTCTCATTTGCTGTTCCACTGCCGCATTTCCCCATTACTCTTTCATTATAATTATTGTGTGCTCCCAC
Organism: Oreohelix idahoensis; assembly: GCA_024509875.1. Classification (NCBI taxonomy): domain Eukaryota; kingdom Metazoa; phylum Mollusca; class Gastropoda; order Stylommatophora; family Oreohelicidae; genus Oreohelix; species Oreohelix idahoensis. The sequence goes on from JAMPIV010001083.1 coordinate 763,617, forward strand.
TTTCGCATTTAGGTCTCCCATTACTATAGTGAGATCGTACCTGGGTGTAGTTTCCATTTCTTTTTGTACCTGTTGATAGAACTCGTCCTTGATCTCTTCATCGCTGTCGTTTGTTGGTGCATAGCATTGTATAATTGTGGTGTTGGTGAACCTCCCTCTCAGTCTTGCCCTTATCAGTCTGTTGTTGATGGGTTTCCATTCCAGTAAAGACCTTTCCATTCCTTTCTTCAGGATAATGGCTACACCTTCGTTGTGCTGACCATCCTCTCTGCCAGAATAAAGTACTGTTTCCCCTGTAGCTGTTTTTATTCTCCCCTTACCTGTCCATGTGCTCTCGCTTATTCTCAGGATATGTCTCTTGTAGTTCCTCATCTCTGCTGTGATTTGTCTCAGCTTTCCTGCCTCGTTCATAGTTCTAACGTTCCAAAAACCAATTCTGGTTTCGTGTTTTGCGGTCGGGGCATCCGTTTTCATGCCAGTGGTTTCCTTTTGGCTTTCACCACTGTCAGTCATACGAGCCTGAGACTCCGGATGTCTGTCCCGCAGCAAAGTTTTTCCATTTATTGTTGTTTCCATAACATGTGCGATTTTTTACATAGACAGGGGTGTCGGCCCTGTGCTAAAAACCCCCAACCTGGAGGACCAGAGTACCAGCTTTTGTCTGACCCCTACCCACGCAGACCAGTCCAGCCTGGTTGAACCTACCAGGAGAAAATCTCCCACTGGCATAGTGCTTCTAACCACATTAAATTGTCTGGCCAATACACTTCGTGACTGTCCAGTCTGTAAACGTCCAATGATGATGAGTCGTTGTTCTATAGTGAGATGAGCCATACTTTCGCATTTAATTTTCAACTGAATTTATTCGAGGAGCGACAATCTTTTATAGGCATTCAATAATATGGTCAGAGAGTTTTGTGTTTAGTAAGTTTTATGAGATTTTTATGAACCTGTCACGAGTTATTGTCAAAAATGTTGTTTTGACCTTGAGTTCTTTCATGACCTCACGAATCATGAGGTGAGTACAATTCAGGTAACCACGAGAAGTTAATGACCAGGTGGACACAGTCGATAGGTTGACTAATGTCCAATCAGCGAATATCTTTTATAAAAGTAACACCAAAAATGTTGTGTTTCTTTTTTTGAACAGTATATAAGGTTACTTAACTGGCTGATATACTTTGTCTAAACATTGGTACATACAACATATAAGGTTAATTAACTGTCTGATATTGTTTATCTAAACAACAGTGCAAACAACATAAAAGGCTAATTAAATGTCTGATATAGTTTATCTAAACAACGGTACATAGAACATATAAGGATAATTATTTCGCTGGTATAGATTGTCTAAACAATTACACATACAACATATAAGGTTAATTAAATGTCTTCTTCTTCTTTCGTTTGCTTGAAATATATTGTCTATATCTACAATATTGTTTCTTGTATAAACTTCACTGTCTTTTGTAGTTCATACAGAGGTCCGTATAGTTTTGCTTCCAGTATTGTTTCTCCGGGTCAGTGGATTTGCCTCAATATATCATATTCGGGGCAATCTTGAAGTCTGTGCTCTGCAGTCTGGGTGCCTGTCCACATGTACACATGACTGAATTGCCAGTCTTGAATTTTGTGTACATGTGGCTGCAGAGTCAGATGTGTCCTGTTGTGAGGCGCAGAATGACAATTTGTTCTGATCTGTTCTTAGCTTAGTAGTCATCCTGTGTTGGTGGCTTTCTGATTGATTTTATCATCTTTTTCTTCTGATGGTACATAACTGGTACATCCAGTCTGCAGCACCTTCTTTAGCCAGTCGGTCCGCTCACTCGTTTCCTGGTATTCCACAATGAGACGGTATCTACTGCATGGCGACCCACTCTGGTTACACAGTTCAGAAAGTAGGGCTTGTGTACCTGGCAATTTTCTGGACTGAAGTGCTTGGAGTGCTGATCTTGCATCTGTCAGGAATACTACAGGCTGTGGACTGAGATTGGTGTTCAACAGTTTCTCAGTTGCCATCTTGATTGCCTGGATTTCTGCATCATAGTTGTTACATAATTTCCCCGTTGATACTCTGACCATATCCCTAGTGTTGTTTAGGTATTCTATGTACAGTCCTGCTCCTCCATTCTTTGCTGTATTCTGTGCTGACTCATCCATGTATACTCAGACCCAGAGGTCCTGTGGGTATTCATCATCCAGGAAACAGAGTGACTGTCCTACGTTGCACGCTGTTCTGTTCATCCCTGTTGAATATTCCTTTCACTTTTGTCTGGATGTGTTCTGGTAGTCCAGGCTCCTCTCTCCAAGGGGTTTGTTCTGGCACAGACTTTAGGGGGGCTGTCAACTTTAGGCAGGCCTGAGGTTTGTCTACGAAATCATTTGGCCTGGTGGATAAAGCTGCTTCTTTTCAATCGCCCCATTGCTAGGTTTTGGAATCTGTCCTTCATTGGATGGCTCGGCATACAGAGGAACTTTTCTGACTGTGTTAGCACTTTCGTGTCTCTGTGTTCTCTTAGTGCTTGTATCCTCCCCATTTTCTCCATCTCCACTATAAGCGTTGATTTCACTGCCCCTGTGATGACCCTAAGCGCCTGGTTTTGCACCTTATCTAGCTCTTGTAATGTGGTGTTTGATGCTGGACACCACGCAGCTGACCCATATTCCAGGTGTGGTCTTATGCCCTGCTGGTAAACTTTACTAAGTATTTTCCGGCTGGCTCCCCATGTGGTTCCACTTAGTTTTCTCAGGATGGCTAACTTCCTCCTGGCCTTGTTTGCTGCACTGCTTCCATGTCAGCCTATCATGGAATGTAACTGCGAGATAGGTGGGGTGTTTAACTTCTCATAGGAGCTCTTCATTTATCATGATGACACCAGCTTTTTGTTTGGGAGAGAGGGTGAAGAGCGTAGTGCTGCACTTGTCTGTGTTGATGCTGACACACCATCTATTTGCCCATGAGGTTAAGGCATCTATAGCTCTTTGTAGCAGTTTGGTGGCCACTGTTGCATGCTCATCTGTGCACCATATTACCAGGTCATCAGCGTACATTGCCACTTTTATTCCATGTGGTAGTTCAGCAACCAGGTTGTTGATGTAGACTAGAAAAAGTGTGGGGGACAGAACCCCTCCCTGAGGGATTCCATGATGCAGTAGAATTCTCTTACTCTTGAGGCCATCTAGATGTACTTGGGCTCTTCTGTTATGCAAGTATGCTTTCACCCATTTGTACATCCTACCATTCACTCTACAGTTTCTCAGGTTCTTCAGAAGCCCTTCTTTCCAAACCTTGTCAAATGCTTTTCTTAGATCTATCCATGCTCCTAGTACCAGTTTCTTATCTTGGAGTGCATCCTCAATCTCTGGGGAAAGGTAAGTTGCCTGATCTTCGGTAGAGATTAACTGTCTGATATTGTTAATCTAAACAACGGTACATACAACATCCCACCTCAGTATTAGTATCAAGATTCTGGAAGCCTCCATTATACTTCTGCTTATATTCATCAGAACCTGGATTTTGATTACAATACATGATATACTTTTAATTACTACATATATACTGACCAATTCTTTAATGCATTTTGACAAGCAGTTATGGCTATTATAAAATACAAGAATGTTTGAAAAAAAATAAAAACAATATTATCTGTAGTTGTATAAACTCAGTAAAATGCTTACTGATATAACAATGCACTTACAAGAAGAGTCTTTGAAAGTTTAGACAAGTTCTTTTTAAAAAAAGGTTGTTGTTGTTGATAAACAAGGGCAGCTGAGCTTGTCACCCTTTTGCAGCCAATGCCAAGTTGAAGAATTTGTATGTGTTCTGAGGCTGCTAAATAGTACAGATTAAAGTGTTTGTGATTGGTGATCAATAATCAATATATCCTTTAGCTCCCCAAGGAGCATAGGCATTCAACAAACACAGACCAAGTCCTCCTGTCACGTGTCAACAGCTCAAGTTCTTTCCATCTTTTCTTCATCAGTTTCATTTGTCTCTAGCTCTCTTGTCCACGTGTGTTTTAACATACCTCTGCCTTTCTTTCCCTGGGGATTTCAGAAAAAGGACTATCATGTAATGCTATCAACAGGTTTCCTCAATGTGTGTCCTATCCATCGCCAGCATCTTTTTCTCATCTCTTCTTCCACTGGCACTTGTTTGGTTCTTGTCATCACTTATATATTTGTAATACTATTTCAAACCTTATATTCGATGCAACCACCCATTTATGAAAGTCTGTAACTTTTTATTGTTGCTTTTTTTTTTTTGTTCTTTATCGGTCAGAGCCATTCAATATGACTGACTTGACACAGCCATTCAATATGACTGACAATGATTCTTTTTTTTTTCATGTTAGTCTTGATTTCTTTTGACCTCCATATGTTTTCTAATGCAATGAAAGCTCTTCTTACATTTTGCATTCTTATGTTGATATTATTTTTGTCCCTCCAACTTTGGCTTTATTGCTGCCAAGATATGTGTACAATTCTACAATCTTTTAGTGGTCTTTCTTCATGTTCAACCTTGTCATCATTTCTTGCATTTATTCTCATTATCTTTGTCTTTTCCCTGTGTATTTTCAGACCAACTTGTTGTGACCTCTCATCGAGTATTTTCATTTTCACTTGCATATGATTATGGTTATGAGACAGAACAGCCAAATCATCTGCAAAATCTAGATCACAAGCTGTTTAGTCAGATTACACTGGATTGCATTTCTGTTGTGTGATGGCAATGTTTTCATAACCCCAGTTATTGCTTGCAAGTAAAGAAATGGAGGCTAGAAGCATCACTGTCACATTCCCATTCTAAAGCCATAAATGTAACCCATATAAAGGTAGCTTAACTAAAAATGCAATAATTAAAATAAAAAATATTAATTGATTAATAGGAGTATATATTATGGTTCTGTAAGTTGTCCTTCATGAAGAACTCTGCATGTAAAGCCTTTTTTATTAAGTAAATGATCTTCATAGGAATTCCATAATGGTCATCCTTTATGTCCAACGAGTACCTGTTAATTAACTTTATTTATTTATTTACTAATTTATTTAGGTAACATTACTATATAACCGTTCTTCCATTCTGCTGGTATTTCTTCTCTCAGCAGAGGCGGCGGTAATTTCCCCACTGCTGCAAGACGCTCTTGACATAAGCAAAGCACTCTGTGTCGGCTGGGCAAACCTCAGAGGTTTTTGTGGACTGGCAATGATACAGCATGCACTTTAGACCACGGAGATCACAATGCAATCTGCTAAAAGCCCAAAGCCATTGTCTAATTTACTGTATGGATGGTTTTGGATTTTGTTTGTCTTTTTTCCCATTTTATTTTTTTTACTTTTATTTTTTTTTTTTCTAAACATACTTAAATTTTATTAGGACTGGATATAATAATTACAAATGCATACTATTATTTGACCTTGATAATGTTGCATGCCTAAATAATGATCAAAGTACATGTATGAATGAAAGGATACAGATTGCAAGATGAGAGAGAGAGGAAGGGCAGAATGTTAGAAGGGCCTGCATGTCCAATTCTTCACCCTTTGAAAATAAAGTTTGTTTGTTCTCTCTCCCAGACTTTGCCATGTAGTTTATATAATATCTCTGTAAAGGTATCAATATATGTTTTGATGGTCTCTGCTGAAATGCCATCTAGACCAGCTGCTTTTCCATTTTTCAGAAGCTTTATGGCTTTCTTTATTTCTTCTCTATTGGTCATTCACAGTTAATTTGTAGCTCCTCTACTGCTGGCTGGATGTCTGGGAGGCTTTATTGGAGCCGGTCTGTTGCGAAGTTCATCAAAATGTTCTGTCCATCTCTACATTTGTTCTTGTATATTACTAAAACATTTGCCACTCATCTTTGAGGAGGCTATTTTCTTGCTTATATACTAGTCACCATTAAAAACGCATCGAAATCGTGACATGTTTTCACTGTTGAAATGTTTATGCACGTGAGCGATTTTCAAACCCCGAAAGTGTGCAAGTGATGAAGTTAATGTATTCCCACTTTACTGTCGATGTGATGTTTACTTCAAATTTTGCGTGCTTCACGTGCAAAACAAGGTTTTTGATAATTCTGGCTTTATTAAAAGTCGAATCACATTGAAATTTGGCACACGCATTAGTCAAGTTTCAGCGAGTAAAACGCCATCATCTGTTTTCATCGAAAGAAAGTCTGTTAATGTTTTTGTCATGCCTCGACTATTGTCACAAGAGCGATGGCAAGCTGTTGGTATGCTCGACAGTGGAATGGCGACCAGAGAAGTTGCCAGACATTTCAATTGTGACCAGTCCACTATAGTGAGGCTGAACCAGCGATTTCGGGCGACAGGTACCACCAATGACCGTCCCAGGCTTGGTCAACCTCGTGTAACAACACTAGCTCAAGATCGCCAAATTCTATTGTTACATCTGCGCAATCACTTCCAAACAGCAACTCAGACAGCAGCTCATACACCTGGCACTCGGAGACTTGTCAGGGCAAACACTGTGCGACGGAGACTTCGCGCCGCTGGCTTGCAAAACAGATGTCCCAACATCGGTCCTATCCTTAATATTCATCGTCCAAGGGCTGGATGGAGATCAACAATGTTCTCCGATGAAAGCCGGTTTAATGTCTCCTTTGCTGATAGGAGAAATCTTGTACTGGATTGGCCTGCAAACTCTGCTGACATGAATCCGATTGAACACGCATGGGATGAACTGAACAGAAGGGTCTGCCAGTATGACATCAACAATGTGAATGATCTCGAGCGAGCACTCATTGCAGAATGGAACGCCATACCCCAAACATTTTTCGAGACACTCTGCAATAGCATGAGACGCCAATGCCAAGCCTGTATTGATGCTGTAGGGGGTCACACACGGTATTAATGATGGCTGTGACAGAATGACAGTGAGTGCTACTTTTGTTTTTACACCTAGGGTTGACAACTGCTTAGGAGCCGGTTCTGAATTGTCTCATGTTTAATAATACAGCAAATTTGAGTTAGTAAATGGATCATAAATGTAAAATCAGTGGTTTCATGTATTTTAAATTTAGCACAACGAGTTGCGGTTCATAAACTAATGCGATGCGTTTTTAATGGCGGCTAGTATATTTCTCTCTTAGCTTCTTGGTGCTGTTGTACAGGTTCTTCATATTTCCATTTGGCTGAAGCTTTTTCTGCTTCCCTTGCCAACTTTTTGATATACTTTTTCTTGTCTCTTTTGATGGTTCTTCTCACTTCATTATTTTCTTCTAGGTACACTTCAAGAGCCTTGGCTTTGTAGCTTCTGGTTTTATCTGCCTTTTTGTTTTTCCTATCTTCTATTTTGTTCATGGTTTCTGTTGTTATCTATGCTATGTGCTCATGTTCTCTCTTTCCCAGTAACTCTCTACAAGTATCGTTCCATATATTTTTTACTTGTTACCAGTGGTCTTCCGTATCTGCTTCATTATCCAGTTGTTGGAGAGTAATAAGTATGTGTTGGATACTGTGATTGAAACTTTGTCTCTTATTTCTTGATTTCTTAGGTATTCTACATTATACACAATTTTGTTGAGTTTTATTTTTGTTTTTGCTAACAGAAGATGGTGATCGAATACTACATCTGCTCCTGTATATATCTTTACACCAAGTAATCATGACCTATATTCTTATCTATGGTCTGGTGATATCTATGTTGCTTTATGTGTTCTTTTTTGTGGAAATATGCTTTTCCTATAGTCAGTTGATTTGAAGCACAGATGTTTATTAATAGTTCCCCATTCTTGTTCATCATACTAATCCATGTTTTCCCATGATTTCTTCAAAGCCGGTGTTGTCTGTTCATATTTTTGCGTTTAGGTCACCCATCAAAATTGTGGTTGTTAATGGAGTGAAGTAATAGCTTTCTTCTTTCTGTGGAACGCCCTGAGCAAGTGAGCAGCACAATCTGGGCTACCTCAATGGATGGGTTCACTAACAGCACTTAGGTTTAAGTATTGAGGTTCAATTATTGTATGTGCCTGGTGAGTCTGGTGTATTCTGTTCTTAGTTGGAAGACCCACCTTCTGGGGACCGGAGACATGCCAGATATTTTAGGAAGCAAATTATTACAGGGTTTGTAGCAAATTTCTTCAAGCATTTTCCATGGTTTTTCCAGCCTTTTCCAGGTCCAAGCGCATGATTTTCAAGGATGGGAAACTCTAATATTTTCCTCATCTAATTTTCTCAGATATAATTATCACTTTGCTGACCAGCAATCTGGAGCATTACTGTCTCCCAATACCAAGGGTGTTTGCAGATTTCTTTAACAATAACTGGTCTTTTTTTTTTAATTCATAAAAAATTTGAAAAACAGACATAGGCCTTTGAAATTTTCAAAGCACCATTATGAATGGTTCATCATCATCATAACCCTCCACTCCCAAAGGAGCATAGGCCTTCAACAAACACATGCCAAGTCCTCATGTCACGTGTCATCATCTCAAGTTCTTTCCATGCTCTCCTCATCATTTTCACCTCTGTTTCCAGCTCTCTTCTCCATGTGCTTCTTGGTCTACCTCTGCCTCTCTTGCCCTGGGGGTTCCAGAAAAAAGACTGCCTTGTAATGCTATCAACAGGTTTCCTCAGTGTGTGTCCTATCCATCGCCTTCTTCTCATCTCTTGTTCCACTGGCACTTGTCTAGTTCTTGTCATCAGTTCCACGTTGGTAACCTTGTCATACCATTTTAATCCCTCTATTCTATGCAAGCACCCATTTATGAAAGTCTGTAGCTTTTTGGTTGTTGTCTTTGTTGTTCTCCATGTCTCAGAGCCATACAATAGGACTGACTTCACATTTGAGTTGAAGATTCTTATTTTCGTGTTGGATTCGATTTCTCTTGATCTCCATATATTTCCCAATGCAATGAAAGCTCCGAAAGGAAGGCATCAAAGAAGAGTTGGCCACTCGAAAAGCAGCAGCTGGGAGACTTTTTCAGGCCATAAATCGAGGATTCCTCAGCAAGAGAGAGGTTGGTAAGAAAACGAAGATGGCTGTATACCGCTCCACCTATGTCCCAGTCTTGACATATGGATGCGAGTCATGGGCAATGACTACAACCCATAAAAGCCAGATCCAAACCTCAGTAATGAGGTATCTGAGGAAGGTGGTTGAAGTAACAAGAAGAGACATGGTACGCAACCAGACGATACGTCAAGGCCTTAAATCCTATCCCCTGCAGACCCAAGTAGAACAGTCCCAACTAAGATGGTTTGGCCATGTCTGCAGAATGGGAGAAGATCGGATAACACGACAAGCATGGGAAACAAAGAGCCAAGGATCCAGACCCCGAGGACAACCCAGGGTCCGCTGGGAGGACAACATTAGACAATCTTTGAAGGACCGAGGACTAGAATGGAACCAGGCCAGGAGGAAGACAGCCGATAGGATAGTCTGGCGCTCTCTCTTCCAAACCTCTACACTTCATGGTAGAAGGGGAACGACTAAGTAAGTAATGAAAGCTCCTCTTGCCTTTTATATTCTTATTTTGATATCGCTGTCTGTCCCTCCAACTTTGTCTATATTACTGCCAAGATATGTGTACGATTCTACATCTTGTATTGGTGTTTCTTCAAGTTCAACCCTGTTATCATTACCTGAATGGTTGCTACATCGAAAAAACATATTTTATGCAAATTGGTCACATGATCATGGCAGCCATCTTGAATGCTTGATTGATGTATTGATTTAACGATTAACCACGTATTTCAACATAAAAGGCTAACAAAAATTGTGAATAAAATGCAAACAAAATTTTAATTTTTGTCTTTGTCTTTTTTTAATGTATTCTGCATCTGTGGCATCTGACAATGAGTGTTTGTGAATGTTTGAGTAGCTAAGTACCTCTTCACTGGGGTTGAAGTTGTAGCTATATGCCTCTGCAAGAGTTTTTGTCTGGATCATTGATAATCCTCGAATGGGTGGTGTGGTGGGGCGCCGTTCGAATATATTTTGTGTTCGTTTATTATTATTATAGGTAAATTGCTACCCCTGTCCACAGTTAATATATATTTGATTGCTCCAGCGGTCGCTCATAGTACTGCTCGTTATCCCGTTACATCCCGGGTAAAATCTCTCACTTTTCATAGTTTTGTTCCCTCTATCACAACACGCATACAGGTTCTCTACCTGACCAATGAGGAACTAAAACAGTCTTCTTTTTAAAACGAATTCGACATCTTTTAATAACTGAAATTCTTTGTAGCATGCATACTCGTTATTCATGATTAATCCTTATTTATTAATTTTCTCCGTACATATTACTTTTAATTCAAGAGTATTCATGCTCTTGTACAAACCCTCTCCTGTCAGAAGGTACACACTTCGTAGTAGGTCCATACTGGAACTTAAAAAGAAAACACAGCCAAAAACCACAGCTGTCACAAAGTGCAAGGTTTTACTTCACCTTGGCCATACACATATCAACACAAACTCTGACGTCATTTTCCGGTGCGCCTCATTTTCAATAAATATCCCAAATAGTGCCGCATTTATCAGCACTAACTCAAACTCAATAAATCTAACATGTGGTGTGCATGGGCAGACACCACATATTACCCCCCCTGCGCGCTACTGGAAACTGCAGGTTTCCAGGTCATCATTAACTATACTTAACTATAATGATAAAAAGGAAAATCAAATTCAAGTAATGAGTGAAATGATATCACGATGAGTGAAATGCAGTTAAAATATGTGGCAACAACTTGTGAGCAACATATTAATGCTACGAAAATATCGCTATATAATCTATCCATCAATTGATTATGAACATAAACAATGTTTGTTGTCACTTCTTGTACCCAGGACAGTTACATAGTTCAATGTATTACTCTTGATAGAGTGTCCGCGATTACATTATTATGTCCTTCTATATGGACGATATCAAAGTCATACGCTTGCAACTGTAATGCAAATCTCGTAAGTCTTGCACTTGGTGATTTACAGGTTTGCAGATACGTTAATGATCTCTGATCTGTCATTATAGTAAAATGCGTACCTACCACATACTTTTGAAGTTTATTCAAAGTCCATACTATACCCAACAGTTCTCTGTCGAAAATAGAGTATTTAGATTCGGCTTCCGATAGTTTCCTACTCAAGTAGTAGATCGGATGAAACTTGCCATCAAAACTTTGTCCCAAACACCCGCCTATTGCGTGGAGCGAAGCATCTGTTACAACAATAAATGATCTTTTTAAATCTGGCAGTCTTAATATCGGATACTGTGAAAAATGAGTCTTAATGTTTTGTAATGCCTGGTTACATTGTTCTGTCCAAACTACTTTGTTAGGCATACCTCTTTTAGTTAGATCAGATAAGACAGCAGTCAAAGACGAGAACCTTGGAATAAACTTGTGGTAAAAATTCACCAATCCTAATAGACTCCGTACTTGCTTCTTTGTAGTTGGGATTGTAAGATCAAGTATGCGTTTTAAATTAGATTCATCAGGTTGTATTACATGTCTGCCAATTTTGTGTCCTAGAAATGAAATTTCCTTGAATCCAATTTCTATTTTGGATGGACGGGCTGTGAGATTGTGTATTCTTAGTGTCTGGAGTAAAGATTGTATCCCATCTACATGTTCTTCCCATGTGTCATGAAACATGCAAATGTCATCTATATAAGATATTAGGTCATAACGGCTCCCAAATACTCGACGCATCATCCGTACAAAAGTTGCAGGCGCATTTTTGAGCCCAAAACACATGACATTGTATTGGAACAAACCCTTCGATGTTGCAAATGCCGTCAATGGTTTACATTCTTCGGTCAAAGGGATCTGCCAATACCCTTTTGATAAATCGAATTTGCTAAAGAACGTAGCGGAAGCTAAACGAGGTAGCAGGTCTTCCAGCAAAGGCATTGGTTCAGAATCTGATATCGTGACTTTATTTAGTCGACGGAAATCAATGCATATACGAATGGATTTGTCTTTCTTCCGTACTGCTACCATCGGAAAACAAAATGGAGAATCTGATGGAGAGATTATCCCCATTTTCAACATATTGTCGACCTCACTATCAACCTGCTCTCTGATATGCAAAGGAATTGCATACGGTCGTAACTTAATCGGAGTGGGATCCGATAATTTTATTTCGTGAGAAATAATGTTAGTTCGTCCAGGTAGATCAGACAACACATCTTCAAAAGATTTCAATAGATTGAGAATCTGATTCTTCTGATCTGAAGGTAAATCGTTACAAATGATTACATCCTTCCAAGTTTCAGAGGCTTGGATAGGTACCACAGGAAAATCAAGCGGTACATCCGCGAAACTAGTTGCTTCTTCATCAACTAAAGCAATAGATGCCAGATGCGGAGATTGATTTGTGATAGATTCACAAATATGTTTGAGTGGAAGAGGTCTAGAAATGTAAGGTTGTAACATGTTAGTGTGGAATGTTTTTCTTTTACCCCTAATGTCGATGATGTAATCCACGTCGGTTTTCTTACCCACAACTTTAAAAGGACCTTGCCACGTAACCAACAAATGATCACCTTTAAGTGGCAAGAGAACAAAAACTTCATCGTTAATCGATAATGATGTTAATCTCCTATCACGATTAATACGCGACCGAGTCTTATATTTTGCTAATTCTGATGCTTCAGTCGCAATCTCACATGCGTCCACAATGCATTGACGTAGATCTGTGACATATTGGTGACTAGATTTCGTAACCGTATTATCATCGTTTGTTATCACCAAATCATGTAAGATAGACATTGGTCCTCTTGGATTAGCCCCGAAAACTAATTGAAATGGTGAGAATCCAGTTTGACGATTAGGAACTTCTCTATACGCAAAGAGAACCGCTGGTATCAACCGGTCCCAATCATGGGGAAACATTGTTGTTACTTTGCCCAACATCTGCTTTAAAGTAGAATTCCAGCGTTCTACAACTCCGTTTGATTGCGGATTTAATCTGGCACTCAATGTATGACGGATGTGAAGCACATCACAAATTTCCGAGAACATATCTGAAGTGAATTGCGTGCCATGATCCGACAGAAGCTCTTCAGGAAATCCGATACGTGAAAATATCGATAATAATGCATCAGTCACCGACATTGTTGTTATGGACTTAACAGGTATGGCTTCAGGCCATCTGGTGCATAGATCGATACAAGTTAAGATGAAGCGGAATCCTCTGGATGATAACACCGGAAGAGGCCCGATTATGTCGACAGCCATCTTATAAAAAGGACGCACAGAGATATCTGTGGTCTGTAGGGGTGCAAACTGATGCGCACCCTTATGAGCAACTCCCTGACAAACAGTGCATGATTTACAAAACGTTGCGACGTCCTTATGAACCCCTGGCCAAAAAAAATGTGCCATCAATCTATAAGCTGTGCGGGCAATCCCCATATGACCCGCAAAAGGAACATCATGTGCATTAGATAAAACTAGTGATCGAAATGACGTAGGTACTACTATTTGTCTGAGTACCGAAGAATAATTGTCAAAACAACGTATCAAAATATTGTCATGAAATTGATACCAATGTCTGGCATTATTTGTATGTGTAATAGTTTTAGCCGTAGCTAAAGTGAATAAACGTCCCAAAGAAGAGTCATCTTTTTGTTGGTTAATGAATGCATTTTTATCTATGTAATGACTTGTTGTCACGTGTGGGATATTATTGCTATCATTAAGTTCATTTGCTTCTGCAACCAGCTGTGCTCTAGTAGTCACAGCATTGGATAAAGAAAGATATTCTCTTTCCCATGCAGAAATTTCATCAGTAGAACATTCTTTTATACCCTTTATGTTTCCCAAAATCAAGTCACAGCAAGGCTGGTTGAGAACACATACACGAACTTTCCCAGTAAAGAATGGCGTGGTTATTGTTACGTCGGCCATGGGATATATCTCTACCGTGCCTCCGAAAGTTATGCATTTCACTGACGTTCCAGTGAAACAAGATGGAGGGATTAACGACCTTCTTATCCCGACCGTTGTGGAACCCGTGTCCCTTAAAATTTTAATTGGAGTGTTAAACAAAAACCCATTATGTAAAGTGAGAGTACCAACACCGTCATAAGATGACAACACTGGTAAGCCATGTCCACATTTAAGCCGTGGTGTAGCTCCAGGTTGAAATAACATCTTACATTCTGTACAATTATTAGAATTTTCTAAATCAACGTTACACGCATTGGCGTGATTATTGGTTGGATGGATGTCATTACTGACATTTCTATCTACCGTCTGACAAGCATTGGCTTGTGAGCGTGCTCTATTATGACTTCTAACGAAGTGAGATCTTCTGCGATCTGAAAAATTGTCTGAATGAGAATGTCCATTGTTGTCCCTGTTATAATGGCCACCCCGCGGTGACAAATTATGATTGTCCGTATATTTGTTGTGTGAATACTGGTTATTTCGATACCATTGGTTATTGTTATAATTGTTGAAATTATGCCTGTCTCTACCTCGTGAAGGTGAGCGATTATGGTAAAAATTATATTTACCCCTATAGGATGTGTGATTATTTTCTCTATGATTATATCGTCTATCCAAGCTACGAGTGCGCGATCTCCCGTGCGTCGCAGCACACGCAGTAGATGAGTCCAAGACTTTTGCTCTGCTCAATGACAAGTTTGGATGAGCAACGGAAAATTGTTGACCTAATTTTTCCATTTCATCGATACTAGTCGGATTACGTTCTTGTAAGAATGATACAATATCCTGGTTTACCGACGAAACAATTTTATCTCTTAATAAGAGATCACATAATCCTTCAAACGTTTTAGGGATAGAAGCCTGTTCAACCCATCTTTGGAGACATAGTTTTATGGAGGAAACAAAATCCTCAAAATTTTTACCCTCTACCGGTAACATGGATCGAAACTTTTGTCTATAGCCTTCCTGATCCAGACCATATCTGCGTATAAATGCTGCCTTTACGACCTGAAAATCATGTCTTTTATCTTGGTCTATACCCAGATAGACCCCAACTGCATCACCTGTGAGGAGACCCGAAAAAACACCAGACCACGAATCTTTATCAATATTTAAGCAAGAGACTCTTTCCTGAAATCTTAATAAATAAAAACTTATATCGTCGTGAGGAGGAGAAAAAGGTGGTAGTCTTAAATTAAAGTTAGGGGTTGTGATTGCCTTCTTCGATGAACCATTACTATCTGAATCATGGGAACCATGATGTTGTTGAAAACGAAGTTTTTCAACCTCAAAAGCTTTCTCCCTTTCAAATTTTGCCTCCTCGGCAGCAATTTCCGCTAAACGAATTGCCTTTTCATGTTCCATTTTCTCTCGTTCCGCAGCGATTTCTGCTATACGAATTCTCTCTTCCTTATTTGCTTTTTCTTGTGCCATAGTAAATTCCCTTTCTTCTCTTTCTCTTTTCTCATTTCTTTCTATTTCTTCTCTTTCTCTTTTCTCATTTCTTTCTCTTTCTTCTTTTGCCTCTGCCTTTTCATATGCAGTCAAAGCAAAATTTTTTAAAATATCACCTTCCATACCCAGCGCCTTGCCTTGTTTAATAAAATAGTCAAGAGTCGCCATAGTATACCACAAATTATAACTTTTCTAAACAATAAATCAATATCTATGTTCTCCTCTGCCTTACTTAGACCATCACACTATGGAATAGTGTGTCTGATTGGTATAGTCACAATGTGAATATATATATAACTATATCACCTGCACAAATCCTTTATACGCTTATTAATATAATAATTAGCGTTTATGATCCTGCTTCTTGTTATCGACAAGAATCGCAGGATATATCACCAACAATATTATAGAATTATAGTTAATCAATAAATAGTTTATCATATACATGCTGCAAAGAAAAATTATCACATGACATGACTAACGAAAGACATGGATGGAAACAAAATAAAGAAACGACAAAATTGTAAGTAGTCGAAAATTCTAAGACAAAAGAAAATTAAAATTTCCACCAGTAATTAACGAGACAAAACGACAAATCACTTTTATCATTAATGTAAATTTTACAAAAGATAGCCAGGAAAGACCTACGCCAGACTAAATTCCCGAACAAAATTGAAATTTAAAAAAAATACGACGAATCACAGCACAGCTAACACGCATGAAAGCCTTAATTTCAAACAGAGCGGAAATCACGACAGCACTAAATGCTGAATCCCTGAAAGAAATTAATGCAATCAACCTATAGAAATACGACACTGAAACGTAAAATGCCTCCTAAACAGTCGCCCGCAAGAGACAAAGAAAAGAAACATATAACACAAAAGAAGCGAGATTTGCCCAACAATGATAGGACCAACAACCATGACGTTACATAACATTACTTATCTGAATCGACCATGAGCGTCCATTCTTCGCTGTAACTCCAATGGGTCGTTCCACGCAATATTAAATTGAAATGTGGATAATGTAGTAATCTTATAATGTAGTAATCAGCAACCATGATGACGAAATATGAAGACGTTCTCGTAAATCGTTCACTGAGTATTCAGTTCAATGGGAATGTCCGACCTTTACTCGTGTGAGACACATTGTAGAGATAGTGTCAATATATAATGATAGAGACGAAATGTTATTTTCCAACGAGTGACCGACTAAACTGATGAGGTGACCTTGTCAATGTCCTAACGGTTTGATCTATTACTTCCGAGTCCACTTGTCCAGCGAAACGCCCTCCTCGTAAAATCGCAGATTCATATTTCTCCCGTGAAGATATTCGTCAGATTGGTATAGCATTCCTCTCATGGTAAATCAGCGTGAACGATTTCATCATGGATATAATGTTTTTTCTGATCCTCAAGTAAGGTACCAGGTCTGGGCATGACCTAGTATACGAATATTGTAAATTTCATGTCTGCACAAAGTTGCATTCCAACAGCTGTCTCTGCATAAAATGTTCATTGTTGAACAGCGATAGATTGATCAAAATTCCCGATATTGTCCCAACATAGAACTCTGTCTGCCAATAGCCTGAGCAACCTTCAAATGTCCTTCAAATCCAACGGACGACAGCCTCCCATATCTGTGGTGGGGCGCCGTTCGAATATATTTTGTGTTCGTTTATTATTATTATAGGTAAATTGCTACCCCTGTCCACAGTTAATATATATTTGATTGCTCCAGCGGTCGCTCATAGTACTGCTCGTTATCCCGTTACATCCCGGGTAAAATCTCTCACTTTTCATAGTTTTGTTCCCTCTATCACAACACGCATACAGGTTCTCTACCTGACCAATGAGGAACTAAAACAGTCTTCTTTTTAAAACGAATTCGACATCTTTTAATAACTGAAATTCTTTGTAGCATGCATACTCGTTATTCATGATTAATCCTTATTTATTAATTTTCTCCGTACATATTACTTTTAATTCAAGAGTATTCATGCTCTTGTACAAACCCTCTCCTGTCAGAAGGTACACACTTCGTAGTAGGTCCATACTGGAACTTAAAAAGAAAACACAGCCAAAAACCACAGCTGTCACAAAGTGCAAGGTTTTACTTCACCTTGGCCATACACATATCAACACAAACTCTGACGTCATTTTCCGGTGCGCCTCATTTTCAATAAATATCCCAAATAGTGCCGCATTTATCAGCACTAACTCAAACTCAATAAATCTAACATGTGGTGTGCATGGGCAGACACCACAGGTGGTATAACTTAAAGCAGGGTATCAGGCATTGAGGTACATTGCAATCTAGGCAGTACATGCAAGCCTGGCTTCTGTTCCCTGCAGCCTTACACACTTTACAGTCTGGTTTGTACCTTGCCCTTTCATATTTATCAATGAAGTGGTGCTCAGTAAGTCATGTTGTTGTGACCTGTGGTTTTTAAGGTGTCACAATGCGTCGAAGAATAGCAGGTTCAATAAGAGTCAGACTGACATCCTGATCTTTGCTTTGATCTTTTTTGTAGAGTTTGCAATGTTGTAGGTTATGTGCCCATTGACCAGGGCAGTTTCAACCAAGAAATGAAATAAAAATAGGATCTGTGTTTGTAAGGTTAGCTTGCACCTAGTTGGCCGAAGTGGTCAACACCTCCCATACTTTTGCTGTATTTTTCTGCAAGCACTGGCTTCTGAATTGTTCTGCCCTAAAGAATTTGTCTTTCTAACTGTCTTGTTTATATTATCATTGGAGTGAACAGTAGATATAAGGTTAAATCTTTTTGTATCATGCCAGGTGACTGTCGGCATGCCTTATCTTCGGTCGCACAAAACACAAGATGATTTGCCTTTTTCAATTGGAGTTGCTTTTTTCTTCAGTGCTTCAGGAAAATGCTTCCTATTTTCAGCTACTGTTCCAAATGCACCAATATGAATTTCTTTCAGGTCTTGAAATAAAGCTGAAGGCTGAATAAAAACTACCACAGAAGTGAATATGTCCCTTGTTGCCTATTGACCAAGAAGATCTTTCACAACCCTTAAAGTTGCCTCAACACAACCTTCATAATTTTCCTTACTAGTATCAATTTTCAATTTCATGCAGTATTATGTTTTAGCATCAGTGAGAGCAGATAGTTTGAATCCCCACTTTGTGGCAGTTAGTGCTTGAAATATATTCCTGCCTGTGTGCAGAGCAAGGTGATTTTCTCCGTACTTCATCAGTGGTCAGATCTATGGCAGTGTCAGGGAAAAAAAGTTTGAAAAAAATCAATGGACATATATTCAGTGTGGCACCATAAACTTTGTGCAGCCCACAGCTTCCAACATTCAGTTTCTATGCCATAGTTCTGGTTCAGTAAAAGGTAAAGGATCCTGTTACACGCCTATTGAGGCATATTGGGAATATGGTGTTAGGCCCACATTATCTTGACCTTCGGCACACTAGAGGTGATGTGGTCAGCATCGCGCCGGCCGCCTCAACCTTCCCAGATTAACTGGAAACAGCAGGCCTTTACACCCACACCCGCCCCCCCACCCCCCCCCCCCCCCCCCAACCCATCTTTACTTTTTTTGTTGGGTTTTGTTTTGTGTTATTTCATTTTTGTTTGTTTAGATTTTTGTTTTTTTAATTTAATTTTTGTTTTTTAAATAACATAGGCCTATGCACACAATTGGTAATTTTCATTTATCCTAATTACAGTGATTTGACAAATGTGATGCAACTTTCATGTATCGGCAGTTATTCATGTTATCTGGAATTGAAAACATGTAGTCCTATCCTAATTATAACCTTTCAAAGGTTGAATGGGATACGTCTCTTCATTGTAAAAGAAAAAAAAGCATTCACAATATATTTATTTCCAAAAAATGTGGTGAAATGAACAGTGGGACATGGGTATGACAGCAGGGTAGGCTATAGGATATAGAATCGCCATCAATTTCTGTTCCTGAATATCTTAAACTGTCAAACATGTTCCCGTAAGCAATTATAAACCAAGAAATTTTATTCAAACACTATAATTTTGGCTGTGGTTAAAAATAAAACTGTAAATACATTGTAAATTACAGACACAAGTACAGTAGGCCTATCTATAAACTGGACTTATTTAAATATGTTTTATAAATGAGATAAATGAATTTATTACTTACCTCAGTTAAAATGAACGATTTAATACAACTTGAATGCACAGAGACAAGGTGTTTTTTTCCAGTAGCATGTGACTTTACTGCACTTTCTCCCTTGCAGGTCAAATATGTTTCTTTTTTACACATGGTGCAATTAGTGTAATTTGCAGTTTTTCCAGACGCTATCCATGTTTTATAACTTGGCATTTCTAGCCATTTATACTGAAAGTGACAACCAGGCATGTTTCTAAATGCTAATTTCAAAGGTGGCAATGCTTGATTCGAATAACAGACGAGAGCGCTAAAAATAAATTTGTGCGTTCACATCATTTACGCAAACCGCCAAAAAGGTCTGGAAACGAATTTAGTGTGCAAAGGGAAATAAAAATTGTACGGTAACTGAAGTTTAATGAAAAATACCACCAATAACCGAAAAATGGACGCCCACCAAGCATCCAACTTTCATATTTTTTTTTCCAGGTCCAATGCAGGAAATTCAAGGCTTTTAGCCATTTTTCCAGCCTTTTAAAGGCCTGAAATTTTTTGTGTGTTTTCCAGCCTTTTCCAGGTTTTTCCAGGTTGCTACAAACCTTATTATTATAAACCCAGTATAATGTACATAACTCAAATGTATTTGTATGAAAAATAACACTAACAGTTTGAATTTAGTGTATATATTGTACTTCATGCATTAACCTTGAATATTGGTGCAAATTATATTTTAACATTAATTTTAATATGTTGACAGCTGTATGAAATAATGCTAGACATTAAGCATAAAAGCAATCATGTTTTCTGTGTCTTGTTGAAAATGACATCACAGATATCATTCAGCAAACATGTATAACTCTTCACTACATTGTCAGATTCTGCCATCAATGTTACCTATACCTTGTAGTGGTATGGTAGCTTGTGTACCCTGACAACCCACAGAGCTATGCCAGTGGGAGTTTCACTCCTGGTAGGATTAACCAAGCTGGACAGGTCTGCACATGTAGGGGTCAAACAAAAGCTGGTACCCTGTTCCTCCAGGTTGGGGGTTTTAGCGCAGGGCCAATGTCTATGTAAAAATCTGTACAGTTACGGAAACAGCAAGAAATGGAAAAAAACTGATGTGGGGTGGACATCCGGAGTCTCAGACTCGTATGACTGTCACTGGTGAAAGCAAAAACGGATGCCCTGACCGGAAAATAAGAAACTAGAATGGATGCTTTGTGGTGTGCAAAAAGAGGTGCAACAAATCAAAGTTGATGGTTGATGTGTGATGCCCAGTGAACTAGAAAAAAACACGAGAAAGAGCGGTTTATTTCTTTTCTTTTGTGTTTAATTAATTCTTAAATTTCATATTTTCCTAATAATTCATCCTGGTGTTAATAGAAATTAAAAGTCATGACAGTGCTTGATATATTCCTTTAAATTGTCTTTTGATTTGTCTACGAAATGAACATGTATTTTATCTGGTTGTGACCGTGGGTGCATTTTTTCCTTTCTCGTCTCGGACGCTAACAACTTACCTATGCCACCGCCCCAAACAAGTAAAATTTTCCATAAGGGATTTTCTGTCCGGACTAAAGATACGCAAAAAAGAAAAAAATAATTGAAATTTTAAAAAACCATGTATATGGTAGAAACCTTTAAAAAATTATGATGTTTGTGGTGGATGTGTATAAATAACACTTATTATGTTACATATTTGTTGATAGTGGTAACATATTGAGCACAGATTACATTTATGTTAAAAAGTTGTAAAGCATTACTGAGTAAATTGTCCCCAGCAGGATATACAGATGTGGAACTGGTCCTCATACTCTCTCTCCCTGCAGAAACTTGACCTTCTTTTTTGTCTTCACTTTCTATCTTCACAGTGTGTCCCTGATAACAAAATATTGAACATTATTCAAGTTTGAAACAAACCGTTTCAGTATTAAACATTGCCCCAGTTTGACAAATACATGATAAATTTGTATGTATTTAAGTTGCTTTCTTTTCTCAACTGTTTTACACCTCTGTCCCTCATGAAGACCTACATTACATTTACATATACTACACTTACAGAAAGAAAAAACACAAAGAACCCAGCAATAAGTAATAAAATGTTTAAATGGACAATATTTTAACAGATTTCTCAGTTTAACTCACTTTGGCTGTATAAAAATTTGTTATCAAGAATTAAAAAGAATACTCACTTTAAAATCTGTACTGATGTCCTGTTTTATTTTTTGATCCAAGAATAAGATCGTCTGTTCCATATTTTTTTGCAATCTGAAAAGAAAAATGGATTATATGTAACGAAATTATAGACAATTAGTTACATGCTGGTTTTTTGAGATATTGATATCACAAGAAATGTCACTCAAAGTTTTTTTTTTTTTTAAATTAATAATGGCGAAAAAATATAAATGAAGGAAACCTGAGTCCTGTGGATAGTAAATAAATAGGTAAATAAATAAATAAAGGTAGTTAACAGGTACTCGTTGGTCATAAAGGGTGGAACTAGACAACAGAAAAGAAAATATGAGTGATAGGCTTACTGGGAATTGAACCTAGGACCTGTGACAGCACATCATGAATGGATGCTGAGCCAATTTTGCACCCCAAAAGAAGTGCATTATTGGCTGAGGTCATGTCAGTAATTGAATATGAGCTAGGAATAATCATGCTGTCAAAATTACAATGTAAATGGATGGGAACACAATCAAAATGAAGAGATGCATATCATCATGGGCTGGGCACAAGATAAACCCACTGTGACTTTGAAGTACATGCCTGGATCGGTATTGATTAGATCCAGATATGTGATGGCCCAGGCAAAAAGCCTATATGCTGATAACCATAGGCAGAAGACACCCCCCACATGGGAACATAGCTGGCATAAAAGGAGTAAGAATAAAGAGAGACATCATGAAAGGCAGATGGAACAATTGGGCAGGTGATCCCAGTTAAAAATATATTCAAAGGGGAAGAGTGGAGTAAGGTGAGAACTAAATAAAGCATCAGCAAGTCATCATCAACCTTGGTAGGGAGTGCAGAGCAAGCAAGGCAAATTGCTCACTGCCCCGAAGGAAGTAATGGAAAGATGGAAAGAATATTTCTCAGAACTCCTTGATGGTGAGCAAGGTCAAACATCAGAAATGATAACCACTAGCACAGAAGAGGAAACCAATGGTGATGAAGATGACATAAAGATGGAAGAACTGAAGGCAGCACTGGAGAAAATCAAGATGGGCAAAGCAGTAGGGCATGATGGTATAACACCAGAAATGGTTAAGTACATGGGAGCATCAGGCGACCTGTTACTCTTAAGGATCCTACAGGCAGCATGGTGCAACAAGACCATACCAAAGGATTGGGAGATCGCCATCATAACACCAATTTTCAAAAAGGGTGACAACCGACAGTGTGGAAACCATAGAGGCATATCCCTTCTCGGTGTTCCTGGAAAAATCTACTCTAGAATCCTAGAGCAGAGACTCCGACGCCTAGCTGAGCCACAATTGGATGAGGTCCAGTGCGGATTCCGAGCAAACCGAAGTACTCAAGACCTAATCTTCACACTCAGACAGCTGAGTGAAAAGGCTCTTGAGTATAAGAGTGAGATCCATCTTTGTTTCATAGATCTGGAAAAGGCATTTGACAGGGTCCCTTGGAGCAAACTTTGGGACTGTTTGGCAAGGATGAATATTCCAGCACCTCTGATTCATGCTATACAGAGCTTCTACAAGTCTTGCAGAAATTATGTGAGGACAGCAAACCATAAGTCAGAAGAGTTCAGGACCACCACTGGTGTAAGACAAGGTGATATCCTATCACCTTACCTCTTCATACTCCTTATGGACGATGTCATCAAGGCATGTAAGGAGAGAACAAGAAAGTATTCAGTGGGCTACTGGAAGATGAGACAGGTCTATATTTCAGAGCTGGCATTTGCTGATGATGTTGCCCTGATTGCTAAATCAGAGGCACATCTCCAATCCAACCTGCAAGTCTGGAAGGAAGAGCTGGAGAAGAGAGGGATGGTCATAAGCAGCTCTAAAACAAAATCCATGGTGATATCACGAGAAGAAAGAAGACATCAGATTAAGCTGGGAGAACAGGTCCTGGAGCAGGTTGACCACTTTAAATACCTCGGAGCTATTATAGACCGAAAGGGAGGCATCAAAGAAGAGTTGGCCACTCGAAAAGCAGCAGCTGGGAGACTTTTTCAGGCCATAAATCGAGGATTCCTCAGCAAGAGAGAGGTTGGTAAGAAAATGAAGATGGCTGTATACCGCTCCACCTATGTCCCAGTCTTGACATATGGATGCGAGTCATGGGCAATGACTACAACCCATAAAAGCCAGATCCAAACCTCAGAAATGAGGTATCTGAGGAAGGTGGTTGAAGTAACAAGAAGAGACATGGTACGCAACCAGACGATACGTCAAGGCCTAAAATGCCACCCCCTACAGACCCAAGTAGAACAGTCCCAACTAAGATGGTTTGGCCATGTCTGCAGAATGGGAGAAGATCGGCTACCACGACAAGCATGGGAAACAAAGAGCCAAGGATCCAGACCCCGAGGACGACCCAGAGTCCGCTGGGAGGACAACATTAGACAATCTTTGAAGGACCGAGGACTAGAATGGAACCAGGCCAGGAGGAAGACAGCCGATAGAATAGTCTGGCGCTCTCTCTTCCAAACCTCTACACCTCACGGTAGAAGGGGAACGACTAAGTAAGTAAGTAAGTATGTTTAAATGGACAATATTTTAACAGATTTCTCAGTTTAACTCACTTTGGCTGTATAAAAATTTGTTATCAGGAATTAAAAAGAATACTCACTTTAAAATCTGTACTGATGTCCTGTTTTATTTTTTGATCCAAGAATAAGATCGTCTGTTCCATATTTTTTTGCAATCTGAAAAGAAAAATGGATTATATGTAACGAAATTATAGACAATTAGTTACATGCTGGTTTTTTGAGATATTGATATCACAAGAAATGTCACTCAAAGTTTTTTTTTTTTTAAATTAATAATGGCGAAAAAATATAAATGAAGGAAACCTGAGTCCTGTGGATAGTAAATAAATAGGTAAATAAATAAAGGTAATTAACAGGTACTCGTTGGACATAAAGGGTGGCACTAGACAACAGACAAGAAAATATGAGTGATAGGCTTACCGGGAATTGAACCTAGGACCTGTGACAGCACATCATGAATGGATGCTGAGCCAATTTTGCACCCCAAAAGAAGTGCATTATTGGCTGAGGTCATTCTCATGACACTCACACAACTATGGTATAGAACCAGTGGATGACCCAGATAGTTTTAACGATGCAATCACTAAGATAACTTTCCTATCAGCAAGTATAGACCAAATAAAGGCCGAAATACTTGTGTCTAGTAATGTGTAGTGGAAGATGAATAACAAAGAATAGACGGGTAAGTTGAAGTTACAGGTGCAAAATACTTCAACAAACTTCAACTTCAAAAAACTTCAAATGTGGTCACATTTTATGCTAGAGAAGCCCCAATGAGGACCTCACATAATTCAAAACTAATATTCTCACAAGAATAAATGTAAAGTAGGGGGTTTGTTCTCACAGGAATAAATGTAAAGTGGGGGGTGTGTTTTCACAGGCAGGAATAAATGTAAAGTAGGAGGTGTGTTCTCACAACAATTAATATAAAGTAGTGGGTGTGTTTTCACAGGAATAAAAGTAAGGGGTGTGTTCTCACAGGATTAAAAGTAAAGTATGGGGTGTGTTCTCACAGGAATAAATGTAAAGAAGGCGGAGTGTTCTCACAGGAATTAATGTAAAGTAGGGTGTGTGTTCTCACAGGAATAAAAGTAAGGTGTGTGTTCTCATTGTAATAAAAGTAAAGTAGTGGGTGTGTTTTCACAGGAATAAATGTAAAGTAGGGGGTGTGTTCTCACAGGAATAAAAGTAAGGGGTGTGTTCTCACAGGAATAAAAGTAAGGGGTGTGTTCTCACATTAATAAATGTAAAGTAGGGGGTGTGTTCCCACAGGAATAACAGTAAGGGGGTGTGTTCTAACAGGAATAAATGTAAAGTAGGGTGTGTGTTCTCACAGGAATAAAAGTAAGGTGTGTGTTCTCATTGTAATAAAAGTAAAGTAGGGGGTGTGTTTTCACAGGAATAAATGTAAAGTAGGGGGTGTGTTCTCACAGGAATAAAAGTAAGGGGTGTGTTCTCACAGGAATAAAAGTAAGGGGTGTGTTCTCACAACAATAAATATAAAGTAGTGGGTATGTTCTCACAGGAATAAAAGTAAGGGGGTGTGTTCTAACAGGAATAAATGTAAAGTAGGGGGTGTGTTCTCATAGGAATGAAAGTAAGGGGTGTGTTTTCACAGGAATAAAAGTAAGGGGTGTGTTCTCACAGGAATAAATGTAAAGTAGGACATGTGTTCTCACAGGAATAAATGTAAAGTAGGGTGTGTTCTAACAGGAATGAAAGTAGGGTGTGTGTTCTCACATGACAAAAAGTAAAGTAGAGGATGTGTTCTCACAGGAATAAATGTAAAGAAGGCAGAATGTTCTCACAGGAATAAATGTAAAGTAGGGTGTGTGTTCTCACAGGAATAAAAGTAAGGTGTGTGTTCTTATAGGAACAAAAGTAAAGTAGGGGATGTGTTCTCACAGGAATAAATGTAAAGTAGGGGGTGTGTTCTCACAGGAATAAAAGTAAGGGGTGTGTTCTCGCATCAATACATGTAAAGTAAGGGTGTGTTCTAACAGGAATAAATGTATAGTAGGGTGTGTTTTCTAAGAGGAATGAAAGTAAGGGGTGTGTTCTCACAGGAATAAAAGTAAGGGGTGTGTTCTCACAGGAATAAATGTAAAGTAGGGGGTGTGTTCTCACCAGAGTAAATGTAAAGTAGAGTGTGTATTGTCACACAAATAAATGTAGGGGTTTGTTTTCTCACAGGAATAAATGTAAAGTACAAGGTGTGTTCTCACAGAAATAAATGTAAATTAGGGGGTGTGTTCTCACAGGAATATACGTAAAGTATTGGGTGTGCTCTCACAGGAATAAATGTAGCGTGTGTGTTCTCAGATGCATAAATTTCCAACTACTGTATAATTTTTTTTTTGCTTTTAAGCATGACAATTTTGCTGATTAGTCATCTTTCCCTTTTATTATAGTATCATGTAATAATAATCATAGAACAAATCTAAGCGATCTTACAAGTACCAAGCTGATCATACAAAAGTGCTTGTTAAATTTACAAACAATGACTGCTACACACCTGGAACAGAGACTATTGTTTCTCCTATATCATCAGCTAGTCATGTCAGTAATTGAATATGAGCTAGGAATACTCATGCTGTCAAAATTACAATGTAAATGGATGGGAACACAATCAAAATGAAGAGATGCATATCATCATGGGCTGGGCACAAGATAAACCCACTGTGACTTTGAAGTACATGCCTGGATCGGTATTGATTAGATCCAGATATGTGATGGCCCAGGCAAAAAGCCTATATGCTGATAACCATAGGCAGAAGACACCCCCCACATGGAAACATGGCTGGCATAAAAGGAGTAAGAATAAAGAGAGACATCATGAAAGGCAGATGGAACAATTGAGCAGGTCATCTCGGTTAAAAATATATTCAAAGGGGAAGAGTGGAGTAAGGTGAGAACTAAATAAAGCATCAGCAAGTCATCATCAACCTTGGTAGGGAGTGCAGAGCTTGAGGTAATGGAAAAGTAGAGCTGGAAATTAATCAACTAATAAATGATTATTTTCTACACTGGAAGATCTGGAATATGCAGATGACATTGCCCTGCTAGCACACTCACATCAACACATCCAGGAAAAAATGGATAGACTTAATAAGTATAGCCAGCAGGTGGGCTTGAACATCAACCTAAAGAAGACAGAAGTCATGACACTCAATGTGAGCAACCCTGAGCCCATATCAGTAAGGAATCAGCAACTGGAACAGACAGATGCCTTCACATGCCTAGGATGCACAGTAACACTAGACGGCGGAGCAAGCAAAGACAACAACAGAATGAACAAAGCAAGAACAGCCTTTTTTAGCCTAAACAACATCTGGAAGTCCTCTCAGTACAGCACAAAACTAGGATTATATCAGAGCTCTGTGCTTTCTGTGCTTCTCTATGGCACGGAGAGCTGGAGAGTTACAGAGAAGGAAATGTCGAAATTGTCCTCTTTTCACACAAAATGCCTAAGAAAAACTCTCCGAATCTTTTGGCCGAATACCATCACCAACCAAGATCTGCTCACTAGGAGCAAGCAAGAGGACATGCACACCATCATAGCTGGCAGATGCTGGAGCTGGGTTGGCCATATCCTCAGAAGAGACCCCAATGCCATCACAAGAACAGCTTTGCTATGGACCCCTGAAAGAAAACGAAAGAGAGGCCGACCAAAAACAACCTGGCGGAGGACTGTGGAGGCTGAGATGCAAAGAATGAACCAAAGTTGGGGCACTGTATGAAGGATGGCCGCCGACCGAGCAAAGTGGAATCAATTTGTTGTTGCCCTACAAGACGCCACCAGGTGTAATGGCCACTGACTGCTTTGATGGTCGGTGGCTAAGGATCAAAGAAGAAATGATTATAGCAAGAATGAAAACAAAATATATAATGATTAGTGATGCATGGCAGGGGAAAATGAAGATCTTGTGAGGTACAAGTGCTACATATTGCTGATGAAAAATTAAAAGCATATTAAAAAATCAGTCCAAACACTTCCATCCTTCACATTACTCTACTCCCTTCCCAAACCTTTGTTTTTTAATTTTTGTTGTTGTTGTTGTTACATGGTGACAGGTTCGAATAGACTACTTTTAGGAAATGGAAAAACTCACACATACAAACACTCGCAAAATTTAGAAATTTAAATTGACATTATTTACAACAATTGGACAGGAAAAGTGAAGCCACATCAGGTTTTGGCAAATGAAGAAATTATTTGGACTAAGAGGCACCATAGTGCCTATATCATAACTATAAATGAGGTTAAACTAAATATTTTCACTCATACATTTAAAATAAAAAAAATAGTAGGAGTTTGGATATGGAGATTGCTAGTTGAAATCATTTCAATACATTTGGTATATGTGTTTGAACATTTTGAAATGGGGAAAAAAAAATTATAAAGCTGAAATTGTATACTTCTTTATATCCATTACTAGTGCTGCTAATCATTTGTTTATAAAAAATGGCAAGAGATTCATCTTCTTAACACTGGCTATAAGCTGATCAAGGAAGGCTGCATATTTCTCAGTGAATAGAAAAGAATTAAAGCAACAGTAGTTTTTCTGTTAGTTTTTTTTTTTTTTTTTTTTTTTTTTGCGTACGCCCGCTAATACTCGAGGCGAAATCTCAGGTTATTATTTATGTCTAACCTGACATTGATTTTACGTGAGTATCCCTTTATTTCTTGTACAGAGACAGGTGTCCCTCGCCATTCAGGCAAATACTCGCCGATTTCGGAGGTACCCATTGCAGCTGGGTCGGCTCAGGAGCCGCCAGTCCCTGGTCGACGACACTCCTTCAAATGTTCTCACCAGGTCTCGAGTTAATCCAGTCCAAATCCCGGTCGACGAAAAATCCTCAAATGCCGTCGCCCGGGTTTGATCCTGTATCACCCGGTCGCCAGAGCGGTGTTGTAACCACTACGCTAGCGCGGCTCCCTTTTTGTTAGTGATTCAGATGAGGACTTTGCTAAGACTTCATGTTAGAATATTCATGAAAGTGATAATTCTGATAGGGATACTGAGCAGCTGAATGAACAGGTATGAGGTAGCATAACAATTGCTGAACTTTCTGCCAGTAAAGGGGAAAACCCCATTTTAAAAAACCAGTAAAGTTAACATTTGCTATAAAGAGCACAAAACAAATGTCTATGTTAGAGAGAAAATAAACACCTATGCAGGCCACCAAGAACCACTTTTGTCAGTAGTGAAACGTCGAAAGCTTGCCTGGTTTGGGCATGTAACTCGTCATGACTCCCTTTCGAAAATGATCCTCCAGGGAACAGTCGAAGGTAAACGGAGAAGAGGAAGGCAAAGAAAATCCTGGACTGATAACATCAAAAAATGGGCAGGACACGGTTTTTCCACACTTGTACGCATTGCTGAGGATAGAGAGCAGTGGAGGACCCTGTCTGCTGATGCTTCCACCATGGCACCCCTACGACCCATGATGGGTTACAGGTTGAGATGAGATGATGAAAGTTAACAGTACAACTACAAGCTGAGAGGCAAGCAAAGTCTCACAAGATGTCCCAGAGTGGACAGACATTGCTGAA
Source organism: Oreohelix idahoensis (assembly GCA_024509875.1). NCBI lineage: Eukaryota > Metazoa > Mollusca > Gastropoda > Stylommatophora > Oreohelicidae > Oreohelix > Oreohelix idahoensis. The sequence continues at coordinate 793,416 of JAMPIV010001083.1, forward strand.
GGCATGACACAGAATGCATTTTAGTTTTATCACAAGGTGTGACTAAGGGGCTTGACCTGCCAACCCCACTGACATGATATAGTGTTTTATTTACTGATGAAGTTAAAGATTACATGTATCAGTGCCTCAGTTATTATGCCAAACTCAAATGTTTTCAGAATAATCCTTTGAAACAATATTTAATTTATGCCCGATTGACCAAGTCACATGCCCTGAACTGGACAACTTTACTGCTGTTCTAATAAATATTATGATTCAGAAGAAACCATTCATTCAAGACTACTGGTCTACATCTGCAGAATGGTATACACCTTGATTTAGTCACATGTTTTCAAGAAATAGAAATGAGGCATTATATCATATTAAGCTTCATGTGTCTGATGATATTAACAAGAAATTGAAAAGACTGAACCAATTATGAACATTTTGTTTAAAAATGTCAGAATGCCTTTCACTCATTCCAAAATCTCAGTTTGGGATGAAATGGGAAAAGGGTACAAAAGCAGATGGGAAAACAAGAAATATAATCCACATAAACCAAGCAGATATCACAGAAAAGTCATTGGTTTATGTGATTCAGCAGTTGGATATGTGGTGAACATGTTCACATATTTTTGTTAAGATACATCATATGATCCTGAAGTGAATTCAAACAGTGGAGAAGCTCTAAAGATATTTCAGACCCCAATACAGCCTTTGGGTACAGGCCATCATTTATTTGCTGACAGAAATTACAACTCAAGAGAACTCATTGACTTCTTACCTGAGAAGAAGCAATATTACACCAGCACACCCAACATTATCTTAAGAAATTTTCCCTTGAAACTGAAGACTCTGCACCTCAGTTATCTTGAATACAGATGGTACATGACACAAACAAGCAAGGTGTTGTGTCCAGCCTTTAGAGATAAAAAGGGCAAGAAATCAGTTTTTCTTGTGTTTTCTCAGGCCTCAATAGAGACCAAAACCATATGGAAGCACATTGCAAAGCTGAAAATTATAGATGAATACAACAATTCAATGAATGGGTATAACCTTCTGCACCAAAGAGTTGGCTATTATAGTGTACATAATAGAACATTTTTTAAATAATTGGAAAAACATTTTCTTCTGGCTGCTTGAAGTAGAGGAGGTCAGTGCTTCAATGTTATACTGTTTTCATTATGCCACAGTTACAGAGAAATCTGTTTCACCAACTAACTGAAGCTTGTGCTGTTCTGAGTCTACTAAATGTTCAAGAAAATGTAGCTACTGATATTGTTACACCTCAAGCAGCCTCAGCTTTGAAAAACTTTAGTGACACAAGGCATCTTATACGTTATACAAAAAGAGATAGGAACTCTGTCCTCTGCAGCACACCTGCTTGTCGTCAGCACTCCCTTCATTATTGCACTTGCTGCCAAAACCAGCCACAATGTATTTAAGACTACCATGAAAGCATATGAATAGTGGCAGAATTCTTCTGGGTCACATAAAATAGAATTTGGTATATGTAAATAATATTAGTTATAGTCTCATCCTTGGTTTTTACAGAAATATGTGGTTTTGGAAAAATAATGATAAAAATTATATCTGTGAAGTGATTGTGACAAAAAAGGAACGATGTGTTTTAAAATAGATGCACATTTACTAAAAAATTTTTTTAACGGTTATTTTCAATCAAGTCTAAACTTCATGAGACACAGACACTTTTTCACATAACATAATAGTTTAAAAACATTTCACAAGATTGCTAAGCCCTTTTCCCATATTTTTATTCAAAGCACATGCAACTGCTGATTCAATGTAGGTTCTATATTTTTACTACCAGTTTTTAAAACAATATTTATAAGAAAAAAATTGATGCACCCAATTTAGGTAATTTTTTTATCACATCTGCACTTCACAAGAAATAACACACACTTTCATACAAAATAATGATTTAAAGCATTTCACAAGATTTTTCATTCATTTTCCTATATTTTTTTAAAAATATATAACAAAAGTACCTACTGAAATAATATATGTATCTACTGCCTGTTTTTAAAACATCACCTGAAGAGAAACTCTGAACCAATTTTGGGTGGCTGTTTTTACAGAAATATACGGTTTTGAAAAAAAAAAAAATAATAAAATTACATTTTTTTTTTTTAATTAATGAAAAAAAAATATATCCCGTTCAACCTCTGATGGGTTATAATTAGGATATATATTGTTTTCAATTGCAAATTGTGCTTATACGTTAAATAAATAGATTAAAAAAAAAAAAAATCAAGAATAGACTCTGAACAAGAATAATATTAAAGTGGAGGGGTGTAAAGGCCTAGTGGTTCTAGTTGTATAATGGACTTTAACAGACATTTAATTGACTTTCATCTGTTAAAAGTCATATGCATTGTAAGAACAGCATCAGAACTTCACATTCCCAGCCACTATATATTAACATCTTTGAACTGACTATGATAACAATGTGTAGATACGTTTTAAACTAAATGTGCACTGATATTCTGGACATTTTATTGCAATTATATAAGTTTAAGTTCCCAATTTTACTTGTTGTTTGTGTTTGTTTGTTTGTTTGTTTGTTTTTTTGAGGTTTTTGTTTTTTCTATTTTTTTTATTTTTTTTAGTCCGGTCTACACTTCACAAGACTTGACAGATAGTGCCTACTTTTTCACACCAAATAACAATTTATAGCATTTTCAAAAGATTCCTCAGCCAATTTCTCACATTATGTATAACACATGCACTTACTGAAATAATGTAGGCTGGTTGTTGTTTAAGGTTTTGCCTTCTAAGAGCAAGGCATGTTACTTTCAACCTAACCTAAAGTCCGTAGGTTATATGCGAGCGCAATTCGCCAATCGCCATTCAAAAATGAGTGATCTCTGTTAACTGAAGCGCTGTGTTGATGAAATATAAGCCCGGAAAAGTGCTACTGGCACCCATCAGCTAGCGTGAAATAGTATTGGAAAAGGACTGGTAGTCCGACTAGGGTTGATAGACACTAGGTCCTAAAAAGGATTAACATTATCTATCTGCTAGCGTCATGAAGCCCTGAAGGTAATTTCCTATATTACTCGTAGGTTTTTGATCCGCAGTGAATATGGGTATTTTAGAGTTATCTCCCTTTAAAATTTTTTGTTCCGGGCATTTCGCGGGGTATCGAAGTGTGTTTCCAATTGATAAGTATCGCACTACTATAATATATTCTTTCGCTGTCTTTCTTTCGCTGTTATTCATTCTTCCATCGCTACATCACGTTATTTGCTTTTCATCAGGTGTTTTTGTTTCAGAAAGTTAGTTTGTTGTGTTTTTCTGTGGTATATATGCATCTGCCATCCACATTGCGTAAGTAATTAAGTATCATAGCAGTAGAAGGACACTGTATTTTCATTTATTTATTTTTTCATTCTTAGCTACAGTTTTTACCGCCATTACGCACAACATATTTAAATATCAGTTCACGTTTCGCAATGCCTGCACAAACCACTGTAGTTGATGTGAACAGTATTTTGACTGTTGCTGCCAGGCGTGCGGAGATGTGGGATTCATTCAGTTTGAATGATGAAGTGAGGCAACCCTTCCAGTGCTTGCAGTGGCTGGCTCGAAGAGGCTTAATAAAAAAATTCCACAACGTGCAACACATGTTTGCAACCCGCACGGCTGTACAATCATTCACAAGGTACCGATGGCCGACGATGGCAGTGCATCAATTGTGCCACCACATTTAGTGTTAGGAAAGATTCATTTTTTGAAAACAGTCACCTGACACTTAGACAGATTATTTTAATTATGTATTTTTGGTGCACTGATGCTCCACAGGCCACCATTTGTCGCGAGGTGCATGTCAACAAAAACACTGTTGTTGACTGGTGCAACTTTATGCGTGAGGAGTGTAAAAAGTGGCTGTCTCGACGACCACGACAGATTGGTGTCTTTAAAGCTAGTGGAGAACGAATCATAGTAGAAATTGACGAAAGCAAGTACTTTCATAGAAAGTATCACAGAGGCACCTGGCGAGAAGGACACTGGGTGTTCGGTGGTGTGGAGAGGGAGTCAGGGAAGTGTTTCCTGGTGGAAGTGGCTGACCGCACGGCAGGTACACTGGAGGCTCTTATCCAGCAGTATATTCGACGAGGTACACATATTATGACAGATGGGTGGCCAGTTTACAGCAACATTAGTACGTTGAATGGAGGTGCATATATGCATTCTGTTGTAGTGCACCAGCGCAATTTTGTTGACCCTCAGAATCGCGAAATCCACACACAAACAGTGAAAAACATGTGGCATCGTGCAAAAGTGAAAATGACACGGCAGTATGGAACTAGCAGGGAATTATTTCCCTCATATCTTGATGAATTTATGTGGAGAAATTCATTAAGAGATGAAGACCCTTTCAGTTCATTTCTTCTTTGTATTGCTGAAAGTTATGTTCTGCGATAACACAACATTGTGTATCATAAGCTGCCCTCCTTGCAATACGTTTCCATGCAAGCATTCATGTCATCTTGTATCATTGGTTTATAGAGACATACCTTTTGCACGATGTTAAGCATCCATCTGGTTGCGATGCAATACTTCTGTTATCTTTGATCGTCATTGAACAAGGAGCGCCACCACCGAAGCTGGTATTCTTGTAGGAAACCTGCTTACTTGCTTCCATCTGCTGTTGTGGTGGTGGTTTCTGTTTGTGTTACATGATGATGTTCCTAGTGACGTGTACAATGTCATATTAATTGTCACTTCACATCACAATGTTTCACTTCTTGCTTTTGTTGTTATTTTAATATACAGACATAAATAAACAATGTGGATGTAGATGACTGATAAGGTCCTCTGTCTTTATGTGATTACATCAGTTGATAAACTCTTAATACAGGACCCTTGCCCTGAGCAAGAGACATGCTGAGAAATCTGAAGCTCGCTCGAACATCACCAGAGTTAAATACTGTGTTGTTGTGTTGCTCGTGGTTCGAGTATGGAATGTCAACTTGACCTACGCAGTGGTGTGTAGACATAGATGGAGTGTATAATGTGCGAATGATAGGAAGAGTTCGTGGTGTTGACAAATGTTCTTTTCTCACACTCATGTATGGCTGGAAGTCATCGACACCAACGACTGTGTACCTTTACTAAAGTTTAATTGGACGTACACACTCGACAGCACAGATAGTGACAAATCACAGGTTGGCATAATACATCATGGTACAGTGGATAAATGGTCTTGCAATGTTATGTTACATGTGCACTCATGTAGATTAATATTATAATGGACTGTCAGTAGCCAAGCACTCAGTATCGCCCATACATATATATCATCTGACTTCACTGACTGAGCACGTCAGCTTATAAACAATATTCAGATGGCTTCTAAACCTAATCTCGTCTAGCGACGATTCTTCAACATAATGTTCAGCACATATTTTTCCATATAATAATATTGAACCGCTAGCAATGGGTTCTCATGTGTAGCAGTGATCTCTGGACTGATCAAGCGATAATACGGGCATCCCTTTTCTCTTCTTGAAAGTCACTACATGTTTTGGTTCCAAGATGGCTTCACTCGTGAGCTGTCACTCACGTTTGGATACAGATAATGAATCTGTCCTAAAGTTAGTCATTCATAAAACATTTCATTGCTCTGTAGATTTGATCATGAACAATTGACTGCATTCTACAGGATATAGTGCTGCTAGGAATCGAAGTCGTTTTCATCGAGTCAAATATATTCTCTTAGACATTCAAGTCGTAACTATCGAAAATGGTGGCTTCGATCGAGAGTTCATAAGAGTATCTTTGATTACCTTGGTATAGGAAATATGAAACTGCCATTCCTTGGCAATACGAATAAACACTGGGGTAAAGCATACACGATAGGTCTAGACGACTATCACTTTCCCCACAAATACTGAGATCACTTTTTCCCCGGCGACAGGCCGACATAGAAAACACAGTCCCTATCAGGACGAAGCCAAATCACACCACACTCTAGCGACACATCCGCCGAATAGCCTTTGACCTCTCTAGAGACAACAGAACATATAGTTCGACTTAGATATGTAAAGATATACAGATATAAGACAGACTCGTCCTACTCAGACAAACAATACACATAAATTCAGGCCATAGATATTCTGAAGCAAGAACAATCTATTATTACCCAAACAAAGAATAAATCGCAGTAAAATGGATTTATCCGCGGAGTTCGATCGAAAGAGCCGACACAACTTTCAAGGGAAGTAACTCAATAATGACTTTCCCTTAAGCACTATTTTGTTTACAAAATATTTGCGAACATAACAAGTATACCAATGTATAATATTGTAAGATATCAAAGACTGCACGTAACAGTCTTACCACACCTCCCGGGAAAAAAAAATGGAACATTTTTTTTTTTTTTGAAATACATCTAGGAGCAACGTACAATAGGCTCACAACGCATGAATAATGCGCAGATGAAAATATCAGGAATACCTATAACGCCTAATATGAGGCTAAGTCGACTTATGGAGCGACTGGTGAGAATGTGTCTCATAAACTGAGAGAAATTATTTCTCTACAAGTATATTTTTCCAGGAAGGTGTCATCAAAGTATAATACAATTCTGGCAATTACACAATGCCTAAAAAATTCATATCATCATTTCGTATTAGATATCTTAAATTTATGATTTATGAAGAAAAAATCATCAAAGCACAGCGGTGAATAAACATCAATGAACCGCTATGTAGTGATACAATCATTATATTATTAAATTACAAATGTGTATCTATCATGATATAGAAAAGGAACTACTATAGAACTAGACATATCAAGAAGTCTAAGCCCTAATAGTTATGTGGAATCATGTGGGCATCTTGACAGAATGTCTGCCATCACATTATCTGATCCACGAATAGCTCGCACAGAGAAATGAAAAGGTTGAAGAGCAATTGCATATCGAGTAGACCTCGAGCTCTTCAAATTCTTACTCTGTATAGCAGTAAGAGCTTTTTGGTCGGTTTCTACTATGAAATGTGCGCCTAGAAGGAATCTCTGTAGTTTGAGGATCGACCAAACCATAGCTAATAGCTCACGGTCTAAAACCGAATAATTCCTTTCTGCCGCATTAAGTTTTCTGGAAATATACATTACAGGATGCAGAGTTCCAGAGTACTCTTGCATTAGTGCCGCTCCAATCCCAGTGGATGAAGCGTCACTACGAAGAACGAATGTCTTATCTTTAGTGGGTAGCACTAAAATAGGTGGTGTTGAAAACAATGTTTTAATCTTATCCAGAGAGCATTGGCATTCCTGAGACCAGTGGACCACATTAGGCGAACCTTTCTTTAGAAGTGTTGAGAGAGGTGCCATGATAGAGGATAGATTCTGAATGAATCTGCCATAAAATTGAATAAGACCTAACAGACTTCTCACCTGTTTTTTAGTCTTAGGGATTGAGATGTTAAGTATCTTACTAGTATTATGGTCCTCTGTCTTTAGGAAACCATGACCAACTCGGTGGCCTAGGAAAGAAATTTCGCTAAAACCAATATAGGCTTTAGAGGGTTTCGCTGTCAGGTTGTGCTCACGCAAAGTAGACAGCAATTCATCTAACCCTGAATAGTGATCTTCCCAAGTATCGCTGAAAAGACAGATGTCGTCTAGATATGCAATGACATCTGACCGATAAGATAGGATTCGGCGCATCATGCGTACGAATGTAGCTGGTGCGTTCATAAGACCGAAAGGCATAAAATTCCATTGGAACAAACCTCTAGGTGTTGAAAAAGCCGTGAGAGGTTTGGCGCGTTCAGATAAAGGAACTTGCCAATATCCTTTAGACAAATCAAGTTTAGTGAAAAAATGAGATTTGGAGAGTCGAGTAAGTAGCTCTTCCAGTAAAGGCATAGGTTCGGCATCGAACTTCGTTACTTGATTCAATTTTCGATAGTCAACGCAAAGACGTATGTTATTGTCTTTTTTACGCACAATAACCATCGGCGAAGAATATGCAGAGGTGGATGGTTCGATTATTTTCAAATCTATCATCTCATCCAACTCTTTCTCGACCTGTGCTTGAAAATGTATAGGTATAGGATAAGGTCTAACCCTAATAGGAGTATGGTCAGTTAGAACAATGTCATGTTCAATGACATTCGTTTGTCCAGGGATGTCAGTGAGTACATCCTGAAATGTTTGCAACATAGTTGAAACTTGTCGCTGTTCTCCTAGAGACAAATCAGGAGAGACAGTAACGTTCTTCCATGATTCACTAGAATGAAGTGGGATCATTGGAAGAGGAAGATTTACATCTGAAAAACTTGTTTCCTCATCCTGTATCACGGACAGTGATGAGTAATGACCATGTTGTACTGGAGAATTGTCCGTTGCTTGGAAAATGGGTTGCAAATAATCCGGACGTTCATGGAATTCAGTAAGCATATTGATGTGGAAGGTTTTATGCTTCCCATCAATATCGACAATATAGTCGACATCGGAAATTTTCGATATTATATCGTACGGACCTTTCCAAGAAATAAGTAATCTGTTTTCCCTACAAGGTAGTAATACAAATGCTTTGTCACCAGGACAAAGTTGTCGTAAGCATCTCTTCTTATTGGCAAATTGCCTTGCCTTCTGTTTCGCAAATTCAGAAGAAGAAGTTGCTAATTTGCATGCTTCGATAATCTTTTGTCTCAACGCGATGACATATTCGTAGGATGACTTTGTGTCATCGTCAATATTGTCAGATGTTATGAGATCGTGAAGCAACGACATAGGGCCACGCGGACGCGCGCCAAAGACGAGTTCAAAGGGAGAAAATCCCGTATGTTCATTGGGTACCTCTCTGTAAGCGAAGAGGGCCGCAGGTAAAACTCTGTCCCAGTCTTGAGGATGATCCTCAGTTATCTTCCCCAGTAAGTTTTTAAGTGTTCTATTAAGGCGTTCGACCATACCATTAGACATTGGATGGTAGATACTACTTAAAGATCTATCTATCTGCAGAGTAGACATTACTTGAGACATGGTATCTGATATTAGTTGGGTGCCATGGTCTGACAATATCTCTCCGGGGAACCCCAGACGAGAAAATATAAGCCAAAGAGCATCTGCAATATCAGCAGTAGTAATGCTCTTCAGAGGAATAGCCTCTGGCCAACGTGTGCACATATCAACACACGTCAAGATAAACTGATGTCCTCTGGCAGACTTGATCTTAAATGGACCAATAATGTCTATGGCCATTTTTTGAAACGGCCGAATAGGAATGTCCGCCGCCTGAATGGGTGCAGCATGCCGTGGACCTTTGGATTTAACTTCCTGACATACTTTACAAGATCGACAATAAATCCGTATGTCCTTGTTTACCAATGGCCAAAAGAAAGCCGCAAGGACTCTTGACTTAGTACGGGAAAAACCCATGTGTCCAGCACACTGAGAGTCGTGAGCGTGCTGCAAAATTTTAACTCTCAAATTCTTGGGAACCAGGATTTGAGAATGACTTGACGTAATGGAGTCTTGAACCATACGTACAAGTACGCCATTCTTCTTTGTAATCCACGATTTACGACTTGTGTCTTTATTCGGATCACCTTTAGTTGCAAGAATGAAGAATTTCTTCAGAGTGGGATCATCTTCTTGCTGTTTTATAAACGAGTCACGAGAAATTACCAAGGGATTATCTTGGTTATGCACTTCATTATCTTCAGTAGATGAAGTTTGAGGCATATTAAGAGCCTGAGCTCTAGTGACTACAGCGTTAGCAATCTGCATGTTTTGCCTTTCCCACGTGGAAATTTGTTGCGGAGTGCATTCTTTGACTCCATGAATGCGACCGATGATGAGGTCAGCGATCGGATTCGGAAGAAGACATGCGTGTACATCTCCTGTAAAGAAAGGAGTAGCAATCCTAATGATAGCAGTAGAGTATTTCTCTAATGTGCCGCCAAATGTTACACATTTGACTACTTGTCCAGTGGCACGGGAAGGATCTACGAGTGACTGCCTAACACCAATTGTGGTGCATCCAGAATCAAATAGCACAGAGACTGGATTGTTATTCACTAAACCCTTATGTAAGACAAGAGAACCTCTTCCATCATGCGCGACTGATGCCGGAAGAGCAGGAAGAGGATGGCCACAGCTTAAAGTAGACACTGTGGTTGGCTCAAATAACGTTTTGCATTGGGGGCACTGAGATGCTCTCCCAAAATCAAAAGCGGCACATGCCATATTACTAGCATCATTATTATCTTTACTCTGTTTATAGGCTTCATGGGACTCTTGTTGTGCAGAGTTTGCCTGAAAATGTGGTTTATGTCTTTTGTTTTGAGATCTACCTCGGTTATTATCACCTCTGTAGTTATTGTTACCTCTATTGTAACCCCTATTTGGGTTTGAGTCATAGTTCCCTTGGTTACCATTATCATATTCATTATAATGAGTATCTCTGTAATTATGATCTTGTTGACTCCAAGACGGATAACCCTGATAGTTTCTATAATTACTTCCTCTACGGAAATTCCTATAATTATGACCACCCCTGTGTCGAGAGCTATCAGGTCGTCTCCAGTTCTTTGAAGAAGAACCCTGAAATGATTGGTTACCTTGGTTTTGATAACTATTATGGTTACCTTTTTTATCAAATCTGTTTTGAGGTCCCTGAAATCTGTGTGAATAATTGGGATTGTATGGTGTTGCTGAAGCAACTGGCATACTCTCCTTAATCTTAGTGTTGCCAAAAGTCACGTCGGGGTGTGCAGTGACATATTGGGAACAATATTCTTCCATTTCTTTTAGAGATTTGGGTTTACGCTCATGTATAAATTCAAGGAAAGGTTTGTTCACACATGACATAATCTTATCTCTGAGCAACAAATCCATAAGTCCTTCATACGTTTTTTCTGTTTTGGAAAGCTCAATCCAACGATCAACTGTGAGACGTGCCTTTGCAGTGAATTCTGAGAATTCTACACCCGTCTCAGGTACCATCGTTTTAAATAAAAGGCGATAGCCTTCCTCACTTAGCTGATATTTTTTTATCAAAGCCGCCCTAATGACATCATAATTATCCTTATCTGCTTCTCCTACAAGGCATAATCTAGTCAAAGATTCACCTTTCAAGTTTTCTGATAATTGATTAGCGTATTGTGATTTATCCACATTATGTGTACGACAAGAACGTTCAAATCTATCCAGCCAGAATGTAATATCGTCACTGGACTGATTGAACGGTGGAACCTTAACCTTGTAAGTAGAAGGTTTACCATTACCACTAGATGCCTGATTAACATTACTCATACTTGTCAATCTCAATTTCTCCAACTCAAATTCATGTTCTCTTATTGCTTTTTTCTCTTCAGCATCTAATCTTTTTTGTTCAGCCTCCCTGTCTAATCTTTTTTGTTCAGCTTCCCTGTCTAATCTTTTTTGTTCAGCTTCCCTGTCTAATCTTTTTTGTTCAGCTTCACTGTCTAATCTTTTTTGTTCAGCTTCCCTGTCTAATCTTTTTTGTTCAGCTTCACTGTCTAATCTTTTTTGTTCAGCAGCAGCTTCTCTTTCTAATCTTTTCTGTTCAGCTTCACTGTCTAATCTTTTTTGTTCAGCAGCAGCTTCTCTTTCTAATTTTTTTTGTTCAGCTTCAAATCTCCTTTCCTCCACCTGCATCTGCAATTTCTTTTGTTCAGCAGCAGCCTCAGCTTCTCTTTCTAATCTTTTCTCTTCAGCCATAGCTTTTCTTTCTTCTGCAGCAGTTTTTCTCTCTTCTGCAGCTAATGCTTTATCATATTGAGCAACAGCCCATTGTTCTAATTGTTGACCAGTCTTATCAAGGGCTTTCCCTTGTGTAATGAAGTATTCTAATGTAGACATGATGTCTAACAACAATACTAATCACCTGAACCAATAATAATACCACAAGTTCTCAATGACTTGATTAATCAGTATACTATCCCAATATCTGTGGGTCACAAGCCTTTAATAAGGTCTTGTATAATAGTAATAATAAGCAGGTACTGGTTTATACCATAATCCAAGTGCAGTGCACAGGCAATTGTGTCTTATGAAATATACCTATATAAAACATATGTCAACCAACAGAATACATAAAGTACAAATAGGACTGACAATACAAGAACGTTTGCAGAAATCAAAATAAATCAAATAGGGAAATCAATGAAAATAATCACTGAATCTGCAAAGAATAACAACACAAATGACGTCACAATATATGAATATAAATTATGAATAGAACTGAAAGATAGAAAAGGTTAGACCAACAAATTACAAACAAATCAAATCAAAACTAAAGAACAAAGAAATATTACAAAAATAACAATAATTACAGACTTCACAGCTAACACAAAAGCAACAGTTGTCGCAGCAAATTTTCAATCAAGAAAATTGCACCTATAGAGAACGCCCACAACGGACCCTCTATGACGTGGGATATTCTGTTGTGAGGACGCCGCCCAACCTTAAACACAACCCGCTGACATAGAAACTAACATACTATACAAACAAATAACATGTAAACATAAATATATATAAATTATGTGTATGATAGTGTGTGTTGCAAAATAGGCTCAGTTTTACAGTAATGGCAAAGTTATTTTTATGAAAATAAACAAACTGCCACTTTATTAAATTAAACATTCTGGCCTTAAATATTAAAGTTCATATACAGAAAACAAGAAGATCCATCGATGAAAATAGGACTTCTTAGTTCACTAATACTGTCTTCCTGTTACTATTGACAAGAATTGATCCAACTGTTCTGTGAAACTCTGTAATGTCTAATGTAAAAATGTCAACAACGCTGACCTACATACTGCATTCACTTGACAGGTCACGTGACGAAGTGTTGACAAAGAGCAAACCAATACTGCAAGTGTGTCGTATCAGCCACAGGAAACGGTCTGGTATCGGTAATCTGTTGACTTCTGAACTTCTGCGAGGTCAAACCCAGAAAGCTGGTCCACCAGTTGATAAAGTGGATGAGACAACTGTAACAAATGCCGATATGTCCTCGTAAGGTGGATGGAAGCAGACATCAACGACTGTGTACCTTTACTAAAGTTTAATTGGACGTACACACTCGACAGCACAGATAGTGACAAATCACAGGTTGGCATAATACATCATGGTACAGTGGATAACTGGTCTTGCAATGTTATGTTACATGGGCACTCATGTAGAATAATATTATAATGGATTGTCAGTAGCCAAGCACTCAGTATTGCCCATATTTATATATCAACTGAGTTTACTGACAAAGCACGTCAGATTATAAACAATATCCAAGATGGCTTCTACCTCATCTCGTCTAGCGAAGATTCTTTAACATAAGGTTCAGCACAGTTTTTTCATATAATAATATTGAACCGCTAGCAATGGGTTCTCATGTGTAGCAGTGATCTCTAGACTAATCAAGCGATAATACGGGCATCCCTTTTCTCTTCTTGAAAGTCACTACATGTTTTGGTTCCAAGATGGCTTCACTCGTGAGCTGTCACTCACGTTTGGATACAGATAATGAATCTGTCCTAAAGTTAGTCATTCATTAAATCTTTCATTGCTCTGTAGATTTGGTCATGAACAATTGACTGCATTCTACAGGGTATAGTGCTGCTAGGAATCGAAGTCGTTTTCATCGAGTCAAATATATTCTCTTAGACATTCAAATCGTACCTATCGAAAATGGTGGCTTCGTACGAGAGTTCATAAGAGTATCTATTATTACCTTGGTATCAGAAATATGATTCTGCCATTCCTTGGCAATACGAATAAACACTGGGGTAAAGCATACACGATAGGTCTAGACGACTATCACTTTCCCCACAAATACTGAGATCACTTTTTCCCCGGCGACAGGCCGACATAGAAAACACAGTCCCTATCAGGACGAAGCCAAATCACACCACACTCTAGCGACACATCCGCCGAGTAGCCTTTGACCTCTCTAGAGACAACAGAACATATAGTTCGACTTAGATATGTAAAGATATACAGATATAAGACAGACTCGTCCTACTCAGACAAACAATACACATAAATTCAGGCCATAGATATTCTGAAGCAAGAACAATCTATTACTACCCAAACAAAGAATAAATCGCAGAAAACTGGATTTATCCGCGGAGTTCGATCGAAAGAGCCGACATAACTTTCAAGGGAAGTAACTCAATAATGACTTTTCCTTAAGCACTATTTTGTTTACAAAATATTTGCGAAGATAACAAGTATACCAATGTATAATATTGTAAGATATCAAAGACTGCACGTAACAATGACATGTCAAGGGATTTTTGTTTCTGGTATTCTTTTAGGAAACTTTCTTACTTGCTTCCATCTGCTGTTGTGGTGGTAGTTTCTGTTTGTAATACATGATGATGTTCCTAGTGACGTGTACAATGTCATATTAATTGTCACTTCACATCACAATGTTTCACTTCTTGCTTTTGTTGTTATTTTAATATACAGACATAAATAAACAATGTGGATGTAGATGACATGTCAAGGGATTTTTGTTTCTGGTATGAGTAGATATTTTATTACACTGCTTCAGATCACAATATGTCACCTATTGCATATGCACTTATATCATCTTGTCACATATATGAATACTGTGAATGAATATAAAATTTCAAGTAATGTTTTGTTATCCTGCATGTGCCATCACTTTCTGGTATAGGCAGATTGTTCACTACACCGCTTCAGATCACAATATGTCACTTATTGCATTTGCACTTATATCATCTTGTCACATATATGTACACTGTGCATGAATATCAAATGCAAAGTAATTTTTTTTTATCCTGCATGAGCCATAAATTTTCTGGTATAAGCAGATTGTTCACTACACTGCTTCAGATCACATGTCACCTACTGCATATGCACTTATTTCATCTTCTGACATATATGTACACTGTGCATGAATATCAAATGCCAAGTAATATTTGTGTGTAATCCTGCATGTGCCATAAATGTTCTGGTATTAGCAGATTGTTCACTACACTGCTTCAGATCACAATATGTCACCTATTGCATATGTACTTATTTCATCTTCTGACATATATGAATACTGTGCATAGATATAAAATTTCAAGTAATGTTTTGTTATCCTGCATGTGCCATTATTTTCTGGTATAAGCAGATTGTTCATTAAACTGCTTCAGATCACAATATGTCACTTATTGCATATGCATTTATATCATCTTGTCACATATAAGAATACTTGGCATAAGTATAAAATTTCAAGTAATGTTTTGTTATCCTGCATGTGCCATCATTTTCTGATATAAGCAGATTGTTCACTACACTGCTTCAGATCACAATATGTCACTTAGTGCATATGCACTTATATCATCTTGTCACATATATGTACACGTACATTGTGCATGAATATCAAATGCCAAGTAATATTTGTGTGTAATCCTGCATGTCCCATAAATGTTCTGGTATTAGCAGATTGTTCACTACACTGCTTTAGATCACAATATGTCACCTATTGCATATGTACTTATTTCATTTTCTGACATATATGAATACTGTGCATGAATATAAAATTTCAAGTAATGTTTTGTTATCCTGCATGTGCCATTATTTTCTGGTATAAGCAGATTGTTCATTAAACTGCTTCAGATCACAATATGTCACTTATTGCATATGCATTTATATCATCTTGTCACATATAAGAATACTTGGCATAAGTATAAAATTTCAAGAAATGTTTTGTTATCCTACATGTGCCATCATTTTCTGATATAAGCAGATTGTTCACTACACTGCTTCAGATCACAATATGTCACTTAGTGCATATGCACTTATATCATCTTGTCACATATATGTGTTGTTCGTCCATCACAGGTGATGAAGACCACTCTGTTCATCCAATTATTAGGATGTTAGGATAGTCTATGAGTACGAAGGTGACTGATGAGCCCGATGCGGGCCTGGAAGGATCTCGGACAGTGTGGGCAGGGAATGTTTGCTTCATGTGAAGGTTTTATTTCACGATCTTTTCTAGCTTGTCTCCGCTGTTCCGCTGCTGCTCTTCTGGAAGATTCGCATGCCACTGCACCTTTACGAAGAGATGTGCGCCAGGCAGTTCGGTCTTGCGCAGCAGCTTCCCATGTGTCTGGGTTTATGTCAAAGGTTTTTAATGAAGCCTTAAGCGTGTCTTTGAAGCGCTTTTTCTGGCCACCATGGGAGCGTCTACCCTTCTTCATCTCACCATAAAAGAGTATCTTTGGCAGTCGATGGTCTAGCATGCGGACTACATGACCTGCCCAGCGAATCTGTGACTGCATCAGAATAGTATCGATGCTAGGGATACCAGCTCTGTCAAGAACGGCGGTATCCGGGATCTTGTCTTGCCATTTGATGTTCATTATCTTCCTGAGACAGACTGTATGGAAGTGGTTGAGCTTTTTTACGTGGCGCCTGTATACAGTCCATGTTTCACATGCATAAAGCAGCACTGGAAGCACCGCAGCTCTGTATACCTTCAGCTTTGTCTGTAGACTAATGCCACTTCGATGCCAAACGTTGGTGTATAGTCTGCCAAATGTGCTGCTGGCTTTGGAGATCCTGGTGTTCACCTCATCATCAATGACGATGTTATGGGATAGTGTACTACCAAGGTATGTGAACCTGTTCACAACATTCAGTTTCTCACCATTTACCTTGATGACTGGCTCAGTATAAATTTTGCCAGGAGCTGGTTGGTACATGATTTCTGTTTTCCCCGTGTTGATGGTAAGCCCAAAGTTGGAGCAGGCTTCGGAGAATCTATTAACGCTGCGCTGCAGATCAGCCTCTGAGCCAGCACTGAGGGCACAATCGTCAGAAAACAGAAGATCCCTGATGGTGTGTGATTTGACCTTGGTTTTTGCTTGAAGCCTCCTAAGGTTAAACAATTTTCCATCAATACGATATCTGATGTCGATTCCTATGTCCCCGTCTCTGAAAGCATCAGTCAGCATAGCAGAAAACATGATACTGAAAAGAGTCGGTGCAAGTACACACCCTTGTTTAACTCCATTTGAGACTGGGAAAGGCTCCGATAGCTCACCGTTTTCCTGAACTCTAGCCTGCATTCCATCATGCAGCTGCTGCACTATTGAGATAAATTTCTTTGGGCAGCCGTATTTTGCCATGATCTTCCATAGACCCTCTCTACTGACCGTGTCGAACGCCTTTGTCAAGTCGATGAAAGCTGTGTACAGGTCACAGTGCTGTTCTTGGCATTTTTCTTGAAGCTGTCTTGCAGCGAACACCATATCGGTGGTTCCACGTTCTTTCCGGAATCCACACTGACTTTCAGGTAGAAGACCTTTGTCAAGATGAGCCGTAAGGCGATTAAGAAGGATTCTGGCAAATATCTTCCCAGCGATTGAAAGTAGTGAGATGCCTCGATGATTGTTACAGTCTTGGCGATTACCTTTACGTTTATAAAGATGTATAATTGACGCATCCTTGAGATTGTGTGGGATGGTTTCACTCTGCCACATTTGCTGGAAGATCATGTGAAGTTTCTCTATCAGAACTGTACCGCCATCTTTATAGACCTCAACAGGAATTGAATCGGAGCCGGGGGCCTTTCCACTAGAAAGTTGACGAATCGCTTTTTGAGTCTCCTCCAAAGTCGGTATATCATCTAGTGCTTCATTTATAGGAATTTGGGGCAGTCGGTTGATGGCTTCATTGTTAATAGATGATGGCTGGTTCAGAATATTATTAAAGTGTTCGACCCAGCGTTGGAGGATTTTTTCCTTGTCTGTAATTAGTGTTTTTTCATCTGCATTAAGGAGGGGAAATGATCCTGATGATGTTGGACCATAGACCGCTTTAAGTGCATGGTAAAAATTTTTCAAGTCATGGCTGTCAGCAAAGCCTTGGAGCTCATCTGCTTTATTACTCAGCCATGAGTCCCGCATCTGGCTTAGTTTATGTTGGACGATTCTACGCATGTTGTTGAAAGCGTCTTTCTTGGATGCAGATTTTGGATCATTTAAATATGCTTTATGGAGATGGTGTTTCTCAGCCAACATCTTCTTTATATCATCTGAGTTCTCATCAAACCAGTCATTTTGTTTCTTGATGGCGGGACCCAGGACCTCTGTAGCAGTGTTGTAGATCTGCTCGCTTAGGGCTGTCCAATTTGTTTCCGCACTTTGGCCGTCTAACGAGATAGATTTGAGACGGTCTTCTAGGGTGTCAGTGAATGACTGTTTAATTTGTGTCTTCTTTAGTTTGGTAATATCCAGCCTTTTTTGAGTTTTCTTTCCCTGAGGGCGCCTGGCTGGTTGGATACGAATTTTAAGTTTAGACACAATGAGGCGATGATCAGTCCAGCATTCGGAACCACACATGGACTTGGTCACCCGGACATCTTGCCTGTCCTTCTTCCTAACAATTACATAGTCAATTAGGTGCCAATGCTTCGAGCGAGGGTGCATCCAGGAGGTCCTGTTGCGGATAGGAAGTCGAAAAATGGTGTTGGTGACAAGGAGGTTATGTTCTGCGCAAGTCTGGAGGAGAAGAAGTCCATTGCTGTTACAGCGACCCACGCCGTACTTTCCGATAGTGCCATTCCAGGAGATGTTATCTGAGCCTACTCTTGCATTAAAGTCACCAAGAATAATAAGCTTATCTGCTTTAGGAACTGATGCAATGACTGCATGTAGTTCTTCGTAAAACTTATCCTTGACGTCATCCTGGTTTGTCATAGTTGGTGCATACGCGCTAATGATGGTGGCATGTTTCCTTCCATAAAGCAGCGGGATCTTGACCGTCATGAGTCGGTCATTTATTCCCTTTGGGGGCTCCGCTAGCTTGCCAATAATTGCTGTTTTGATTGCAAATCCAACCCCTGCTTCTCGTCTTTCTTCAGTTCCTCTTCCGCTCCAATAGAATGTATAACCTGCACCCTTTTCGCAAAGTTGGCCCTCGCCTGCAAGTCGAGTTTCACTCAGTGCTGCTATGTCAATGTTGTATCTGGCCAGTTCTCTCCCAATCAGGGCAGTTCGCCTCTCGGGTCTGTTTGTGTTAAAGTCTTTGTCGAGTAGAGTGCGCACATTCCATGCGCCTAGAATGAGGGGGAAAAATCTGTCCTTTCTTTTTCTTATGTGTCGCCCGCTGAAGTAGGGTACCCACCAACCGCGGTAAGCTGGTTAGGTAATGGTGGAGCAGGCAATGTTTAGGGCACCTTTTCTAGCCCCTTCCTCATGCCATGGAGGTGAGCAGTGCTTTCCTAAAGAGGGCTGCTCAGTCACTCAGCGGGCTGCCGAATCCCACTGCTGCTCCGATCAGTGGAAGACGACCATATGGCCTGAGCCGCCTCTGCGACTACGACTGCCAGCGCACCCACGCCTGCCGCTTCGCCGCTCGCCCATCGCCACAGGACTTGTTGTGAGTGGATGGATGAGTGGATGAGTGGATGAAAGAGTGACTTGCGCAGTGATTTGGTTTAAAGTGAGGAAGAGTTGCGCAATTCGTCGACCTCACTCTCTCGCCTGGGTCCATCTTAATCCAGTGGCAAGACAAGTCAAGACGACTGGAGATGAAGTCAGGTGCAGTGGATGACCATGGCTTTCTACGTGCCTCGCCATGCTCCTTACGCTCCACAGCGCGTTGCTGGTAATCGCCGTCATGCCCGTTGAACCAACAGGTGGTTTCTTCCGCGCAGTCTACCGAATCCAGTCTTCGCATGCATGGGTAGGCAGACCCTAACTCACCGAAGGTTTATAACCAGTCGGCTACCCTCACCTAGTTTAGCCGGCCTGTCAAAGCCGTTTCCCGGGGGGTGGCCGCTGTCGCATGCTGACAGCTACGAGGAGCCACAGGTGAGAGCTGAATACCAGGTTTGGACCAAAGGTGGCCGAGCTGCCCTGAAAAAGGCATGACAGCTCCTTAACCATAGGTACTACCAATACCTGACATCCCAAACCCCCCCCCCCCCCCCCACATATATGTACACGTACACTGTGCATGAATATCAAATGCCAAGTAATTTTTTTGTTTAATCCTGCATGTGCCATAAATTTTCTGATATTAGCAGATTGTTCACTACACTGCTTTAGATCACAATATGTCACCTATTGCATATGTACTTATTTCATCTTCTGACATATATGAATACTGTGCATGAATATAAAATTTCAAGTAATGTTTTGTTATCCTGCATGTGCCATTATTTTCTGGTATAAGCAGATTGTTCATTAAACTGCTTCAGATCACAATATGTCACATATTGCATATGCACTTATTTCATCTTGTCACATATATCAATACTGTGCATGAATATCAAATGCCAAGTAATTTTTTTTTTTTATCCTGCATGTGCCATCATTTTCTGGTATAAGCAGATTTTTCATTACATCGCTTCAGATCACAATATGTCACTCATTGCATTTGCACTTATATCATCTTCTGACAAATGAGAATACGTATATCAACTATGTTTATGTATATGAGTTGCTGCAAAATATGTTCTTCATTTTACAATGTTGATTTCACTTGTACACATTACTTCTAATATACATCGTCCATCCACTGTTATTAGCATGCCCAGATATGTGAATGTATTTTGCGTTTTTTAAACTGCACCATTTCTATGGAAATAGCATTCTGGACCAGTCGTTTACTCATAATTGATTGTAGCTTGTCATTTTTGCTATTACATTAAAGACCTTTATTTTCACTTTCTGTCCTTTCTATATCAAGCATTTCCTATAACTCATTTTCACAATTTATCATCTAGACTGTACAATCTTGGAACATAAAGTTATTATTATCATGTCCACAAACAAAGCTATCTGTCATGTGTTTTGGGGATTTTTTTTTTTTTTTAAAACACAGATGTCTATGCTGTGTTACATTTTTATAGTGTACCCATTAGTTAATTTGTCATGTGCATTAGTATTATTTATAAAGATGAAAATATTGATACGTTTTACTGCATTGGTTCTCTGTAATATTTTTAATACAATATGTTATCAGTTGTTTGTAGTTTAACCGATTTTTTTAAACACATATGTCTATGCTTTGTTATATTTTTATAATTTACCCCTTATTAAATTTGTCAAACGCATTAGTATTGTTTAGAAGCTGACAATATTGATACGTTTTACTGCATTGGTCCTCTGTAATATTTTTATTACAATATATTATCAGTTGTTTGTAGTTTAACCTATTTTTTTAAACATATATTCTATACTTTGTTACATTTTTATAATTTACCCCTGATTAAATTTGTCAAATGCATTAGTATTGTTTATGAAGCTGAAAATATTGATAAGTTTTACTGCATTGGTCCTCTGTAACATTTTTATTACAATATATTATCAGTTGTTTGTAGTTTAACCTATTTTTTTTTAACACATATGTTAACGCTTTGTTACATTTTTATAATTTATGCCTGATTAAATTTGTCAAATGCATTAGTATTGTTTAGAAGCTGACAATATTGATATGTTTTACTGCATTGGTCCTCTGTAACATTTTTATTACAATATATTATCAGTTGTTTGTAGTTTAACCTATTTTTTTAAACATATATTCTATACTTTGTTACATTTTTATAATTTACCCCTTATTAAATTTGTCAAATGCATTAGTATTGTTTATAAAGCTGAAAATATTGATAAGTTTTACTGCATTGGTCCTCTGTAATATTTTTATTACAATATATTATCAGTTGTTTGTAGTTTAACCTATTTTTTTAAACATATATTCTATACTTTGTTACATTTTTATAATTTACCCCTTATTAAATTTGTCAAATGCATTAGTATTGTTTATGAAGCTGAAAATATTGATAAGTTTTACTGCATTGGTCCTCTGTAACATTTTTATTACAATATATTATCAGTTGTTTGTAGTTTAACCTATTTTTTTAACACATATGTTAACGCTTTGTTACATTTTTATAATTTATGCCTTATTAAATTTGTCAAATGCAATAGTATTGTTTAGAAGCTGACAATATTGATAAGTTTTACTGCATTGGTCCTCTGTAACATTTTTATTACAATATATTATCAGTTGTTTGTAGTTTAACCTATTTTTTTAAACACATATGTCAGTCCTTTGTTACATTTTTATAATTTACCCCTTATTAAATTTGTCAAATGCATTAGTATTGTTTATAAAGCTGAAAATATTGATACGTTTTACTGCATTGGTCCTCTGTAATATTTTTATTACAATATATTATCAGTTGTTTGTAGTTTAACCTATTTTTTTAAACATATATTGTATACTTTGTTACATTTTTATAATTTACCCCTGATTAAATTTGTCAAATGCATTAGTATTGTTTATAAAGCTGAAAATATTGATAAGTTTTACTGCATTGGTCCTCTGTAACATTTTTATTACAATATATTATCAGTTGTTTGTAGGTTAACCTATTTTTTTAAACACATATTCTATACTTTGTTACATTTTTATAATTTACCCCTGATTAAATTTGTCAAATGCATTAGTATTGTTTATAAAGCTGAAAATATTGATAAGTTTTACTGCATTGGTCCTCTGTAACATTTTTATTACAATTTGTTTTCAGTTGTTTGTAGATTAACCTATTTTTTTAAACACATATTCTATACTTTGTTACATTTTTATAATTTACCCCTGATTAAATTTGTCAAATGCATTAGTATTGTTTATAAAGCTGAAAATATTGATAAGTTTTACTGCATTGGTCCTCTGTAACATTTTTATTACAATATATTATCAGTTGTTTGTAGGTTAACCTATTTTTTTAAACACATATTCTATACTTTGTTACATTTTTATAATTTACCCCTGATTAAATTTGTCAAATGCATTAGTATTGTTTATAAAGCTGAAAATATTGATAAGTTTTACTGCATTGGTCCTCTGTAACATTTTTATTACAATATATTATCAGTAGTTTGTAGGTTAACCTATTTTTTAAAACACATATTCTATACTTTGTTACATTTTTATAATTTACCCCTGATTAAATTTGTCAAATGCATTAGTATTGTTTATAAAGCTGAAAATATTGAAAAGTTTTACTGCATTGGTCCTCTGTAACATTTTTATTACAATATATTATCAGTTATTTGTAGGTTAACCTTCTACAAAATAAAATAATTCATCACTAATTGGTGTTGTGTTGTGTCTTTTCTGTGCTGCAGTTTCATTATTTGTTTACTTATTATAAATCCCATTACAAAAGAAAGCAATAGATTATGATAGGTTTTTGAACACCGCATTTGATAACTGGCATTTTTGGGTGCAAGGTATGTAATATAATACATTAAAGTACGAACCACACATTGTAATATAATGCGAATCTTGACATGTACGATATCCTGTAAATAAACATGGCTGCAAACTGAACACGCTTTACTGGTGCCTTCTGAAACATGTGTGTGCTTGTGAAGATGACGAGGTAATGCTTATATACATACATCATAAAATTACATGGTGGCAGCGGTCGATACCGGACCGACGCAAAACAGCTACACGATAACACGTGAGTACAGTTTGTTCGGCTAATTTTCGTCATTGAGGTCAACCATGACGGCTAAACACTACCGCAGCGCACCCCAAATGAGATTTGTCGGTCAAGATGATAAGAGTGAAGCTTTCTTGTTTTGGCGCCAACGCATAGATCTATATTCCAAGACCACTGGTCTGGAAGGACAAACCTTAACTCCATATATCCTAGAAGCATTGGACGATGAAGGTTTGAAAATTTACAACAGTTTTGCTACCGCCATGCCGGTCGAGTCGGCAACAGACCCCGCAGCCATATTGGACGAATTTGAAAAACGTCTGATCATAAAGCATACAAACTTTAGAGCGGCAATATTAGAACTCCACCACCTGCGACAGAAACCTGATGAAAGTTTAGATGATTTCTTCACTCGCATCAAGGAGAAAACAAGTGTATGTAAATTTAACAAAGAAGAAGAAAAAGAGCGAATTATTGAACAGATCCTTCTTAGCACACCAATGCCAGAGTTCCAGAAATGGCTACTGAGCCAGAGTGATACACTAACTTTACAACAACTTCTGGATGAAGGCAGGAAACACGAGGCACAAACACTAAACATTAAACAAATTCAGCAAGGTACATTAGCAGCCCAGGTGGATGCAGTGAAAAGCTATAAACCTAGACACAACAAAGCAACTGGTTCGAAGCAACAAGAAAAACACAACACAAGCAGAGGTGCTATGTGTAAATGTTGTGGCCTAAACCACATACAAAACCACTGTCCAGCTAAAGACTCTACATGTCATTACTTCAGAAAGAGGGGCCACTGGATAAAATTATGTTTCAAGAGGAAACAAGACAGTGCTCAACACAAACTTCACAGCAGAAAGTCGTCAAAACAAACACACTCTATGATGACTGAGGACTTTGACTCCAGTGAAGAAAGTGATCCTTCCACTTTTGATACTGTGAAGATACTAACTTTCAGTAATGAACCAAAGAGAACGCAGGCTTTCTGCAAGGTACAATTCCGAATACCAGGAATTAAAATGCACAAAGAAAGAAATATTCGGTTCAAGATAGACACAGGTGCCCAAGGTAACACTCTACCCTTAAGAATATTCAGACAGATCATGCCTGACAAGGTGGATGAGCAAGGATTTCCCACAAGGGATGTAAAAAGTAGGAGTGGCAGGACAAAGCTAAGAGCTTACAATGGAACAAGTATAGACTGTTTCGGAGCAGTAACACTTGAATGTTCATACAGAGACTCTGAATGGACATCGTCAATATTTTACTTGGTAGATGTTGAAGGACCTGCAATTTTGGGTTTACCAATGTGCGAAAAGCTGAGTGTGGTAACTATTAACAACATTAAAGCTGACAAAAAAGAACATCTTACTCTACACGTCACTGGAGTAGATGACCTTAAACAGCGGTTCCCAGAACAGTTCGACAGAATAGGCAAACTCCCAGGAAAGGCAAGATTCTTTTTAAAAGACAACGCTGAGCCAAAGATAGACCCACCTAGAAAGTATCCTATACATGTTAAACAGAAACTTGCCACAGAACTAGAAAAAGATGGTGCAAAATGACGTTATTAGAAAGGTTGAAGAGCATTCTGATTGGTGTAGTAGTATCACAACTGTTTTGAAACAGGATGGTTCTCTTCGGATTTGCCTTGACCCAAAACATTTAAACAACAGTCTAAAGCGCTGTCCACACAAAATGCATACAGTGGAAGAGATAACTCACAGATTCCACAATGCCAGATATTTTTCTAAACTAGATGCTGTACACGGATACTGGAGTGTTGAGATAGCAGAGGAAAGTCAACTCCTTACAACTTTTCGAACACCGTTCGGCAGATATTGTTTCAAGAGACTCCCATTTGGTTTGAATGTATCACAAGACATCTTTCAACAGAAGATTGACAACATTGTTGAGCAATGTTCTGGCACGGTGGCTATTGCGGGCGACATTGTAGTATGCGGCAGGTCAGAACAAGAACACGACCGTAACTTGATTAACTTGATGCATGTAGCACAGGCCAATGGGCTAACATTCAACAGCAAAAAGTGTACAATTAAGGCAACGGAGATACAATTTTTTGGATTGCTGTACACCCAGAATGGTGTAAAACCAGACCCTAAAAAGGTTGAAGATATTCATGACATGCCAACACCAGCTACAAAGAAGGAACTGCAACAATTCTTAGGTGCTGTCAACTTCCTAGCACAATTCATACCAAATTTGTCAGCTGCTGCAGAACCTTTGCGATCTCTACTACAGATTGAAACTCCGTATGAATGGTCAGAAGACCACCAACACATATTCAACCACTTGAAGACCCTCATATCATCTGATGCATGCTTGAAATACTATAATATGCAAGCACCCACTTTTCTCATGGTTGATTCCAGTCTGAAAGGCCTAGGAGCAGCACTTTTGCAACCAGACAAAAATCCTGAAGGACATTATGCCAAAGAACTTCGTCCTGTAGCTTACGCAAGCAAATCATTAAGTTCTGGCGAAAAGAAACTTGCAAACATTGAAAGAGAAATGCTAGCTGTACGTTTTGGAATCAAACGCTTCCACACATTTTTTTTCAACCGCCCATTTACAATTCTCTCAGATCACAAGCCACTTGAGATGATTCATAAAAAACCAATAGCTTCAGCACCACCACGACTACAAGCTCTGTTATTGGAAACACAAGGTTATGATTTTAATATTCAGTATATCCCAGGAGAGGATATAGGTCTTGCAGATGCTCTCAGCAGACTACCAAACCCCAACAAGACAGCAGATCTTACCCCAAACATCAAAGTTGATTTTGTCAAGTTTAGCGATAATCGGCTTGAACACATCAGAGAAGACACAATGAGAGATCCTATCCTTAACTCTATCAAAGAACTGATATACCACGGATGGCCAAGCTCTATCAGGGAAGTTCCAACACACATCCGTCCATACTACTCTATGAGGGACGAGTTAAGCATCGAAAATGGTCTGATCCTTAAAGGAGATCGCATTGTTGTACCAGAAACACAACGCGATATCATTATTAAACAGCTCCATAATAGTCACCTTGGTATTGTGAAGACACAACTGAGAGCAAAGAAAGATGTTTACTGGCCACAGATAAACAAGGACATAGAAACACTATGTAAAAACTGTTCAATTTGCCAAGAACATGCAAATAGGCAGTGCAGAGAACCTCTCATACCATCAGACATACCATTGAGCCCTTGGAGCATTATAGGAACTGATATTTTCTCCATCGACAATAATGACTATCTTATTATTGCTGATTACTACAGCAAATTTCCCGTCATTGAGAAACTTCCACAACCCTCACCATCCGCTGTTATTGCAGACATTACAAAGAAGTATTGCAGCATATTTGGCATCCCAGATGAAATTAGATCAGACAACGGTCCACATTTCTCAGGTCAAGCATACAGAAATTTCACTAAGGACTGGAAGATCAAACACACAACATCATCACCTAGATACCCTAAATCTAATGGCTTCATTGAGAGACAGATACAAACTATCAAGTCAATCATGAAGAAAACAAGAACAGAGGATGTACACCTAGCACTCTTGAGATGGAGAACAACACCGGTAGACAGTAAGATCGACAGTCCAGCAGAACTTATGTTTGATAGAAGAATTAAAGACCTTCTACCATCTAAGGTCCACTTCCGTCCACAACATAGAGACAGCACATATGATCAACTTCAGCATCGTCAGCAAGTTCAGAAATCCAACTATGACAAATGTGCTAAAGACTTACCACCATTATATCCTGGTCAGCATGTGACTACCTACAACCACGACAATGACACATGGTCAAAAGCAACAATCATTTCCAGAAACCCTGAACCCAGGAGCTATACTTTAAGACCAGACAGCAGCAACAACCTCCTGAGGCGAAACAGAGTGGACATAAGAGAAATCCCACAGAATACAACAGAGCAGAGAATTCCCATGCTTTCAACAGACAATGCAGTAACTCCAGACCTTGGTGCCCCACAAAACCAACAAGCGCCAAGGCCGAAATCACAAACAACTCAAGCTAAACCAGGGACTTCTGCAGAACCACCAGCCCTTTACACCACTCGTTCTGGCCAAACAGTGCCACCTCCCAGCCGATACAGACAGTGACATATATACTCACACTGAGCATTACACATACTTATCCTTTCTCACATGAAACATTTCGTTGGAAATGTTTGCACACATTTTTGTTTTTTCAAAAAAGGGGGGATGTAATATAATACATTAAAGTACGAACCACACATTGTAATATAATGCGAATCTTGACATGTACGATATCCTGTAAATAAACATGGCTGCAAACTGAACACGCTTTACTGGTGCCTTCTGAAACATGTGTGTGCTTGTGAAGATGACGAGGTAATGCTTATATACATACATCATAACATTACAAGGTATACTCAGTTCATCCCCATGTGGGTTATAATTTGGATATATAGTATTCATCACTCCATATAGTGTATTACTTTGTTCTTTGTCTTATGTGTTGGCTCTTCTATGATGTGATGTATCTACTTTTTGCTGTGGCAATGTTTAATGTATGTGGTTGTTATGATTACAATTCATAACGATTATGTATGTATTATAGCAAGCTCGACAGGGCTCCATTTCTTATAATTTTATAAGGAATTACTCACTAATAAAGGAAGTGATGTCATACTGATATGGTGTAGATGCAGACACGAATTTTCAATCAGAAGATTGGGGTGATCGTCTGCTAGAGAGATGTGGATTGTGTTTCAGTGTGAGCGGACGTATGTTTGAAAGCTTCTGCAGTCTATTGTGTTTTTTCCTTAATCTTAACATCACTATGGCATCAAGATATTATGTTGAGGTGTCCCTAGTTTCTTCAGGAAGTATTATTATGACGACAATGTCTATTAAATGAAGATATATAATACAAATTGTGAGAATGCCAGGACAGCGTCTCCATAGTGAACATTAGGAAGACTGCCTATTACTTCATTTGCCATTGGGCTTATATTATATGTCATGGAGCTTTGTGTCAAGTGAAAATAAACTGTATATCGTTAATATTCCATTAATGGCGACGAACTGGAACGGACTACGACTTATGGAACTTGGAACACAAGAAGTATAAGTAGGAAAGAAGAGGAGCTGGTGGAAGAGATGAGGAAAGCAAAACTATGAATCCTGGCTATAACGGAAACGAAGAAAAAAGGAATAGGAGTCATGGATCTTGATGGCGACACACTGCTCTACAGTGGCGTACCCACATCTGAAAGAGCTAAAGGGGGCGTGGGTTGCATTGTGGCCAAAAAGATAGTATCAAAGGATGGAAATTTGTCTCAGATCGCATTATGGTTGTACAACTAAAAGAAGGAGATACTATAGTCAACCTGGTCATAGTGTGTGGGCCAAATGAGGATGAGAGAGTAGAGGTCAAGAAGGAATTCTTCGAGCTGCTTCAAAAGACAGTGGATGACTGCCTTGATGAAATTATCATGCTCGGAGATTTCAATGCAAAAGATGTAAATGACCACGCTAGATGAGGTGGAGTTATCGAAGATATGGAGAAGATACTCTCAATGACAATGGAAATCGACTTCTTAGATTCTGCAGTGAGCAGAATCTGATCATTACAAACACAAAGTTCCCCATAAGCGCATACATGCATACACAAGATGTGAACCAACAAAGAATGAGAAGTCAGTGATTGACTATGCAAGAGTCAAGAGGAGGTCATGCAAATATGTCTGGAATGCTAGAGTCTGGAAGGGGCCAGAGATTGGAAGTGATTGTCGTAGATTTTATTGAGATAGGTTGAAGATGTTTAGGGTCCCGTCGGAGCAGAGGTGATAATTTTAAACTATATGAGAATAAGGGGTAAGAAATAGCTTTACTTTTCACAAGGGTGAGAGTGTAAGAGAAAGGAGTCTCTGGATTGAGTAATTGCTCTAATCCAGCCTATCTTACGACAATATTGAATTAGACGCACTTTCTCTCCTGGTACATATATATATATATATATATATATATATATATATATATATATATATATATATATATATATATATATATATCAGTTACACTTCACTTACATATACAAAATTCTGTTTCATAATACGTACAGACGTGAACCAAGCTATGGATAACATATATTGGGCAGGGGTTTTGACCAACACAATAACTTAAGGTTTATTATCTTTAAAAATTAAAAAAATCACAACATCAATATTATCTATCAGAACGTATAGTTTACAGACATAAAAATGCAAGAAAATTTTTTTAGTCCAAAAGGCCCTCCTCTCTGGTAAAGGAATACCAAAGTAGGTCCCGACAGAGGCAATTAACCCAAAAGATTACAGTTTATAATAAAGTATAGGGTTAGACGATAAAGTAAAAGAACCAAGTCTCTAGCTAATCTATCCTGAAAGAAAGAAGAAAAGAAATGATATAGCAGTATTTGCGAACCCGAAAAGACAGAAGTGAGCGTAATGATTTATATAAAATATGAAAATATTCATTTCTCTTTCTTACAATCTGTCAGTCTGTGGCCACAAGCAATCACACTCACCTACTACTCTTGAACATATCTGTGTATCTTTGACTATTTCAGGGTGGTGCTATCCAAGGAACCCCAGTTCCTCCAAGAATGATTAATTTATCCTAATGGGGAACGTCCGCTTAAATAGTGTTAATTTTTTTGTGTCAAAGTTCACATCAGATAGTGCAGGTAAAGATATATTGCGATCAAAAAGTTCCTCAGGGGCAACACACAGAAGTCCCATATTTAGGGAAAATGTCTGGTACGTACACTGTTAGAAAACCAAGAAGGATAAGCAAAGGATCTCCTATTTTTTTTATCTCTCACTCTGGGGTTGGGTGCCGGTTATGGACCCAAGTATTCCTTTTTCTGGATAAATCTACTTCATAAAAGAAAAAACTACGATAGTCAATATTCTGGAACAAATGTATATATATAGATATTTGGCCACCGCAGGTGGATCAGATTTGCTGTGAACAATCTGGGTAATTTCTTGTCCAGTTCTGATTTTTATTCTTTAAATGATTATATGTGGGGACTCTCTCTCTCTCTCTCTCTCTCTCTGTAAGAAAACAAGAGGACCGCACAGGTCCAAATTTAAGACCCAATAATATTTTAAGAATGTTTCTGGACCTATTCAGAACGCTAGATCGCAGTGTTGATCGCCTAGATGTAGAAAAAACAAACATTTTAACAATGATATCATTATTATATTCAACACTCGTTGGGTAAGACCTCTTGACCACTCCAGTATTAAATTATATTTAAAACCCACAAGCGTCTAGCTAATATTATCGCACTTTAACACGAGATGTAAACTCTAGTAATTCACAAAATTACGCATGATGAATAAAAGTACCAAACACAAAGTTCCCCCATAAAGCGCATACATGCATACAACAGAAGTGAACCAACACACATTGAGAAGTCAGTGATCGACTATGCCATTGTTCGGAGAAGCTCATTCAAATATGTCCGAGATGCAAGAGTCTGGAGGGGGCCAGAGATTGGAAGTGATCACTACCTGCTAACAATCAAACGAACAACTGAAAGAGTTGCTCAGCCTAGGAACTGCCCAACATCACGAAGAAACCAAGTAAACGAGCAGGAGAAATGAGCATTAGGACCTACAAGCTGAGAGAGCCAGAAATTAAGACCAGATATCAGGAGCTTATTGCTGCAGCGGTGAGCAACACAGAAGAACGACCTGATGACTTGGAAACCCTCTGGATTAAATTCAAGGATAACATAAAGACAGCTGCTGTAGAAGCATGCGGTGAAGTCCGACTTGGGAACCAGAGAAAGAGGACACCTTGGTGGACAGAGGAAGTCAAAGAGAAAATAAGAGAGAAGAAAATGGCATGGAAACAATACTTAGGAGCTAAAAACACAACAGGACAAATGGAAAAATATAGAGAAAATGTAAAACTCAGAACAGAAGCAAAGAACAAAGTGCTAGCAGATAAACAGAAGTCCTGGGAAGAATTTGGAGAAAAGCTAGAAAAAGATGCACAAGAAAACCAGAAATTGTTCTATAAGACCCTAAAGAACATGAGGAAGGAAAAACAATGCCCTCTCAAATCTATAAAGGACAAGCAAGGCAAATTGCTTACTGCCCCGAAGGAAGTAATGGAAAGATGGAAAGAATATTTCTCAGAACTCCTTGATGGTGAGCATGGTCAAGAATCAGAAACAATAACCACTAGCATAGAAGATGAAACAAATGGGGATGAAGATGACATAAAGATGGAAGAACTGAAGGCAGCACTGGAGAAAATCAAGATGGGCAAAGCAGCAGGGCATGATGGTATAACACCATAAATGGTTAAGTACATGGGAGCATCAGGCGACCTATTACTCTTAAGGGTCCTACAGGCAGCATGGTGCAACAAGACCATACCAAAGGATTGGGAGATTGCCATCATAACACCAATTTTCAAAAAGGGTGACAATCGACAATGTAGAAACCGTAGAGGCATATCCCTTCTCAGTGTCCCTGGTAAAATCTACTCTAGAATCCTAGAGCAGAGACTCCGACGCCTAGCTGAGCATCAATTGGATGAGGTCCAGTGCGGATTCCGAGCAAACCGAAGTACTCAAGACCTAATCTTCACACTCAGACAGCTGAGTGAAAAGGCCCTTGAGTATAAGAGTGAGATCCATCTTTGTTTCATAGATCTGGAAAAGGCGTTTGACAGGGTCCCTTGGAGCAAACTTTGGGACTGTTTGGCAAGGAAGAATATTCCAGCACCTCTGATTCATGCTATACAGAGCTTCTACTACAAGTCTTGCAGAAATTATGTGAGGACAGCAAACCATAAGTCAGAAGAGTTCAGGACCACCACTGGTGTAAGACAAGGTGATATCCTATCACCTTACCTCTTCATACTCCTTATGGACGATGTCATCAAGGCATGTAAGGAGAGAACAAGAAAGTATTCAGTGGGGTATTGGAAGATGAGACAGGTCTATATTTCGGAGCTGGCATTTGCTGATGATGTTGCCCTGATTGCTAAATCAGAGGCACATCTCCAATCCAACCTGCAAGTCTGGAAGGAAGAGCTGCAGAAGAGAGGGATGGTCATAAGCAGCTGTAAAACAAAATCCATAGTGATATCACGAGAAGAAAGAGTACATCAGATTAAGCTGGGAGAACAGGTCCTGGAGCAGGTCGACCACTTTAAATACCTCGGAGCTACTATGGACCGAAAAAGAGGCATCAGAAAAGAGTTGGCCACTTGAAAAGCAGCAGCTGGGAGACTTTTTTCAGGACATAAATCGAGGATTCCTCAGCAAAAGAGAGGTTGGTAAGAAAAATGGCTGTATACCGCTCCACATATGTCCCAGTCTTGACATATGGATGCGAGTCATGGGCAATGACTACAACTCATAAAAGCCAGATCTAAATCTCATAAATGAGGTATCTGAGAATTGTGGTTGAAGTTACAAGAAGAGACATGGTGCGCAACCAGACGAAACGTCAGGGCTTAAAATGCCACCTCCTTCAGACCCAAGTAGAAATGTCCCAACAAAGATAATTTGGCCATGTCTGCAGAATGGGAGAAGATCGGCTACCACGACAAGCATGGGAAACAAAGAGCCAGGTATCCAGACCCCCCAGGACGACCCAGAGTCCGCTGGGATGACAGCATTAGACAATCTTTGAAGGACCGAAGACTAGAATGGAACCAGGCCAGAAGGAAGAAAGCCGATAGGATAGTCTGGCGCTCTCTCTTCCAAACCTCTATACCTCACGATAGAAGTGGAACGACTAAGCAAGTAAGTAAGTATTTGACAGTTGATAACTTGACGATGAGTATTGTCATGGCTGCACGAAGTCTACACGAGGTGCAATGAGTTCAATGATATACTACTTGATATTGCGTCTTATAGGAAACGTCATCATCCTCTTGCTGTGCGGACTGCTTTCGTATAACAGCAACGAGATCACTGTACAATCTAATTAGTGTCCAGCGATTACGTGATTATTCAAGCAATAAGTTCTTGAGAAGGACATTACTATGTACGTATCTGTGCTAGATTGAGTTATGTGTAACGTCTGGACCTGTAAAGTTGGTAGTTGATGTAGGGTCTTTTATACATCTGAAAAGTACATCTGCCACCACATTTAGACTTCCCTTAACATCACTAGAAGAGTGGGCCAAAACATGGCTCATGAAGATTAATGAAGAGAAAACAACGTACACTGTATTTTCCCTCTCAACTAGACCTCAGAGCTTCAAACTAGTACTAAACGGAGTTAATCTTCATTTAAATGAAAATCCGAACTACCTAGGCATTATTTTTGATCGCCGCCTGACTTGGAAAAAACAGGTTGACAGAAATCGAATGAGAGCAAGACAAAGAATGGCAATTATGAAAAAACTTGCTGGAACAACTTGGGGTGCAGATGAGAAAGTGCTTAAGACGTTGTACACAGGGCGAGTGAGGCCAGTTCTTGAATATGGCATGGCAGCATGGACAACAGCAGCTAAGACAAACTTCGATAAAATTAGCAGACTCCAAAATCAAGCAATGAGAATTATAACGGGAGGCATGAAGTCAACACCTATAAAAGAACTCGAAAAGATTACATGCCTCCAGCCAATGACAGATAGAAGAGACTGCAGGGCTCAGCAACAGGCCGAAAAATTCAAAAGACTAACAGACCACCCAATGTGCCATAGAATAAATGCTCTTAGAAGGCAAAGACTCAAACGAAGTAATTTTGTAGAATCAACCAAACTACAAATGAGAGCAGTATCCATAGATGAAATATCCACTGTTAAACCCATCTACACTGCACACAAGCTTCCAGTTTGGAAACAAAATCGTTTCCCTAAAATGATAGAAAACATTCCTGGCATTGAAAGTAAAAAGAGCCAAACTGCAACAGATAGAAAATCCATAGCGACAAAATACATAGAGAAACATTATCCACGCAACACCTGGACCCATGCATACACAGATGGATCAGCAACAAATGCAACAGAAAATGGAGGTGGGGATGTCTTTTTAACCTTAAGCACTAGTGCAGAAAAAAGGCTGTCAGTGGCGACAGGACGATTCTCCATCAACTTCAGAGCAGAGGCAAAGGCCTTGAAAACTGCAGCAGAGGTTATATTGACAGAGGAAAGCACAGAGAGACAAGTTGCTTTCTTTACTGATGCACAGTCAGTAATTGCAACGTTGAAAAGACAAAATAATACAGACCTGGATGATCTCAGAGTAGTGCTCCACAAACTTTGTCAACGATTCAAAAGTGTTGTGATCCAATGGATCCCATCTCATTGTAACATCACCGGCAATGAAGAGGCTGACAAAATGGCAAAAGAAGGTTCACATCTACCTCAGCCTGATGCAAGCATAACTTTTGACGAGGCAAAGAGTTTTATCAGAATCAGATACAGAAACAAATGGAATGTAGAACATCCAGGGCACACACAGAATGATGCTTACTACCAGCTCCACAGAAGAGAACAAGTGGTAATCTTCAGACTCCGCACTGGCCACAACAGATTGAGATACCATCTATTCAACAAGCTAAAGATAGGAACTACCGGTCAGTGTAACTGTGGCACTGATAAAATGACTGCTGAACATCTGATTCAAAGTTGCCCGTTATATGTGGTACAGAGAAAGTGCATATGGCCGACGCCAGCTCCTATCGTGGAAAAGCTTTACGGGGATTCAAATTGCCTCAAATTGACTACTGCTTTCTTTGAGAATATTCAAGTGGACGTCTGAGAGTGTAAGAAGAAGAAGACTTCCCTTTATGGCTTTAATAGTGTAGTTATACGGTTGTAGAGCGAGCGAGGCTCTAGCTTCTTTTTGATTAGTGAAGCTTACAGTCTATAGATACGCCAAGGCCTTTTGATCTGCCTCCAGAGTGAATCGAGCGCCCATCAAATACCTCTGGAGTTTGTTGAACGAAACCACGATAGCGTGTAAATCCCTCTCGACAATGGGATATCGCTGTTCCGCAAGTGACAGTTTACGACCCACATACATAGTAGGGTGCATGTGGCCTTCAAATTCTTGCATTAATGTTCCACCGACGGCTGTATTTGAAGCGTCAACTCTGAGAACAAAAGGATATCGAATGTCAAATAACCTCAAAATTGGTGATTTCGAAAAGGCAATCTTAATCAAATTTAAAGCCACATGACACGCATGCGACCAAAGTACCTTATTTGGAGCGTTCTTTTTTACGAACGCAGACAAAACTGAAGTCATATCTGAAAAAATTAGGCAGAAATTTTCTATAAAAATTTATGAGGCCTAATAAACTGCGATTTTTTTTTTTTTTTTTTTTGGTTCGAGGAATTTCAAGATTCAGAATTTTAGAAACAGTAGAATGTTCAGGTTTTAGAAACCCACCTACTACCTTATGACCAAGAAAGGAAATTTCAGTATATCCTATTCTAGTTTAGGATGGTCTAGCAGTAATGTTGTGAAAGCGTAAGGTATTCACCAAAGAATAAATTCCGTTAACTTGATCATCCCAAGTATGATGAAACAAACAGATATCATCTATGTAAGTGATCAAATCATCACGATAAGAGAATAGTCTAAGCATCATGTGAACAAATGTAGCAGGAGCGTTAAAAAGACCGAAAGACATGTAATTGAACTGAAACAAACCTAAAGGTGTAGCGAAAGCGGTATAAGGCTTAGATTTGTCAGATAGTGGCACTTGCATTTGCATAAGTCAAACTTTGTAAAGAACGTAGCTGTAGACAATCTATCAAGAAGGGATTCAAGCAGGGATAATGGTTCCGCATCTTGAATTGTGACAGCATTTAGACGTCTGAAATCTATACAAATACGAATAGATTTGTTTTTTTTTTCCGATCAAAACCATAGGAAAATTATATGGTGAATTAGAAGGTTCAATTATGTTTAACGTAATCCTTTGTTTTATTTCTTCCTGTGCCTGAGAGTGCACATGAATCGGTATAGGGTAAGGTTTGAGTTTGAAAGGTCTGAAATCTGTTAGCACGATATCATGTTGAATGATATCTGTATGCCCAGGAACATCAGTGAGCACATCAGAAAAAGATTGTAATAGTACAGAAATCTGCTCTTTCTGATTAGACGATAGAGTAGGAGCAATGGAAATATCTTTCCAGCTTTCAGTAGCCAAAAGATGTATATCAGGTAACGACAACATAGGTTCACCACCATCATAAAAATCAGAACTTTCCTCCTGAATAACTGCTAAGGAGGAGCGACGATCAACAGATTCGTCGATAGCTTCAAAGATAGGTTTCAGATGTGGGGGTCGAGTATGACACTGTTGTAACATATTAATATGAAACATTTTATCTTTTCCTTTAACAGATAAAACATAGTCAACATCTGACCATTTATCGACAATTGTGTAAGCACTCTTCCATGAGACAAGTAATTTATTGTCCTTGTTTGGCAGTAATACGTAGGCTTCATCACCTGGCCATAATTGGCGCAGTTTTCTGTTTTGATTGATAATTAATCGAGCCTTTAATTTTGCTTTTTCTGACGACTCCACTGCTATTTAGCATGCGTCAATAATCTTCTGTTTTAAATTCACAACGTATTGATAAGAGGTTTGAACCTCCTCATCCATGTTAGTTCCAATTATTAATTGTTTCACGATAGACAAAGGACCTCTAGGCTTTGCACCAAATACCAATTCAAATGGCGCAAATCCCGTATTTTCGTTGGGAATTTCTATATAAGCAAAGAGAATAGCAGTCAATATTCAATCCCAATATTGTGGATACTTAGTCGTAACCTTGCCCAAAATTTCTTTTAAACTCCTATTAAGTCTTTCAAT
The DNA here is from genome assembly GCA_024509875.1 of Oreohelix idahoensis. Classification (NCBI taxonomy): domain Eukaryota; kingdom Metazoa; phylum Mollusca; class Gastropoda; order Stylommatophora; family Oreohelicidae; genus Oreohelix; species Oreohelix idahoensis. Next base: position 830,751 of record JAMPIV010001083.1, read on the forward strand.
TTTCACATTTGCTTGAGCGTGATAAATAGCACTAAGCAATCTCTCAATACTAAACATCTTCATCACCTCTTTCATAGTGTCATAGACGAACTGGGATCCCCGGTCAGATAGGATGTTTTCGGGAAAACGAAATGTGCTGAATACTAAAAATAGCGCATCCGCAACGTCCACGATTAATATGGATTTAAATGGTATCGCTGCCGGCCATCTGGTACACATATCAGTGCAAGTAAGCACATATTTGTGACCCCTAGCTGATGTGACTTTTAAGGGACCAATAAGATCGATAGCCATCTTTGCGAATGGACGCAGAGAAATATCAGATGCCTGGATAGGTGCATTATGTCCAGGTCTTTTTGTTGCAACACTTTGGCACACTGAACATGTGCCACAGAAAGTTTTAACATCTTTAGTCACACCAGGCCAAAACAAATGTGACAAAACCCTCTGTTTTGTCATTGCAATACCTAAATGACTTGCACAATTTATGTCATGGGCATGTCGTAAGACAAATGGTCTAAAGCAAGTAGGTACCATAATCTGTTTTTTCACAGGTGTAGCATCTTGAAAATTTATTATTAAAATATCATTCTTTAATGTGTACCAATGTTTAGCACCATCATTAAACATCATTTCATTTGATTTTGCCATACGAAAAAAATGTCCTTAAAGAATCATCTTCTTCTTGCCTTTGTATGAATGATTCTTTATCGATCAATTACACCTGTAAATTATCATCATCTTCCAGCTGATCAATATTTTCCTTGTTATTATCATTATCTCTATCAATATCATGATCTCCAGCATTCATCAAATCCTCAGAGTCATCCCCATCATTCATTACCTCATCCAACACACTATCACTGTGGTTGAGATTATTCCTTTCAGCACGAGCTTGTGCTCTGGTTGTAACAGCATTTGCAGTTATTAAGTGCTGTTTTTTTCTATGAAAAGGATCAATCTTAAATTAAAAGGATAATTGCAAATCAAGACAATGGTCTCGAAAGTACGATCCGTTGTCACGCTCGACAACCATGCGTGCATCCCTATCTGAATAAAAATAAATAAGTGCTTGCCCAACATTGAACCTGTAGCTAGGCAAAAGACGTACACATTTTACGTCAGCAATGAATTGAAAACATTCGCGCAGTGCCTGCAATGTAGTGCCTGGTGGGAGATTTCGCACTAGAAAGGTGCGTGAGTATGCACCTTTAGTCACAAGAGAATCATAGACATTACTCCTTCTCCTGAATGTAATATCCGTATTGTTAGGTGCATCATGCTGGCTGGGCTGAGCATGACACCTCTTTCTATTTATGCCTGTAGGTTTGAAGCATGTCTGAGAAGACAGCTTACTATGCATAGTGAAGCATTTTTCTTTAGATGCACTGGCAATAATTAGACTATGTACATTTGGTTCATTTCTATCATTATCCTTAAGTGTAACCCTCTGAGTCTTAGCTGTAAATTGTGTGTCATCTTTGACAACTTCTTCTAAGAGGAGATGTAATGTGAGCATGTCTTCACGACTCACTCCCAGAAGAGACAGTATTGTTTCGACCAGAAACACTAGTATCAGAGTGATGTCGAGGGAAGTTGTATCTGCCTCGACAAGATATTTTTAGTTTTTCAGGTCGTGCTGACCTGTTTTTATCACCATTAGTGCCACTGGCATGTTGTACACTATTTTTGTCTTAACTAATGTTGGATAATAAATTGTTGTGTAGCACCACATAAGCAAACCATCAAACCTTTCTCTTAATTTGGTAATTTCTAAATTTTTGAGGGAAATCTCTATTCACTTTGCCTCTTATTTACCTCGAAAAGTTCACATTTTTACTCTTCTCCTCCGTGAGTAATATATCAAGGTTAGCCACCTTATTTAATTCAATTTTCTTGTTCACTATGAAGGACTGTGAGTTCTTTATTTGCACGCTCAGGTGCTGCCACCTTATTTTCCAACATATCCCTAGAACCTTTCATGTTCTGGTTGATCACTTCATGTATATTAATCTTTTCTCTCAAAAAAGAAACCTCAGATGTCAGTTTCTGAATCTGAGCCACAAGTGTATGACATTCTATCTGCAAAGTAATATTGGGTGTATCAAGTTCACCTCCACAGACACTCTCTTCTTCGTCAAATAAATTCATTAATGATCTCACCTCAACCTTCAACTCCCTTTCCTTCTCTCCATCTCAAGTTTATCTTGTCTTAATATTTTCTCATTAGGAAGAGCTAATTCTTCCATTTTCTTCATATGAGATAATTCTTCTGCTCTCTTTTTTTTCCAGCTAATTTTATTTCTTCAACTCTTCTTTTTTCAGCTAATTTTTCTTCCACCATATTGTCAATTCATTCTGGATCACATATTCTCCACTCTTCCAACGCACTGGATGCATAGGACATTAAAGCCTCACCCTTCAAACCAAAAATGTTTCCCTAATCCATAAAATACTCAAGGGCAGCCATGATTCACAATTATTGTGCTTTTCAATAGCCAAACAATAATGCAGATATATTATATTATCAATATGTGAGTAATATATTCAATACTTATTTCACCACTTCAAATTCACCCAACCGCATGTAATAGTAGATAGTAATATAGATGTTATATATGTACAGCAATAAAAGATAATAGCACAAACAGGATGACTTAATACATTGACCAGAGCCAAAAGAAGCAAATGCAAATAGTCGACTAAGGCAAAAATGTATGAATTATAGAACAAAATAAATAAAATGTAGCTGTATCACACATATGACAGCACGAATTTAAAACATGTATGACATCTAATTAATAAAAGATAGCAAGCCTAACCCTAACAATCTCACAAACAATAATGTAGAGAACTGAAAAAAAATTACACTGAACTTTAATACAAAAACTAACTTTACAATTAACAGGACTGCACAACTAGACAAAAAATGGATCTGGTTCATTCAATTGAAGCAGAACCACACAGCAATGTTCGCCGGCCCCTCAATTTGAATCAAACAGATGCATAGACTAAAGACCACCTATGAATTTCTTTCGACCATACATATTAAGGTATTGACATACAAAATTCACAGGTCCCAAACAAACCTCCCACTATTCTTCTTCTTCTTCTTCTTCCGTCCTTAGTCAAAGACCGACCAAGCAGTCAGAGGCCATCACGCCTTGTAGCGTCTTAAGGGCAACAGCAGATTGATTTTCTCTGTTGTAGTTTCCCATCACGCCTAGCGGCGTCTTTAGGGCAACAACAAATAGATCCATCTGCCGTTGTTTCCGTAATCGGTGTGACAAGCCAACGGGTGATCAGCCCATTGGGCCTCCCACTATTACAGACACATTAATGACATAAATACACCAAACATGGAAAAAAGAACTCTAACAAACAAGACAATTTAGCATCGCAGGCCATATGTAGCTAAAAATTTACTTATCTCATTGCCAGTGAAATAATTCCTCCTGGTTTCACCGCTTTTTATTTCCATGACCGATGCAAACCAGACAAACCAGACCAACGTTAGGTCTAGAATTCCAGAACAGCTGAATCGAACAGTACTCCACTTTCGTCTGTCGTAGTCTTGAAAATCGCCATCTTCTGCATAACACTTGACATTTGACACGAAGCAGGATGCAGTAAATATTATATGCTTTGAATACGCTCCCTTTCAAACTGGAACAAGAAAGCACCACACTGCAAATCTGGATGCGTAACCACTCACATGTTAGCAGACGATAAAGTTCGCCATCTTTAAAATGCTGAACAGGGCACGAAATCAAAAGAGCCGTCTGTAATTATTTCTTGCAAATTTTTTGAGGGCTGTGGATCAATGATCCTTTGGCTTAGCCCCCGCTGTTGCATACGGTTTTAGTTGTACGAGGGAAGGTCAAAAAGTAATGCCTCTAATTTTTTATGCATGTAAATACTGCATCGGTGTGCAATTTGTAAATTTAGCAAGATTCATCAACCACTCTTCTGCACTGTATAGCATTACCAACCGGTTTCAGTTACAGGTGGCACCACTGTAACAGTTTAAAAATGGCTGCCAAAGAAGTTAAGTTAAAACAACGTTATGTCATAGAATTCCTCAATGCTGAAGGCAAGACCCCAATTCGCATCCATGAACGTTCGAAGAATGTTTATGGAGATTCAACAGTGGATGTTAGCACTGTCCGACGTTGGGTACATCATTGTGACGAAGCTGAAGTAGGTCAATCCTCAATGGCTGATGCAAAGCGGACTGGCAGTCCGTCTACCACAGTGACTCCACACAACATTCATCGACCGAGTTGATGGCATCATTCGTGGTGACCGTCGGGTAACACTGGATGAACTTTCTTCCATGTTGTCCATTAGTAAAGGCAGTGTCCAGAACATCATTAAAGACCTGGGTTATTCAAAATTTTGTGCACGGTGGGTACCCAGAATGTTGACAGACAGACATAAAGAAACAAGGAAAACCATAGCCATCAACCTCCTGCACCGTTTGTGGCGAAAGTAATTCTAATACCCATATATAAATTAGAAATAAAGATAAAGCAGATACGAAATTATAAATAAGAAAGAAGACTGGAGCAAGATCAGTGCGCTCCTATAACGCGAAAGCCGGAGATTAATAAGGCAAGTCATAGCGCAACACGGGATTTCTGCTTTCCCTACTGCTTTCTTCAAAATAATGTCACGCCACACCCACTATATCAACCGTTTACTGTATTTTCGTAATGACCTAGATACCAAATACTAACAATTAATGCTAAAGAATCGCGCTCAAGGTTAAGCTTTGGAAGACAGACGGGCTAGAAGACGAAAGCAGATAGAGAGATGGAATGTGGAACACAGTCACACAGCGCTCGCAGTGAGTATAAAACTAAACCACGTTCGCTTGCAGTGCAGGGCCAGATTTTTCAAATAACAGTGATAAAAATTAACTAAGTCTTCAATGAAAGGTTTTAAAAAACATGTTTAATGCTTATTAGGAAACATGACACAATACTGTTTTACGTCTGAAATCCTGACAGAACAGTCGAAAAGGCAGGACAGGTGGCGGTTCGAAAAATAAACATTTAACAAAAGATAACATTTTTAACTACGCCACTTAGACTCTTTAAAATCATATTATTAGGTACCTGGAGGCTAGTGGACCAGGAAATATGTACTTAGTTGTATTAATAGTCCATTAGATCATTAAATATTGATAAAAAAAACATATAGAGGAACAGAGATACTGTCCGGTCTGGTCATTTCTGCTGGGGGAAATCCATGATTTTTGTCGAAACATAGTGTTGACAGACAGTCTAGGATAGTACGAAGGAGGCCATTGGCGGAAATTTGTTGTTACAAGGAATATTATTGGGTGACCTAGGCATAACTAATAAATGCGTAGAAACGTAGGAAAAGTTGAATGAAATTTTTGAACCATGTTTATCTTTTTTGAAAATGTAAAAAGTGATTGGTCAGTCTAGCGGATATTAGCAGAAAAAAACTTTGGAGGGGACGCCATTATCTAAAAGCATTCTAAGTGATGAAAGCAGGCTGTGCTATTCCAAAAATTTAATAAGATAACAGTCTGAACGATACCGCAGATCAAACTGTGCCTAAGTCATCTCTAGAGTGCATTCTATCAAATTGTGGTAAGCTAGACATATTTTTAATCTGTATATGATATGAAAATTGTATGTGAAATCATATTTTATGTCTGTACATGTGAGGTTCTGTAGCAGACCTGAGGCAAAGCCTAGATATTGCTCCACCTTGTAAAAGATTGTCCGAGAAGAGTATAACTGCATATATATATATATATATATATTGGATTGCCATAAAGTAACATCACACCTATCCTATTGTATGGAAGAGATGACATCTAGAATTGCAGAGGTGTTGTAACCATTAGGGAGAGGAATGCTGGTGTATATTGTCACATGAAAAGCTAACAGTTGGCCTACAGGTCTGAGCTTCTCGTTTGTTTGTACTGTTATGTAACTCAATGTGGAATTATAGTGTATACTAGATAGTAAGGAGGAGGCACACCCTTCTCATTTCAGGGGCCGTGGTACTGATGTTAAGATAACAACCACTGATCAGAGTCCTGTGTGATCCAGAAAACTGGCAGCAGACTCCGTGCCCAAGAGATAGAGGCCATTGAATAACAACAACCAACTGAGAAGCCAGCGAGCAGAGGAGACAGGCTTCCAGCAACTGCCTTATACGTTAAGCCTTGTAGGCACGAGACAACTCAATCCTGAAATAACACCTTAATTATCATTCCCCTAAAACTGACTTTTATTAAACAAAAGTGGAACAGAAAGGGTACACACAGAAGCTGTGAATCCTTACATATTATTTCCACCAGTGCAAACATGAGAAGTCATACTAGATAGTAAGGAGGAGGCACACCCTTCTCATTTCAGGGGCCGTGGTACTGATGTTAAGATAACAACCACTGATCAGAGTCCTGTGTGATCCAGAAAACTGGCAGCAGACTCCGTGCCCAAGAGATAGAGGCCATTGAATAACAACAACCAACTGAGAAGCCAGCGAGCAGAGGAGACAGGCTTCCAGCAACTGCCTTATACGTTAAGCCTTGTAGGCACGAGACAGCTCAATCCTGAAATAACACCTTAATTATCATTCCCCTTAAACTGACTTTTATTAAACAAAAGTGGAACAGAAAGGGTACACACAGAAGCTGTGAATCCTTACATATTATTTCCACCAGTGCAAACATGAGAAGTCATGATGACATATAACAACCTAGTTACTAACACCAGTATTACCTCAGAATAATATGCCATACACCACATTCACATTACCAGTATATTATTGTCTGAACACTGATTCTTTGTATAAAAGTGTGCATATAAACAGTGTGATTACAATAGATTGTGATTCCCGATTCTCATTGTCGTAGGATCAGGATATCTATATATATATATAAAGTTCACTAATACATTTTTAAAACGTTACCCTTGACTTAATAGATTACATCTTTAGAGTGTTAGGTGTTTGTGATTGTCTACTTACAGTTAATTATTGTTGTTGATATTAACTTAGTTGTCTACATGTTGGTTAGTCATTGTGACATACACTCCATCACCATCATAACCCTAGACATTTAACGAAGCTACTAGTCATTCATAAAACAAATTAGTCTGATTGAGATATAAATGTGGTAGCAAGTAAGGTCATCTGAATTACACACCAAACCTATTAACTTCAGATACCTTCACAGCTGATCTCAATCAGTACATTAAGTACTTTATAACTATATATATTTCCCAACATACCACACCGTTACAAAACTGATTGATGCCATTGCAAAATTTGGCTGGACATTATTACCACATCCCCCTTACAGTCCCGATCTTGCACCTTCTGACTTCTATCTGTTTGGACCACTGAAAGAAGATCTTCGCGGACATCACTTTGACGACACCGAGACCCTTAAACGCGCCGTACGCCAGTGGTTTAGGAAAAAGGACAAACATTTTTACCGTGCGGGAATACATGCCCTTGTGAGAAGATGGACAAAAACTGTAACAATTAACGGAGACTACATTGAGAAATAAATTTTTGAAGTTCAGACTTGGGGCTACATTTCAATGTGAATTTTATCTGTTTTCTTGCCTATTGAATGAAATTAAAAATTACGAGGCATTACTATTTGACTGTCCCTCGTAGCATAAGTACTTGTATTATATGTCGAAGGGGTACTTCGGAGAGGTCCCTCGTTTAGCAAATATATTTCTGTGTGAAATTAGTAAGGCATGCACCAATGCCAGTAACAATTTTATAATCAGCCTTTAAACACATTCCTGCTCTCCAACAATAAAGAAGCTGCACAGGCCAGGTTGGACGTCTTCTACGACATATGTTTAATCATAGTACAAGCTCAATTAAATTCATCCAATAGATACATGTAAGACGATGGCATAACCTAGCCAGTCTTGGGCGTCGCTATTCAGTATGCTAATGACAAGATGTCTTCGACATTTTCATGCAGAGTTTATTTAAAAGACTTCACTCACGTACATCAGAATACAGCATTCACTTTTCACAATATAAATCTCTAGCATCGACCCAATGAACTATGTGGGCGATCTAGATGTTGAAACACTTTAAAGACTCCGTAGAAATAAAACCATCTAGGAGCTGGACAAATATGCGGCCGTCCACATCGAAGAACACACAGAAAAGGCCCCGAAGTTTCATTAACTTCTGCCAAATTGAGACAGGCTAACGTCTGCTAATTCTGCCCCAAAAGACAATGACGTACTTCCGGGTAACCTGTGGATACAGTACATCAACAACATGGTCTACCATCGAAACCCGTCTGATAACGACCAATATGTTATGAGTTTTAATCATAACAATAGTGTTTATCATTCCATATAGTGTATTACTTTGTTATTGTCTTATGTGTTGGCTCTTCCATGCTGTAATTTGTCTGTCGTTTGCTCTGGCAATGTGTAATGTCTGCGGTGTTTGTCATGTTTCTTCTTCCATGATACCAAATTGCTATTTTTCGCTATTGACATATTTGTCTGCTGGGCTTTTGGTTGGTTTTTGTTTGTTTGTTTTTTATTTTATATATATATATATATATATATATATATATATATATATATATATATATATATATATATATATATATATATATATATATATATATAATTCTTCTACTGGTATTGAATGGACTTAGTGGCATTTTTTTCCCTTGTCGTTCTAATTTGTTCTTGTTGTTATATGTTGGTTCTTGTTCCGGTAATATAAAATTTTATTATGTTGTGTAGCTCCCTGGGTAGATCAACTTTCAGTACATTTTCCAGTGACAGTGATGTCAAGTTTTGGGTTCTCAAGTATTGCATAGGTGGTTTTCTGTGTTTTTCGTATTTTATGCATGTTAACACACAATGTGTTACGGTGTTTTTCTCCACAGATGTGGCACTGCAGGGTTCCTCTACCATGAAATTGCCTGTTCCTTGTTGAAGTCTAATTAGTTTTCTGATGCATGGCATTTTTGGTTCTCTAGACAACTGACATGTCTGGGTTGGATCTTTTAGCAGTTTATAGACGTGTCTGCCATTCTGGATTTATTTCCGTACCTCACAAGGATGAATCACTTGTGTGTATTTACTACTACATTTTATTTGATTTGCTATTATACTGTTTTCTTCTAATTTATTCCATGCAATTCCATCCAATTGGGTACCTTATAAGTTCCAGAGGGGTATCCCAATTCATAGGGAAATTTTTCACAAACATTGCATTGGTTGTGTGGTTTTTGTCGATTAGGACTTTGCCCATGTAATTCAGTCTAAGTCCTTTTCTTCTTAACTTGAGGGGTATTATTCCTAGTGCTACCTCTAGTGCTACTAGTGATGTTGATCTTGGGGCTCCAGCTACTGTACATAGGGCCTGGTGCTGTATTTTGTTCTATAATCTAAACCAATTAGATGGTATTACAGAAACAGGACTAGCTTTGCAATTACTCCCTGATCTTACTTCGAACGTGCTGCGCTTTTAATCTTGACCAGATACGTGAGAACTCTAGTGACTTATCTGCACAGAACCCAACAACCCAGCGGAAGCAGAAACAACCATTCGCAGCTAATTGAAACCTATAAGCTGCCACATGACTTCTTTCATAAAACACTTTACCATCACAAGTTGATGCGTATTTTATGTTAAAGATTATTCAATTTCTTTTTAAAATTGATTGAACAAATGATTATTAAATCTATTAGTTGCTAATATAGAAATGTAACTTCGATTTATTCATTTTGAATGTACTGCATGTTTGTCTCAGTCCATTTACTAAATACACTCTAAAAAGAGCTATTCTATAATAGTAAGAGTTCCACCGAGTAAATCAGAGGTGGAAGCTTAAACGAGCTTAAATTAATCATTACATAAATCTTCATAAAAGGCAGCGGATCAGATATAATAAGTTAACAATTGCCCTGCCAATGCAGCATTGTTCTTGATTTCTGAAAAATATTATGAACACTCCCTTGAGATAGAAGCATCATTATTCTCCTATCTACAACTCTGCCAAAAGCAATTTTGTGTGAAGGTAGACACCTTTAAAGACCTATATTAGAAACTCTTGAGTTTTGGCCACCGTAGGACCACTACTGCAAAGCAGGTGAAGCAGTTCCGTGACACACGGACTTGATACGTGACTGGGTCACTACACTGTTGAGCTAGGAGCAAAAGATCTCGTGGCTGCTTGAAATTCTTCTTCTTATTCCTCGTTCGTCCTGAAATAAAAGGACGTTGGTTGCGTCGTGTCTATTTACACCGGGGCTGCGTTATCTGCGCCTTTCGGCCGACACATCCGACTTCAGCACGGAAATTTTTGTGACCAGGTTTCCCTTCCCTCTTCGATCCCTACTCTCTCAGCAAGACTGCAGTGATGAAGTCTGTTTCCAGGATCACCACGTGGAGGTGGAGTAGGGTCTTGGTCAGCTCTGGTTCGCTGATCCTGACGCAAGCAGTCAAGCTATGGGTCGTTGACTGCATTCTCTATTGCTGCATCTTTGGGTCACGCTGCCTGAAATTAAACTGACGTGTTTTAGAGGACAGTCAAGAACAAGGGTGCTTAACCCTTTGAGCCCGCAGCAAAACTTTCGCTTATACCCAGTCCCCGAGCTTCCTGGTCCAAATCGTAAAAATAGCAGCACTATTATTACAGTTTCTCACCTGAGTGAGAGTAAATTGCAATCAGAGATCGCGACCGGGGTGACAGGGGGAACCAAAGCGATCATACCGCGTCAAAACGTATCAAATAGCTAGGCTATTGTTATTTCATTCCGACTCGCAAAGAGTTAACGGTGTGTTTATCTCTGAAAACCGAGAAAATGTTCATAAACGGTTGAATATTTATTAGTCCCTGTTCTGCTAACAGCTCAAGTCGCTGGCCACAATAGCATTATTCAAATGTTGGAATAGTCCGTTGAAATAATAAAAAGTCTCTCCCTCCTGCTTTTGTGAGATTATAGGCTCATAGGAAACAGGAATTCTGAATGGCCAGTCTTCCCATATTGGTCTCAAAAACTGTGCTCCCCAATGAGAACAACAAATATCGACGTTAGAGATATTTGAAAATTTTCTAGTCAAAAGTTTAGAAATTGCCGCACGTTACTCACCGAGATCTCTGATGTGGCAAAGAAAGAATGTGATTACTGCTTCCTCAAGTATGTCGTATAAGACTAATGTGAGGCTGTGAAAATGTGAAACAAATTGCCACAGATACACTGCTGCAAGAGTATGTGAATGTTTCGTGCAGAATTCAAATAAGGGGACCAGCTGGAGTGGTGGTTCTATACTCCACAAGGTGATCAGCTGGAGTGATGGTTCTGTGCTCCATAAGGTGATCAGCTGGAGTGATGGTTCTGTGTTCCATAAGGTGATCAGCTGGAGTGATGGTTCTATGCGCTATAACAGTGTTTTTCAGCGGGGGCGGTGCCACCCCTGGGGGCGTTTTCAAGATGTCTGGGGGGCGATCTAATGGGTCGCAACGATTGGGGGTAGCTGCTTCCATTCAAGGGGGCGTTGTGTACATTTTTACAAGAATCAATATGAAACAATTACAAAAGATATTCCCCTTCGCATAGCTTGTAATACGATAGTTTTTATTTGCCTTGCGTCCCATAGAGTGTTTCAAGGATTCCAAACGCAACATTTTAATGCTTGGGATTTTACCATTGTCAGGAGACAGTAGGCGGAGATTCATGTCCCTTCAACACTCGAAACATTCATTAGCCTCTCGACACACCCAAGTTAACCTTCTCTCTCCACTCTCGACACATATTTTCTTCTGGAAAGACATTTGTGTTGGGAAAAAAATTCAGTTTTCCAATGTCATCGCATGTGCGACAGACGGAGCACCAGCTATGGTTGGTCATCATCGTAGGTTTCACGCCTACTTAAAAAGTGTGGCACCAGGTGTTTTAACAATTCATTGTGTTATTCATCGACAACATTTAGTCGCCAAGCATCTTAGTGACAGACTCCACAAATCATTGAACTGTATTATCAGTGTTATTAACAAAATTAAGCGCATTCGTTGAACGATATATTATTTCGTACACTTTGTTGTGATAATGGCGAAGAGTTTGAATGTCTTCTCCTACACACGGAAGTACGATGGCTGTCCAAAGGTAACTGTTTAAAAAGATTATGGGCATTATTTGATTCTGTTGTAGAGTTTTTGGATTCAATCAAAGAAGAATTTAGCATCGAAAGAGAAGTATTGCGAAACGATGTAGCCTATATTTCAGATATATTTGAAAAGTTAAATGTGGTTCTTCTTACAAGGAAATGAGATCAGTCTGATTAAAGTGAAAGGAATTATCATGGGGTTCATCAACGAATTGACAATATATAAAAATAATTAATCTTAGTCGCCGAGAACTTTCTCATTTTCCATGTTTACTACAGTTAGGTGGGGACAGGCTTGATGATTCAGATTTATGCATTTATTGCAGTCATTTGGACGCTATTAACAATGATATGAGCATAAGATTTAAGGACTTGCAAGAACTAATAATACCGGACTGGGTGATTAATCCGTTTGAATCAGACGTGGAACTAGTTAGTGAGCGTTTACAAGAAGAATTAATTGAGCTACAAAATGACTTCGAGGCAAAAGCACGATTCAGTCACACACATTACGAAAAATTTTGGATGCAGCAGAGGATTGCGCATCCCGTTCTTTGGCGTGAAACTAAATTGCTAATTACAGCGTTCCTAACGTCGTATTTGGTGGAGAAGGGGTTCAGTGCAGTAGTGTTGCTACTACAAAAGCAACGAACACGACTGCAGATTTCTAACAGCCGATTTCAGACTTCTTTTAACAAACTTGGAATCAAACATTACAAAACTGGCTCATACCATACCAAGCGCAAGGATCTAACTAAGCTTCATTAGTAAATGTATTTTTATATAATTATATCATTATTATCAACTAATAATTTTTCCAATTTTTTCATGTTTAAAGTGGTTACATAAAGAGAGGCTTAAATATTCAGATTTGAAGATATATATGCAGTCATTTAGGCGCTATTAAAATGATATGATTATGATAGTTAAAGAGTTGTAAGAACTTATTTTATATCATTTGCTCCGCCAATTTGTAATTCAAGGATAATGAACCTGTGGTGTATATAACTCTGTACTTAAACACATATTTAATATAACTATGCCTTTATACAGTTGGGTGACCGCAGCTGAGGTTCAAAGATGTGTGCAAGAGAGATATGAGGGCACTGGACATAAATCCAGCAACGTAGGGAGGTGACGCTGCCGATCGTACCAAGTAGAGATGCTATTTACGGTGCCACCTCAGATTGGGCGAAAAGAAGCTCACACAACAAGCCGAAGAGAGGAGAAAACGTCGAAAGGGGCATCAGGAAAATAAGCAGCTGAGAGATGTCTCCTCAGGGGAGCATTCCCATAGTTAGTTATGACTGAAGGGGCTATTATTATTATTAAGCTTTTATAAATGTGCTTTCTCTTTTTCTTAATATTATAAGAAAAGATAACTCATTAACTGCATTGCTTTTTTAAAAGTATGGTGGAATATATGTGTTTGTGTGTGTGTTTGTGTATACACGATAAAGAGCAAGGGGGTGTTAAAATGAGTTCATAGTGGTGTTGTTGACGAATATAAAACTGATACAATTTTGTACTGTCCTTGCAGGCTGGGATCTCCGAATATTGAAATTTGTCAAAATTGGCATTGCGGGGGGAGGTTGTGCATTGAAATGAATATTTATCCTAGTAAGCGGAGGCCGCAAGGAGACAGCCCCTCCACCATGCAAAGGCACAAAAGGCCAATCACCTGTTTGCGTTAAACTTTTGATTACGAGAACTACAAGACAGAAAAACGGACTATAATGAATGAAAACGAAGATGAAAATGATTAGTCAAACTTTCCTCTTATCTCGATAGATTTCCCCGTCGTCTATCACTCAGTCAATCAAAAGGAGTACATCAGTCAATCCTTCGGTGTGTCCGTCAATACATGAATCAGTACGTTAATAAATTGGACTTTTAATACATTTCTGGGGGAGGGGCTGGTATGGAATAATAATAGTGACAAATAAAAGTGTATTAAACTATAAACCAGCCTAAAAGACATATTTTTCCACATTTTGTTTCTAATATCGTTTTTTCATATTCGATACTTGCACACTACGATACATGTCCAGGAAACTCTTCTAAGGGCAGGAAGGGAAATAACTCCAAGGGAATATTCACTGCTGAGCAAAAACATACGAGTAATAGGATTTTACCGGCTGCATCTTTTTTCTTATAAATATTTTTTTTAAAACCGGTAGTAAAAATATAGAACCTACATTGAATCAGCAGTTGGAAGTGCTATGAATAAAAATATGGGAAAAGGGCTTAGCAATCTTGTGAAATGTCTTTAACTATTATGTTATGTGAAAACGTGTCAGTGTTTCGTAAAGTTTAGACCTGATTAAAAATAACCGTAAAAAAAAAAAAATTAGTAAATGTGCATCCACTTTAAAATACATCAACCCTTTTTTGTCACAATCACTTCACAGATATAATTTTTATCATTATTTTTCCAAAACCGCATATTTCTGTAGAAACCAAAGATGAGACTATAACTGATATTACTTACATATACCAAATTCTATTTTATGTGTCCCAGAAGAAATCTACCACTATTCATATGCTTTCATGGTAGTCTTAAATACATTGTGACTGGTTTTGGCAGTAAGTGCAGAAATGAAGGGAGTGCTGGCGACAAGCAGGTGTGCTGCAGAGGACAGAGTTCCTATCTCTTTTTGTATAACATATAAAATGCCTTGTGTCACAAAAGTTTTTCAAAGCTGAGGCTGCTTGAGATGTAACAATATCAGTAGCTACATTTTCTTGGACATTTAGTAGACTCAGAACAGCAGAAGCTTCAGTTAGTTGGTGAAACAGATTTCTCTGTAACTGCGGCATGATGAAAACAGTATATATAACATTGAAGCACTTACCTCTACTTCAAGCAGCCAGAAAAAAATGCTTTTCCAATTATTTAAAAAATGTTCGATTATGTACACTATAATAGCCAATTCTGTGGTGCAGAAGCATACCTGTCAACCTGTACGAATTTTTCGTACAATGTACGGATTTTTGATACTTTTAGCAGCGTACGGCCATACAGACTCGTTGTACGGATTTTTCTCCACCTTCCCCCCCCCCAAAAAAAAAAATTAAAAAAAAAATTTTAATTTTTTTTTAACTCTTTCAGTCCCAAGCAAAAAAGTGGGTTTGGCCCAAGCAAAAATGGCCACCTCAGTGCGTTTTTATTGTTGTTGTTTGGAAATAATTTAAAAAAATGTTCATATGCATAAATAACTTTGTTGTTGTATAGGAAACTGAAGGTAATTGGATGTACTTTACTCTTGTGCTACAAGTATAAAAGCTTTCATTGAAAAATGATTAGTTATTCAAGGTAAAATGGAGGATATGCGCTTTAAAAAAATGATTAGTTATTCAAGGTAAAATGGAGGATATGCGCTTAAAAATCGCTTTAAAAATCTAAAATAACAGAAACACGTTCACTCTTAAACACATGCTGTATTTAAAAGAATGTACTTGCAGTAGGAAATGACGTTTTGGGTGGTTTGTGGGTAGTTATAATTAGAAACAGTCTCAAACAGAGGCACATATACTAAAGGCTTTTTAAAGTCGATTGGGCCAAGCGCGTCTAACCCCTGAGCCATTATAAAGTCGATTGGGACTTAAAGAGTTAAATTCTTAAAATATTTTCCAACCCAAGTTTTTTTAAATTTTAAATCAGAAAATATTTTCTAGCCCAGGTTTTTTTTAAACCAATTTTTTTATATTTTTAATTCCGGAAATCTCGGCGTTCGTTTTTAAACTGAGGTCTCTCCCAGCAACTAATCAAATCCTTTTATACCCAAGAATTCGGCAAAAACTTTGAATTCGGCCTCAAACGCTTTCACTTTTCGGCATGACATCACGTATTTTTAAAGTTACCTGTTATCAACGACGCCATTTTGTTTAAAAAAGCTAAGTACTTATAACTTGGTTAAATATTGCTGTTGTTTTGCTTTGTTGCAATTTAATCGCTGCCTTAATCTTTCCAATTAGGCCTACATCTTGCCCCTCAATATATTTCCGATAAATTGTCATAATATTCTGTGTAGGCCCTACATAACTAGAAAAAAAACGTTTGTTTGCATTGAGTAGGCATACTTTATGCCAGCTCTCGAGATTCGCTGCTTTATTTTTTAATAAAATCTGTTATCAAACGTCTAGGCTACCAACTCATAAATAATAATTTTGTACATTTTTGGTGGTACATTTTTTCTTCCTAGATTTGATATCTTGCCCTTCAATATATTTCCGATTTTGCAAAGAAGAAGGGGGCATCTATTAAGACCTTTTTAGCTCAGTCAAAGCAGGAAGAGGGTGGCATTGATGACAGCATACTGGCAATTGGCCTCTCAAACAGAGCATTTATCGAGGAATGGAGCTTGATAGTGGAGTAAAGAGTTCATTTTTTGAGGATGTCAGAAATGTTTACACATCAGTGGTTAAAAAAATTACTGATAAATTTCCCTTTGACAACCAGGTTCTAAAGGACTTAAAAGTGGTAGATCCAAGCACTAAAGATAATCTCCGGTATCTAAACATCTGCAGGTTGGCAGATGCTTTTGCCCAAGATCTTGATCAGGAAGCACTGAAAGATGAGTTCGATGACTACTGTATGTTGTCTGATGTGTGTGTGCTTCTACTGACAGATAGTGGTCAGAAGAAGAGCTTCTGTAGCTATTGGCTGGAAGTTGTTGACCAGAAAACTAGTACTGGTGCCATCCGGTTCCCTAATTTGAAAGTCATTATTCAGCGACTGCTGATACTCCCTCACAACAATGCTGACTGCGAAAGATCATTTTCAATGATGAAAAAAATCTACACAGACTGCAGGAGGTCCATGAATGCGGACACACTCACTTCTATTTTACAGTGTAAGATTAACATTGATACATGCTGTGCAGACTTTAAGCCCACAAATGCAATTCTGCAAAGTGCTAAAAGTGCATGTGTTGATTATAATACAAAACACTGTACATCGAAAGAATAGTGTACATCATGATCACTAAGTTTTTTTACTTGTAAAAAACAGCATGAGACTATTAGCATGTTTTATATCACAATAATTCAAATGCTAATAGATTTGTAAATGTCATTTCTCATTTTAAAACTGTATTGCGTATAATTTATTCATATATATTTTTTGCGTAAGGATTTTTGGGTGTTTGTAAGGATTTTTATGGTCCGGCGTACATATTTTTGTCTCAGGAGGTTGACAGGTATGCAGAAGGTCATTCCCATTCATTGAATTGTTGTATTCATCTATAATTTTCAGCTTTGCAATGTGCTTCCATGTGGTTTTGGTCTCTATTGAGGCCTGAGAAAACACAAGAAAAACTGATTTCTTGGCCTTTTTAATTTCTAAATGCTGTACACAACACCTTGCTTGTTTGTGTCATGTACCATCTGTATTCAAGATAACTAAGGTGCAGAGTCTTCAGTTTCAAGGGAAAATTTCTTATGATAATGTTGGGAGTGCTGGTGTAGTATTGCTTCTTCTCCAGTAAGAAGTCAATGAGTTCTCTTGAGGTGTAATTTCTGTCAGCAAATAAATGATGGCCTGTACCCTAAGGCTGTATTGGGGTCTGAAATATCTGTAGAGCTTCTCCACTGCTCAAATCCACTTCAGGATCATATGATGTATCTTAACAAAAATATGTGAACATGTTCACCACATATCCAGTTGCTGAATCACATAAACCAAAGACTTTTCTGTGATATCTGCTTGGTTTATGTGGATTATATTTCTTGTATTCCCATCTACTTTTGTACCCTATTCCCATTTCATCCCAAACTGACATTTTGGAATGAGTGAAAGGCATTCTGAATTTTTTGTAACAAAATGTTCATAATTGGTTCAGTCTTTTCTTTTCCTTGTTAATATCATCAGACACATGAAGCATAATATGATATAATGCCTCATTTCTATTTCTTGAAAACATATGACTAAATCAAGGTGTATGTCATTCTGCAGATGTAGACAGTAGTCATGAATGAATGGTTTCTTCTGAATCATAATATTTATAAGAACAGCAGTAAAGTTGTCCATATCAGGGCACGTTACTTGGTCAATCGCGCATAAAATAAATATTGTTTCAAAGGATTATTCTGAAAATATTTGAGTTTGGCATAATAACTGAGGCACTGATACATATAATCTTTAACTTCATCAGTAAATAAAACACTATATCACTTCAGTGGGGTTGGCAGGTCAAGCCCCTTAGTCACACCTTTTGATAAAACTGAGATGCATTCTGTGTCATGCCTTCAGCAATTTCTGTCCACTCTGGGCCATCTTGTGACACTTTGCTTGCCTCTCAGCTTGTAGCTGTACTGTTAACTTTACTGGTTTTTTAAAATGGCTTTTTCTTCTTTACAGGCAGAAAGTTCAGTAATTGTATCCCTATCAGAATTATCACTTTCATGAATATTCTAACATGAAGTCTTAGCAAAGTCCTCATCTGAATCACTAACAGAAAAACTACTGTTGCTTTAATTCTCTTCTATTCACTGAGAAATATGCAGCCTTCCTTGATCAGCTTATAGCCAGTGTTATGAATCTCTTGCCATTGCTTATAAACAAATAATTAGCAGCACTAGTAATGGATATAAAGAAGTCTACAATTTCAGCTTTATAAATTTGTTTTCCCCACTTCAAAATGTTCACACACGTGTACCAAGCGTATTGAAATGATTTCAACCAGCAATCTCCACATCCGAACTTCTTTTATTTTTTAAAATTTTAAATGTATAGTAAAAATATTCAGTTTAACCTCATTTATAATTATGATATAGGCCCTATGGTGCCTCTAAGTCCAGATAATTTCTTCCTTTGCCAAAACCTGATGTGGCTTCACTTTTCCTGTCCAATTGTTATAAATAATGTCAATTTAAATTTCTAAATTTTGCGAGTGTTTGTATGTGTGTGTTTTTCCATTTCCTAAAAGTAGTTTGTTCGAACCTGTCACCATGTAACAACAACAACAAAAATTAAAAAACAAAGGTTTGGGAAGGAAGTAGAGTAATGTGAAGGCTTGAAGTGTTTGGATTGATTTTTTAATATGCTTTTAATTTTTCATCAGCAATACGTAGCACTTGTACCTCACAAGATCTTTATTTTCCCCTGCCACGCATCACTAATCATTATATACTCATTTTCATTCTTGCTATAATCATTTATTAGTTGATTAATTTCCAGCTCTAATTTTATATTACCTCACGCTCTGCACTTCCTTTCAAGGCTGTTGATGACTTGCTGATGCTTTATTTAGTTCTCACTTTACTCCACTCTTCCCCTTTGAATATATTTTTAACCGAGATCTCCTGCCCAATTGTTCCATCTGCCTTTCATGATGTCTCTCTTTATTCTTACTCCTTTTATGCCAGCTATGTTCCCATGTGGGGGATGTCTTCTGCCTGTGGTTATCAGCATATAGGCTTTTTGCCTGGGCCATCACATATCTGGATCTAATCAATACCGATCCAAGCATGTACTTCATAGTCACAGTGGTTTTATCTCATGCCCAGCCCATGATGATATGCATCCCTTCATTTTGATTGTGTTCCAAGCCATTTACATTGTAATATTGACAGCATGAGTATTCCTAGCTCATATTCAATTACTGACATGACTAGCTGATGATGTAGGGGAAACAATAGTCTCTGCTCCAGGTGTGTAGCAGTCATTGTTTGTAAATTTAACTAGCACTTTTGTATGATCAGCTCTACTTGGTACTTGTAAGATCGCCTACATTTGTTCTGTGATTATTATATGAAACTGTAATAAAAGGGAAAGATGATTAATCAGCAAAATTGTCATGCTTAAAAGCAAAAAAAAAAAAATTATACAGTAGCTGGAAATTTATGCATCTGAGAACACACCCCCTACATTTATTCATGTGAGAACACACCTCCTAATTTACATTTATTCCTGTGAGAACACACCTCATACTTTACTTTTATTCCTGTGAGAAAACAAACCCCTGCATTTATTTGTGTGACAATACACACTCTACTTTACATTTACTCCGGTGAGAGAACACACCCCCTACTTTACATTTATTCCTGTGAGAACACACCCCTTACTTTACTTTTATTCCTGTGAGAACACACACCCTATTTTACATTTATTCCTGTAAGAACACTCCGCCTTCTTTCATGAATATTCTAACATGAAGTCTTAGCAAAGTCCTTATCTGAATCACTAACAGAAAAACTACTGTTGCTTTAATTCTCTTCTATTCACTGAGAAATAAGCAGCCTTCCTTGATCAGCTTATAGCCAGTGTTAAGAAGATGAATCTCTTGCCATTGCTTATAAACAAATGATTAGCAGCACTAGTAATGGATATTTTTTTTTTTTTTTTTTTTTTTTTTTTTTTTTTTTTTCTTTTTTTTTTTTCTTAACCAGCGGCACTTGGGCTTTCAGCCCTTCGGCCCAATGACATGTCATTGCGAGGCTGGGGAACCTGAGGACTTTCCTTCCAACCCGGTCAGGAGCTTTGCTCCTTCCCATCCACAGAGGGTTTATCACAGGAGCCGTTCAGGCTATTCAGTCAAATTCCGGCCGTAAACATTTCTTCAAACGCCGACGCCCGGGTTTGAACCATGAACACCTGGTCGCCAGTACAACGCCGAAGCCATTACACCAGCGCGGCTCCCTAGTAATGGATATAAAGAAGTCTACAATTTCAGCTTTATAAATTTGTTTTCCCCACTTCAAAATGTTCACACACGTGTACCAAACGTATTGAAATGATTTCAACCAGCAATCTCCATATCCAAATTGTGAGAACACACCCCTTACTTTACTTTTATTCCTGTGAGAACACACACCTTACTTTTATTCCTGTGAGAACACACACCCTACTTTACATTTATTCCTGTGAGAACACACACCCTACTTTACATTTATTCCTGTGAGAACACTCTGCCTTCTTTACATTTATTTCTGTGAAAACACACCCGCTACTTTACATTTATTCCTGTGAGAACACACCTTCTACTTTACATTTATTCCTGTGAAAACACACCCACTACTTTATATTTATTGTTGTGAGAACACACCCCTACTTTACATTTATTCCTGTGAGAACACACCCCTTACTTTTATTCTTGTGAGAACACACACCCTACTTTACATTTATTCCTGTGAAAACACACCCACTACTTTATATTTATTGTTGTGAGAACAAACCCCCTACTTTACATTTATTCCTGTGAGAATACTAGTTTTGAATTATGTGAGGTCCTCATTGGGGCTTCTCTAGCATAAAATGTGACCACAGTTGAAGTTTTTTGAAGTTGAAGTTTGTTGAAGTATTTTGCACCTGTAACTTCAACTTACCCATCTATTCTTTGTTATTCGTCTTCCACTACACATTACGAGACACAAGTATTTCGGCCTTTTTTTGGTCTATACTTGCTGATAGGAAAGTTATATTAGTGATTGCGGCTTTAAAACTATCTGGGTCATCCACGGGTCCTATACCATAGTTGTGTGAGTGTCATGAGAATGACCTCAGCCAATAATGCACTTCTTTTGGAGTGCAAAATTGGCTCAGCGTCCATTCACGATGTACTGTCACAGGTCCTAGGTTTGATTCCCGGTAAGCCTATCACTCATATTTTCTTTTCTGTTGTCTAGTTCCACCCTTTATGACCAACGAGTACCTGTTAATTACCTTTATTTATTTATTTACCTATTTATTTACTATCCACAGGACTCAGGTTTCCTTCATTTATATTTTTTCACCATTATTAATTTAAAAAAAAAAAAACTTTGAGTGAAATTTCTTGTGATATCAATATCTCAAAAAACCAGCATGTAACTAATTGTCTATGATTTTGTTATATATAATTCATTTTTCTTTTCAGATTGCAAAAAAAATATGGAACAGAAGATCTCATTCTTGGATCAAAAAATAAAACACGACATCAGTACAGATTTTAAAGTGAGTATTCTTTTTAATTCTTGATAACAAATTTGTATACAGCCAAAGTGAGTTAAACTGAGAAATGTATTAAAATATTGTCCATTTAAACATTTTATTACTTATTGCTGGGTTCTTTGTGTTTTTTCTTTCTGTAACAGTGTATTATATGTAAATGTAATGTAAGGTTTTCATGACGGACAGAGGTGTAAAACAGTTGAGAAAAGAAAGCAACTTAAATACATAAAAATGTATCATGTAGTTGTCAAACTGGGGCAATGTTTAAGACTGAAACAGTTTGTTTCAAACTTGAATAATGTTCAATATTTTGTTTTCAGGGACACACAGTGAAGATAGAAAGTGAAGGCAAAGAAGATGGTCATGTTTCTGCAGGGAGAGAGAGTATGAGGACCAGTTCCACATCTTTATATCCTTACTCAGTAATGCTTTACAACTTTTAACATAAATGTAACTTGTGCTCAATATGTTAGCACTATCAACAAATATGTAACATAAGTGTTATTTATACACATCCACCGCAAACATCACAATTTCTTTAAGGTTTCTACCCTATATGCACATGTTTTTTTTTTTTAAATTTCAATTATTTTTTTTAAATTTCGGGTATTTTTAGTCCAGACAGAAAATCCCTTATGGCAAATTTTACTTGTTTGGGGCAGTGGTGTTGGAGGGTTGTTAGTGTCCAAGGTGAGAAAGGAAAAAATGCACCCATGGTTACCGCCAGATAAATTACATGTTCATTTTGTGGACAAATCAAAAGAAAGTTTAAAGGAATATATCAAGCACTGTCGTGATTTTTAAATTCTATTAAGAACACCAGGGTGAATTCTTGGGAAAATATGAAATTTAAGAATTAATTAAACACAAAAGAAAAGAAATAAACCGCTCTTTCTCATCAGATTTTTATTAACAGCATAAACAGTACACCACAGATGTAAATTTTTTTTTTTATTACTACATATTGATCGTTAGCACCTTCATTCCTGCAAATTGATCAATTATCTTACCGAAATGAATGTTATTAAGAGTTTCTCTTTCAATACTAAGAAGCGCCAGATTACTCAGACGTTCTTGTCCCATAGATACTCATTAATATGAAAGAATTAGCTTTAGTGTACTAAACAAATGCTCACAACTGGCTACTGAAGTAGAAATCATTAGCAGAGTTTACAGTGCTATGCGTAACTTAGGGAAGACATCATTTCCATAAGATGCCACGAATGAAAGCAAATCCAAAGCACAGGGTTCGTAGCGACCTGAAAAAACCTGGAAAACGAAAAAAAAAATTCCAGGCCTTGAAAAGCCTGGAAAAATGGCTAAAAGCCTTGAATTTTCCTCGTCGGACCTGGAAAAAAAAAACGAAATCGAAAGTTAGATACTTTGTGTCCATTATCGAGAGTTCGATACTTTGCGTCCATTTTTCTGTAATTGATGTTATTTTTCATTAAACTTCAGTTACCGTAGAATTTTTTACTTCCATTTGCGCACTAAATCCATTTCCAGAAGTTTTCGGCGGTTTCGTTTTCGGCGCTTTGCGTTAATGATGTAAACGCAGATTTATGTTAGTGCTGCATGTCTGTTGTTACTCGAAAGCTACTGGGAAACACGAAGAACTTCATTTAAATTGTATCGTTCATTTCAGCTGAGGTAAGTAATAAATTCATTTATCTCATAAAACCTATTTAAATAAGTCCAGTTTATAGATAGGCCTACTGTACTTGCGTCTGTTTACAATGTAGGCCTATTTACAGTTTTATTTTTCATCATCATCATCAGTTGCCGTCTCCACAATGAAGGTTGGCTGTAATGGATCTTCAACGTCTTCTGTCTCTTGTCTTGGTGGTGCACTCTGATAGACTCCTGTCCATCTCTTGATGTTATCTTCCCACTTATAGCGCTGTCTTCCCCTTGCATGTTTGCCTTCAGCTCTCCCTTCTGTTATGGTCTTCTGCAAGGTGTTATGCCTTTTTATGTGGCCAAAGTATTTTAGCTGCCGAACTTTGATCTCCCTCATTAGTTCTCTTTTCATACCTAGATTTTCTAGGACCTCCTTATTTGTTTTCATCTCTTTCCACGAGATACGCCCCATTCTTCTATATATCCACATTTCAAGAGCCTCAATTCTTTCTTCCAAATACTTATTCATCGTCCATGTTTCTGCACCATACAGAAATGCAGAATATATATAACACTTTATGATTCTCAGTTTTAATTTGTGAGATAACTGTTTAGATGTCAGTATATGTTTCATGTTGTTGAATGTAGCTTTGGCCATTCCTATTCTCTTCTTGATTTACATTTCACATCTGCCATCTTCTGTTATTATATGACCAAGATATACGTAGCTCTTGACTTGTTCCAGCATTTTCCCATTTACGCTTATCTTTAATGTGGGTTTATCGTCTGTTTTGCTAATTATCATAGTTTTTGTTTTCTCAATATTAATGTCGAGTCCATATTCATGACTTATACTGTTCACTTGCTTCACTAGTTCTTGTAACTCCTGTTCACTTTCAGCTAACAACACGGTATCATCTGCATATCTAAGGTTGTTTATTGACCTTCCACTGATGTTCAGTCCTGGTATTTCCTGTATCTGTTTGAAAATTTTTTCAGTGTATAAATTAAATAGGCAGGGGGACAGCACACAACCTTGTCTGACACCTCTTTTTATGTCTATGTATGGTGAATAATTCCTTCCCGATCTTACTGTGGCAGTTTGCTCCCAATAAAGGTTACTGAGTATTCTTATATCTTTTCCATCAATACCTATGTCTTTGAGGCATTCAATTATTTTCTCATGATGGACTCTGTCAAAAGCCTTCTTATAGTCAATGAAGCACATATACATACTTTTTTGGACCTCTCTATATTTTTCTGCTAATATTCTTAGGCAAAATATTGCCTCTCTTGTTCCACTGTTCCGTCTAAAACCAAACTGTTCTTCTTGGGTTTCACTGTCTACTTTACTTTTTATTCTTTCCTGTAGGATTTTGAGCAGTATCTTAATTGCATGACTCATCAGGCTGATTGTTCTGAAGTATGAACATTCTGTTGCATTTGGTTTTTTGGGCAATGTTATGAAAACTGATGTCTTCATGTTGTGTGGTATATATCCTGTATTGTATATATCGTTGCATATTTCTGTGATTGTATCTATACCAAAGCTCTCCAGAGCTTCTATCATTTCAATCTTTATGTTATCCATGCCTGCTGATTTTCCTTTTTGTATCATATGAATGGCATTCTCTACTTCTGATCTGAGAATGTTTGGGCCTTTATTAGAATCTGGTGATTGTTACGGTATATGATATTAACGCCGTCTGCTAAAGGTTATCAGACGTGCAATTGTAAAGGTTAAGGCATTTAATAGATTGCGATAGATGTTTCATTTATTGAACGCTCCATACACGATCGATTATGACGTGTATAGCGTTGTTTAGGTCACAGTCGGTAACTAAGAAACGCTACCCTTTGTCACTTGACCGCAAAGCTGAATAGCTGCGTTTTTCTAACCTTCCAATTCGATGGCATGATATAGCCATTTATATGTGCATTTATGATGGACCAGGGTCAGTCCTAGAACTCTATATGAGAGGGAAATTATGGAGGTTAGTATTTAACTAGAATTCTCGGAAGGAGAAGAATAATCGTCAAATTCTTATGAATTATTCAGACTCGCAGTCTCATTGTCGGCAGGTAGCCATGTCTAGCTGCGCGTGCATATAGCTGTGATGTTCTGACGACAATACTGCATTGTATCCTTAAACGGACATTGACACGTAAACCAGCAGTCTACGTTATTGATTAATTTATGCATGACTTATATGGACTTAGGTTCTACTCCTATTGGAAATGATCATCATGTGTGTAGAACTGTGAATTAAATGTACGGACTCAATGGAAATGACTTATCAAATCAATCGTATTCCAAGGTTCAATTATTGTTCAGAATCTTCCACCCTTGCATTCGCGTAATCTTCCATAGAAGGCACGATACATTATCACTGAAGAATATCAAAGAAGATAAAACAATGGCCAGACATTTATAACTGTTTTATTCATATCACCTGGAACATTGTTCAGAGCTAACCACCAACCCACGCCTTGCAACAGCCTTTGCAACAGTGGTGCCCGGTGTCTGGGGACGAGAAAACAACCAAAAACCAAAAATTTTTTGCATGACTTTCGAAGGAATTATTTACGATCAGTTTTCGATCACATGATCCATTCGAGGATGACGCAGTACTCAGTATAATCCCTAACAACGTGACGTCACCGAAAGTCGTGTACGTGATCGGTCGGAGAAATCAAGCCGTTTCTAAGTCTAACCAGGGGAAACATGAGCCATTTGAAGCAAACACATGATATGGACGACAGGAGCAGACAGTCAGGGGCTTTAGCCTAGCTGTTGACGACCTCTAGCACTGAGATAAGCTACGGAAAAGATAAGTCTAGGTGTTTAACTGTTGTGATTGCAAACAGTGCTAACTGAGTCCATGCCCTTGCCTACATCGACATGTTTTTACATATGTTTAATGTACTGTTTGTTGTCTTAATGTGTTGTTAATTCGTGGGAGGTAGGGAGGATGAACTGAAATTAAATTCTGCGGCTCTCACGATGCCTGAATTGATTTCGGTCGTTTCTTAGGGCAGTTAAACGATTGCACCTTTGGAAACCCCATTGAGGTTTGACATTGGACTTGTTGTCCAAATCTGCTGTCGTTTGACAATTTGTGTTAGCTGTACTGTTCCGTAGATAACTAGTGTATTTTATTCGTACTCAGTTAACAATTTTATTCAGTTATGTATCATGTTCGTTAACTATTTCGTCCAGTCTCCTCTTACTATCATTTATTTGATGATTGTTAAATTTTCGCCCGTTATGAGTCCTGTGACGTCATCATTTTTTGCAGTCATTTTTTTTTGTGTACTTTGAATATTCAGTTGACCTCGGGTCAGACCTTGACCCTTCATTTGGTTTGTGATATTTCCGCTTGTTTTATTTAGTTCATAAATTCATTTTTTAATTGTGAAAATGTCTTGTTTGCGTCTTAACATTGTTTGTACCCTTTAGTTGCATCATTTGTTTTGTTTGTCCTCATAATATATATTAAATATTACATTAATAATATGATATTATATGCAATAATACACTTGTAATTTAATTTAATTAATTTTTTCTAATATTTAAGGTTAATATGGGACATTGCATAATTATGCAGTGATAGTCCAAGAAAGTAGCACTACAATTTATAAGAGATGCCTAGGGCATAATAATATAATATATATATTGATCAAATAAAATAATCTTATAGTCTACCTTTGAGGTAATAGACCCATTGTATATTATTTAATATACTTTTCTTGTACTAAGAGAGTGACTTAGTACTTTGAACAAGATAATTACTAGGAATCATACCCAACATTATTGGATATTGAGATTAATTGTGTGGTGTAATTACATTATGGTTAACAGATATCATAACTATTTATGATATAGTATTATTTAGGTACAATATTGTTACAAAATATTGTCTATTAGTTGAACTTAGACATTAGAGTTCAGTACTATTGTGATTAATTATATTGAATATTTCTAAGTTGAGTAAGTATAATAATTACTCTGAAGCTACTATTGACTATTTTAATCAGTAATTATCAATAATTACTTACAGATAAAAGTCAAAATGCTTACTATAGACCATTTCGTTAAAATTGGTAGAGAATATGGTTATAAATCTCAAGAACTTCGTCAGTTTGCTGAGGCAGAACTGGAAAAATATGAAACAAAAGAAGCAGAGAAAAAAGCTGCATTAAAGAAAGAGGAAGAGGAACAAAAGGCTGCATTAAGGAAAGAGGAAGCAGAACGTGAGATGAAGCAAATTGACAAGGAAAATAGATTGAGAGAGATTGCTCAACGTGAAAGAGAAGAGCAAAGAGCAATCGCCAGACAGGAAGAAGAGAATAAATTGAAACGAGAGGAAATTATTTTACAACAAGAAATGGAATTGGCGCGTATTAAATTGGAGACAGCAAGATTACAAGCACAAAGTGCTGATGCAAACCAGAATAATAACGCACAAAATGGATCATCATCCAGCCAAACTAAACATTTCTACAACTTTAAATTACCCATTTTCAACTTGAACGTGGACGACCTTTCATCGTTCCTGGCACGTTTTGAACAGACTTGCAAAACTAACCATTTGCCTGAAGAGTCATGGGTACTCAAATTAAATGAATTCTTGGTTGGAGAACCACTGACAGCTTCTCAAAATGCTGACCCATCAATAGCAAATAACTACGGTGCTATTAAGTCCTTGCTTTTACGAAGGTTTCACCTGGACGAGGAACACTGTAGGTTGAAATTTAAGGGAATTTTACCTGAATCTCCAAAAGATTTTGCAGGATTCATTGCGAACATACGCAATACATTTAATAGATGGGTTGAACTGGCAGAAGTCAACAAATCATACGACAAATTAGTTGATTTACTACTGCGGGATAAGGTATTATCTTCGGTTAGCCAGCCATTTTTTGCATATTTGCAGGAGCGTAAACCAGGTACTATGGACGAGTTAGAAAAAATTTCTTTAAACTACTGTTCGGCACATCCGAATGCAACCATTTCTAACTCCTCATTAAGAGAACCTCTACCTGTGGCGTCTAATATGGCCTACAATCATAATAACAAACAAAGACATCACAGTGTAGACAGAAGCAGGTTCCAAAGAAATCACAATGTTAACTTTCAGAAGGGACATAATAATGATTTCAACAATAAAAATGAGTTCAACAGAGGTAGATCACGAGATAGAAATTATTCACCTCAAACAAACTACCACAATGGTCAACATAACACTAATTATAATCGATCACATACTCCCAATAATAATAGTAACTGGAATGGTAATAATCATGGCTCGAGACATCGAGATAATAGTTACTATAGAGGACGACGAGATAATTCTAACAATTATACTCGGAATCGATCTCATTCTCGGGGATCATCTCATTACAACCATAATACAGGGGCGGCAGTTACAAATAATACTACCCCTATAGCTCAGGTCCCACTTGACAATAATACAACACAGTCTTCTGCTGCATGTTTTGCTATTAATTATAATGTGGCAAATAGTTGCCAGCAATGCAATCTTATTTTTCAGAAGGCGAAAGAAACAGTGCTTAACTGCGGACATATTATACCACAGGTAGGTCTTGCAGTCAACGATGGAACAGGCCTACTAATTTTTAACAGGGGATTAGTTAATGGATCCGTCGTCTCAGTGTTGAGGGATTCGGGATCCACAACGATTGGTGTACGACAGTCGCTGGTACATCCTAGCTGTGCAACAGGGGAATATGTCCGTTGCATGACTTTTGGTGGAACAATAGAGTTTTACCCCACAGCTATTATTCATGTTCACACACCTTTTTTCACAGGGAACGTAAAAGTATGTATGCTAAAAAAGCCTATAGCTGATTTGATGGTTGGTCGTATACACGGCAGTAAAGATTGTACTCCAGATGAGATTATAGAATGGGAGAAACATAACCTATGCACTGGAAACGCCGTGACGACTAGAGCGCAGACTCAACTCATGGAGAAAGTTGATGATAATAAAATGGATGCAGACAACCAAGAGGAATTTGTAGTCAATTCACCTATTGACAGGGAAACATTTGCAACCAAACAAAAAGAGGATAAATCTTTAAAAAAATTTTTTAAGTTGGTTGATAAAGTTGACAATCTATCCTCAGGTAATAATAACAAACATTGTTTTGTTATTAAAAATGACATATTGATTAGATGTTTTAATGACAAATCACAAATGAAACAACAAGTTATGGTCCCGTATACTTTTAGACGGTACATTCTTCAACATGCACATGACTCACATTGTGCTGGACATATGGGATATACTCGAACACGATCTCGAGTACTGTCTTCATTCTTTTGGCCAGGAGTGTCAAGAGATATTTCGCAGTATGTACGTTCCTGTACTACATGCCAAGAAGTGAAAGCACGTGGAGCTTTTCACACGGCGCCTATTCAGGCTTGCGATATCTCAGTAAGACCTTTTGACAAGATGGCCATAGATATTATTGGTCCATTGCTACCATCGGCCAGAGGACATAGATTCGTCCTTACGTGCATTGATTTGTGCACACGATGGCCAGAAGCTATCCCATTAAAGACCACCACTACCACAGATGTAGCTGATGCACTACATCTCATCTTTTCTAGAATAGGGTTTCCTAGAAAACTTTTATCAGACCATGGGTCACAGTTTATATCTGACACCATGAAGGAAGTCATGAAAACTTGGGACATTGATAGGAATTTAAGTAGTATTTATCATCCTATGAGTAATGGTGCGGTTGAAAGACTTAACCGTACACTTAAACAACTACTACATAAGGTTACTGCTAAGCACCCTCATGACTGGGACAGAGCACTCCCAGCTGTTCTATTTGCTTATCGGGAGGTACCGCATGAACAAACTGGCTTCTCTCCCTTTGAATTAGTTTTTGGTGCTCCCCCAAGAGGTCCTATGGGACTAATAAAAGACTTATTAATTGACGAGGAGATGACTCAGGACACTCAGTCATCTTACGAGTACGTGATTAATCTTCGGAAGAACATTATTGAGTCTTGCCAGTTGGCAACAGCTTCTTCTGAGGCTGCAAAAGCTAAGGCTCGATCTCTACAAAATAGGTCTCGACGATTACGCCAATTATTCCCAGGCGACGAGGCTTATGTGTTACTTCCTCACAATAACAATAAATTATTGATATCTTGGAATGGTCCTTACAAAGTCATTGATAAAATTTCCGACGTTGATTACGTCTTAGATATCAAGGGACACAAAAAGATATTTCATATTAACATGCTCAAGCAATTTCATACACGTCCTGAACACTTACAGTCAATTTTTCATGAACTAGATGACAACACAGTATCTACTTGTTATTATTCTAACTTATCTGTCATCCAGGAAGAAGAATCTTCTTTTCCTGAGGTACAGTTACCGTTACCGGTACCAGTAGTTCAACCTACTGAATCTTGGCGGGATGTAACCATCTCTTCAACGGTTACACCGCAACAGCGTCTACAGATTGCTAATCTATTACAATCTTATCCAGATGTGTTGACCGACGTCCCGGGTCGCACATCGGCTATCAGTCATGACATTACTCTCAATGATGATACACATATTCGTGTACATCCCTATTCTGTTCCTTTACATTTCCTTGCTAAAACTACTAAGGAACTTGAACAGATGTTGTCTCTGGGAATCATTGAG
Organism: Oreohelix idahoensis; assembly: GCA_024509875.1. Taxonomy (NCBI): domain Eukaryota; kingdom Metazoa; phylum Mollusca; class Gastropoda; order Stylommatophora; family Oreohelicidae; genus Oreohelix; species Oreohelix idahoensis. The sequence continues at coordinate 862,155 of JAMPIV010001083.1, forward strand.
ACTAGTAATTCGCCTGATACGACAAATTTTATCAGGTAGACCAGACGTTATTACATATATTGACGACATATGCTTGTTTAGTTCGTCGTTTGAGGAACATGTTTCGGGACTTAGATATGTTTTCGACACTCTAAGGAATTATCATCTAACTGCTAAACCTACAAAGGTGCAAATCGCGTGTAATGAGATAACCTTTTTGGGACATATCATTGGATCGGGATATATCCGAACGTTACCTAGTACAGTCTCCAAAATTCTAAACATAGCAGTTCCTCAGACGAAGAAACAGGTCAGGAGTTTGTTAGGACTTGTTCAATATTACAGTAGATTCATACCCAACTTGTCATCCATCACGGCTGTATTGTCTTCATTGTTAAAGAAAGACATGCCGGTGAAGGTGACATGGACTGGTACATGCAATGAAACTTTCAACAAAATTATAAATTTGTTCTCGCATGAACCAATTTTAAGACTTCCCGATGCTTCCAAAAGATTTTTCTTACGAACAGATGCTAGTAACTACGGCATTGGTGCATGCCTGCTCCAGAACCATGATGGCATTCTACATCCTACCTTATACATATCAAGAAAGCTGAAGCCGGCAGAGACAAAGTATTCGACAGTCGACAAGGAACTGTTATCTGTGATATGGGCAATAACTAAGCTCGAAAAGTTCCTGCTCGGTGCTCCCTTCACCATACAGACGGACCAACGTGCGGTAGCATCCTTGCGTCGATCAAACCATAAAAGCCAAAAACTCGCCAGATATGCAATCATCCTACAGCCATTTGAATTCTCCATCGAACATATTCCTGGCACTGAAAATTGTGTGGCAGATGCATTGTCACGTAATCCTATTGACGACGAATAATCAACATTGACACTCTTAAACTATATCAATCAGCACTACATTGGATTGAACGAAGTATCAACTATAAGGGAACTAACCTTGCCTTCAATTTAAACTTTATAAACACTATATGCATCACAGAATGGAACTAAAGACAATCAAGGTATACACATAGACATTCAAACTTCGTCTAACGTCCATACACGATATATGAATATTCGTTGAACAATCATGGAACAATATCTGACGACAAGTCGAATTTATTATCCTAGGTGCACTTAATTCTTGGATGCTGGGATAAATGACATTTCTTTCCAACGTAAACGTTTGAACATTTTTGCCTAAAAGAATTCATCAGGATCAAGACTACGGATGGATCATCATATCCTATACTAATTAATTAGTTAACTTAACTTCTTAATTGAATTATTATCAATAAAATGAAATGTGAGAAAAAAATGAAATGAAAGAACAAAAAAAAGAGAACGAAATATAAAAAGAAGAAATTATGAAAAGAGAAAATAAATCTCACACAAGTATTAGATTAATATTTTTTTTAATGTACCTATACGTTATTTAGTTAGTTAAATTAGATAGTTATTATTCACTAACACTTAACACACACAATTAAGTTAAACTTATATTCGAATTTCTTTCTATTTCTTCTCACTTATTTTGTTTTTTCTTCTCTCATAACATCGCGTTACATTAGAATCTTAATAATTTAACTCTTAGTTTAATTAATTAATTTAATTTTAATTAGTCAAATTAATTCCTATATGACATACTAATACGACAGACCTTACTTTAATTTAATTCTATCATTCACTATTAACATTGGACATTTTATTTAGTTGATATAATAATATGTATAATATTGATATATAATATGATTAATGTTAGATGACTATGACAAATAGTTAGTTGACATGACCGCAACACGGTTCTACTCAGAACATCGTCGGCCATATGTCACAATTGTGTTAAATTTTTTTGAAAAATTGTTAAGTCGGATAGATCTTGAAAAAAAATCTATCGATTTTTTTTCCCCGGTGTACAGGGAATTGTTACGGTATATGATATTAACGCCGTCTGCTAAAGGTTATCAGACGTGCAATTGTAAAGGTTAAGGCATTTAATATATTGCGATAGATGTTTCAATTATTGAACGCTCCATACACGATCGATTATGACGTGTATAGCGTTGTTTAGGTCACAGTCGGTAACTAAGAAACGCTACCCTTTGTTACTTGACCGCAAAGCTGAATAGCTGCGTTTTTCTAACCTTCCAATTCGATGGCATGATATAGCCATTTATATGTGCATTTATGATGGACCAGGGTCAGTCCTAGAACTCTATATGAGAGGGAAATTTATGGAGGTTAGTATTTAACTAGAATTCTCAGAAGGAGAAGAATAATCGTCAAATTCGTATGAATTATTCAGACTCGCAGTCTCACTGTCGGCAGGTAGCCATGTCTAGCTGCGCGTGCATATAGCTGTGATGTTCTGACGACAATACTGCATTGTATCCTTAAACGGACATTGACACGTAAACCAGCAGTCTACGTTATTGATTAATTTATGCATGACTTATATGGACTTAGGTTCTACTCCTATTGGAAATGATCATCATGTGTGTAGAACTGTGAATTAAATGTACGGACTCAATGGAAATGACTTATCAAATCAATCGTATTCCAAGGTTCAATTATTGTTCAGAATCTTCCACCCTTGCATTCGCGTAATCTTCCATAGAAGGCACGATACATTATCACTGAAGAATATCAAAGAAGATAAAACAATGGCCATACATTTATAACTGTTTTATTCATATCACCTGGAACATTGTTCAGAGCTAACCACCAACCCACGCCTTGCAACAGCCTTTGCAACAGTGATGGTTTTTTGCCTCTGTTGTCCTCGAATAGTTCTTTTACGTATTCTGCCCATCTGTTTGATATGTTTTTCTCATCAAGTAATATTACACCATTTTTGTTCTTGATACAGCTTCCTCCTTGTGCAAACCGCGACCGATTTGATAATTTCTTTATTTCTTCATGCATATCTCTTGTCATGTGCTTTGCTTCCAAGTCTTCTATTTCCTTGCATTTTGTTTCTATCCACCGTTCTTTTGCTTCTCTACACATCGTACGTATGTCATTGTTTATTGTTTTATATTCTGGAGTGTTTTTTGCTTTCTTTCTTTCTGCCATTTTATTCAAGATGTCATCTGTCATCCAAATTTGCTTTTTCTTAGACTCCTTTTTAGGTAAATTTGCATTTGCTGATTGTTTGCTTGTTTTTAAGCATTCCCATTTTGCGGGTGCTTTTTCTTCTGGGTTTTCTCTTCTATACTGCTCCATGCTTTCTGTCAATAACTTTTACTTTACTTTACTTAGTCATTCCCCTTCTACCGTGAGGTGTAGAAGTTTGGAAGAGAGAGGGCCAGACTATTCTATCAGCTGTCTTCTTCCTGGCCTGGTTCCATTCTAGTCCTCGGTCCTTCAAAGATTGTCTAATGTTGTCCTCCCAGCGGACTCTGGCTCATCCTGGGGGTCTGGATCCCTGGCTCTTTGTTTCCCATGCTTGTCGTGGTAGCCGATCTTCTCCCATTCTGCAGACATGGCCAAACCATCTTAGTTGGAACTGTTCTACTTGGGTCATCAGGGGGTAGGATTTAAGGCCTTGACGTATCATCTGGTTGCGTACCATGTCTCTTCTTGTTACTTCAACCACCTTCCTCAGATACCTCATTTCTGAGGTTTGGATCTGGCTTTTGTGGGTTGTAGTCATTGCCCATGACTCGCATCCATATGTCAAGACTGGGACATAGGTGGAGCGGTAGACAGCCATCTTCGTTTTCTTACCAACCTCTTTCTTGCTGAGGAATCCTCGATTTATGGCCTGAAAAAGTCTCCCAGCCGCAGCTTTTCAATTGGCCAACTCTTCTTTGATGCCTCCCTTTCGGTCTATAATAGCTCTGAGATATTTAAAGTGGTCGACCTGCTCCAGGACCTGTTCTCCCAACTTAATCTGATGTCTTCTTTCTTCTCGTGATATCACCATGGATTTTGTTTTAGAGCTGCTTATGACCATCCCTCTCTTCTCCAGCTCTTCCTTCCAGACTTGCAGATTGGATTGGAGATGTGTCTCTGATTTAGCAATCAGGACAACATCATCAGCAAATGCTAGCTCTGAAATACAGACCTGTCTCATCTTCCAGTACCCCACTGAATACTTTCTTGTTCTCTCCTTACATGCCTTGATGACATCATCCATGAGGAGTATGAAAAGATAAGGTGACAGGATATCGCCTTGTCTTACACCAGTGGTGGTCCTGAACTCTTCTGACTTATAGTTTGCTGTCCTCACATAATTTCTGCAAGACTTGTAGAAGCTCTGTATAGCATGAATCAGAGGTGCTGGAATGTTCTTCCTTGCCGAACAGTCCCAAAGTTTGCTCCAGGGGACCCTGTCAAACGCCTTTTCCAGATCTATGAAACAAAGATGCATCTCACTCTTGTACTCAAGGGCCTTTTCACTCAGCTGTCTGAGTGTGAAAATTAGGTCTTGAGTACTTCGGTTTGCTCGGAATCCGCACTGGACTTCATCCAATTGTGGCTCATCTAGGCATAGGAGTCTCTGCTCTAGGATTCTAGAGTAGATTTTTACCAGGGACACTGAGAAGGGATATGCCTCTGTGGTTTCCACACTGTCGATTGCCACCCTTTTTGAAAATTGGTGTTATGATGGCAATCTCCCAATCCTTTGGTATGGCCTTGTTGCACCACACTGCCTGTAGGACCCTTAAGAGTAATAGGTCGCCTGATGCTCCCATGTACTTAACCATTTCTGGTGTTATACCATCATGCCCTGCTGCTTTGCCCATCTTGATTTTCTCCAGTGCTGCCTTCAGTTCTTTCATCTTTATGTCATCTTCACCACCATTGGTTTTCTTTTCTGTGCTAGTGGTTATCATTTCTGATGATTGACCTTGTTCACCATCAAGGAGTTCTGAGAAATATTCTTTCCATCTTTCCATTACTTCCTTTGGGGCAGTAAGCAATTTGCCTTGCTTGTCCTTTATAAATTTGAGAGGGCATTGTTTTTCCTTCCTCATGTTCTTTAGGGTCTTATATAACAATTTCTGGTTTTCTTGCGCATCTTTTTCTAGCTTTTCTCCAAATTCTTCCCAGGACTTTTGTTTTGCTGCTAGCACCTTGTTCTTTGCTTCTGTTCTGAGTGTCACATATTCTCTGTATTTCTCTATTTGTCCTGCTGTGTTTTTAGCTCCTAAGTATTGTTTCCATGCCATTTTCTTCTCTCTTATTTTCTCTTTGACTTCTTCTGTCCACCAAGGTGTCCTCTTTCTCTTGTTCCCAAGTCGGACTTCACCACATGCTTCTGCAGCAGCTGTCTTTAAGGTGTCCTTGAATTTGAGCCAGAGGGTTTCCAAGTCATCAGGTTGTTCTTCTGTGTTTCTCACCGCTGTAGCTATAAGCCCCTGATATCTGGTCTTAATTTCTGGCTCTCTCAGCTTGTAGGTCTTAATGCTCATTTCTTCCTTTCGTTTACTTTGTTTCTTGCATGATGTTGGGCAGTTCTTAGGCTGTGCAATTCTTTCAGTTGTTCTTTTGATTGTAAGCAGGTAGTGATCACTTCCAATCTCTGGCCCCCTCCAGACTCTAGCATCCCGGACATATTTGAATGAGCTCCTCCTAACTATGGCATAGTCGATCACTGACTTCTCATTCTTTGTTTGTTCACATCTAGTGTATGCATGTATGCGCTTGTGGGGGAACTTTGTGTTTGTAATGATCAGATTCTGCTCACTGCAGAATCTAAGGAGTGGCTTTCCATTGTCATTGAGAGTATCTTCTCCATATCTTCCGATTACTCCACCCCATCTAGCATGGTCATTTCCAACTCTGGCATTGAAATCTACGAGCATGATAATTTCATCTAGGCAGTCATCCACTGTCTTTTGAAGCAGCTCAAAGAATTCCTCCTTGACCTCTGCTCTCTCATCCTCATTTGGCCCATACACTATGACCAGGTTGACTATGGTTTCTCCTTCTTTTAGTTGTACAACCATAATGCGTTCCGAGACAAATTTCCATCCCTTGATACTATCTTTTTGATTTTTGGCCACAATGCAACCCACGCCCCCTTTAGCTCTTTCAGATATGGGTACACCACTGTAGAGCAGCGTGTCGCCATTGAGATCCATGACTCCTTGTCCCTTTTTCTTCGTTTCAGTTATAGCCAGGATTTCTAGTTTTGCTTTCCTCATCTCTTCCACCAGCTCCTCTTCTTTCCCATTTATACTTCTTGTGTTCCATGTTCCATAAGTCGTAGTCCGAAGTCCATTCCAGTTCGTCGCCTTTAGAATCTGTCCGGTTTTCTCTCTTATATTTCGCTTAATCTTGATTTAAAGCAAACAGGTGATTGGCCTGTTGTGCCTTTGCATTGTGGAGGGGCTGCCTCCTTACGGCCTCCATGCTGGCCACCCTCCTCCTTTTTCATCCGGGCTTTGGACCGGCATAGGCGGAGTTCTGTCAATAACTGTTGATATTTATTTTTGACGTCGATTAAATATTTCTGTTTTATATCTGGTTGTTTCAGCGCTGATATTTTTATCTGGGGTTCCTCCTGTCTTCTGTTTCCTGCTCTTTTCAGCTTTATATTTACTTTGATGATGACTGGATTGTGATCTGAATTTATGTCGGCGCCAGGATGTGTCTTTGCACTTGTGACACTGTTCTTAAATCTATGTTTTATCATGATATAGTCGATTTGATTTCGTGTTACATCTCCTGGGCTTTTCCGTGTGTATAATTTCCTTGGGTGGTGTTCAAAAAAAGGTGTTACGTATGACCAGCTGGTTTTCTTCACAGAACTGGATAAGTCTGTCTCATCTATCATTTCTCGTCCCTAATCCATACTGTCCTACTATTTTCTTGTATTTTCCTTTTCCTACTTTTGCATTCATATCACCCATTACTATCAACACATCTGTAGATTTGAATGGTTTAAGTGTGTGTTGTAGCTCTTCATATTATTCTTCTATTTCTTCCTCGCTGTGATCTTTAGTTGGTGCATAAGTTTGTAAGATTGATATGTCAAATGGCTTTGCTCTCATCTTTAGTAACATCATTCTGTCATTGTGTGTCCAGTATCCACATACGTATTTTTCTAACTCCTTCTTTATCAACATTCCTACCCCTCTTTCGTGTTTCTCTCCTCCTGAGTGTATAAGCGTGTACTGGTCTCTTGTTATGTAGCCTGTATCCAATAGTCTTGCCTCTGCAACTCCCAGTTATTTTTAACCATGGCCAAAATTAGCCTATAGGCAAGCGTGTGAACGAAATTTCTTGGTTTACATCTGCATACGGGAATATATTTGATACAGTTTAAAATGGTCAGGTTACAGCTATACCTCAGACCTAAGGGTCTATTATATTTGGACATGCGCCCTAATATAACCGACTAGGTTGAACGGGATGCGCTTCGCCAAAACGAGGCAAAACTTTATTAAAAAAAAAAGATGGTCAGGAATAGAAATTGATGGCGATTCCATGTCCTATAGCATACCCTGTTATCAGACCCTTGTCCCACTTTTCATTTCACCACATTTTTTGGAAATAAATATATTTTGAATGCTTTTTTATTAGGCCTATATTTATGATGAAAAGACTTATCCCGTTCTACCTCTGAAGGGTTATAAGCTAATTAGGATAGGCCTACATGTTTTCAATTCCAGATAACATGAATAACCACTGATACACGAAAGTGGCATCACATCTGTCAAATCACTGTAATTAGGATAAATGAAAATCACCAATTTTGTGCATAGGCCTAGGCCTATGTTATTAAAAAAAAAAAAATTAAATTAAAAAAAAAATCTGAACAAACAAACGAAAAAAACCCCAACAAAAATAGTAAAGATGTGTGTGTGTGTGTGGGGGGGGGGGGGGGGTGGGAAAGGCCTGCTGTTTCCAGTTAGATATTTAATAGATTTTCACTTATCATAAGTATTACCCTCCCAATTACTATATATTAGGCCTACCTTTTGTTTGACTATATTATGTATGCGTTTAGAATTTTGACTTGGTAAATATACATAGCTTAGGCCTACTCATAAGTTATTTGTGTGTTCCATTTTTTTTTTTTTAAACAGAAAAGAACACAACCCCAAGGAGCAGTTTTTCCCTCAGAAATATCAAAACCATCTAATACTACTCCCTCGGACACGTCAAAATCGTCTAACACTACTAGGAGACCTACAGATGTGACATCATTTGTGACCAAGGAAGAAACTCTCAGAGCTGAGATTATTTGGACTCTTTTTTCAGTGAAAAGTCACCATAGTTTTAATTCAAATTTCATACGCAACAAGGGACATATTCTCTTATGTGGTAGTTTTTATTCAACCTTCAGCTTTATTTCAAGACCTGAAATTCAGATTGGTGCATTTGGAACAGTAGCTAAAAATAGGAAGCATTTTCCTGTAACACTGAAGAAAAAAAAAAATATGGAGCCGCGGTAGCATAGTGGTTAGTGCACTGACTTCCTAGCGCAGTGGTCTATGGTTCGATCCCCAGATGAGGCGGAAAATTTTTTAGGCCACAAACGGCTCCTGGGTCGACCCAGCCCCAAATGGGTACCAGAGCTACTCTGGGAAGGTTAAGGCGGCCGGCGTGATGCCGACCACATCACCCCTCGTGTGCCGACGGTCAAGATAATATGGGCCTAACACCATATTCCCAATATGCCTCAATGGGCGTGTAACGGGTTCCTTTACCTTTTTTTTTACTGAAGAAAAAACAACTCAAATTGAAAAAGACAAATCATCCTGTGTTTTCTGCGACAGAAGATAAGGCATGCCGACAGTCACCTGGCATGATACAAACAGATTTAATCTTATATCTACTGTTCACTCCAATGATAATATAAACAAGAAACTTACTTACTTACTTACTTAGTCGTTCCCCTTCTACCATGAGGTGTAGAGGTTTGGAAGAGAGAGCGCCAGACTATCCTATCGGCTGTCTTCCTCCTGGCCTGGTTCCATTCTAGTCCTCGGTCCTTCAGAGATTGTCTAATGTTGTCCTCCCAGCGGACTCTGGGTCGTCCTCGGGGTCTGGATCCTTGGCTCTTTGTTTCCCATGCTTGTCGTGGTATCCGATCCTCTCCCATTCTGCAGACATGGCCAAACCATCTTAGTTGGGACTGTTCTACTTGGGTCTGCAGGGGGTAGGATTTAAGGCCTTGACGTATCGTCTGGTTGCGTACCATGTCTCTTCTTGTTACTTCAACCACCTTCCTCAGATACCTCATTTCTGAGGTTTGGATCTGGCTTTTATGGGTTGTAGTCATTGCCCATGACTCGCATCCATATGTCAAGACTGGGACATAGGTGGAGCGGTATACAGCCATCTTCGTTTTCTTACCAACCTCTCTCTTGCTGAGGAATCCTCGATTTATGGCCTGAAAAAGTCTCCCAGCTGCTGCTTTTCGAGTGGCCAACTCTTCTTTGATGCCTCCCTTTCGGTCTATAATAGCTCCGAGGTATTTAAAGTGGTCGACCTGCTCCAGGACCTGTTCTCCCAGCTTAATCTGATGTCTTCTTTCTTCTCGTGATATCACCATGGATTTTGTTTTAGAGCTGCTTATGACCATCCCTCTCTTCTCCAGCTCTTCCTTCCAGACTTGCAGGTTGGATTGGAGATGTGCCTCTGATTTAGCAATCAGGGCAACATCATCAGCAAATGCCAGCTCAAAAATATAGACCTGTCTCATCTTCCAGTACCCCACTGAATACTTTCTTGTTCTCTCCTTACATGCCTTGATGACATCGTCCATAAGGAGTACGAAGAGGTAAGGTGATAGGATATCACCTTGTCTTACACCAGTGGTGGTCCTGAACTCTTCTGACTTATGGTTTGCTGTCCTCACATAATTTCTGCAAGACTTGTAGAAGCTCTGTATAGCATGAATCAGAGGTGCTGGAATATTCTTCCTTGCCAAACAGTCCCAAAGTTTGCTCCAAGGGACCCTGTCAAACGCCTTTTCCAGATCTATGAAACAAAGATGGATCTCACTCTTATACTCAAGGGCCTTTTCACTCAGCTGTCTGAGTGTGAAGATTAGGTCTTGAGTACTTCGGTTTGCTCGGAATCCGCACTGGACCTCATCCAATTGTGGCTCAGCTAGGCGTCGGAGTCTCTGCTCTAGGATTCTAGAGTAGATTTTACCAGGGACACTGAGAAGGGATATGCCTCTATGGTTTCCACACTGTCGATTGTCACCCTTTTTGAAAATTGGTGTTATGATGGCAATCTCCCAATCCTTTGGTATGGTCTTGTTGCACCATGCTGCCTGTAGGACCCTTAAGAGTAATAGGTCGCCTGATGCTCCCATGTACTTAACCATTTCTGGTGTTATACCATCATGCCCTGCTGCTTTGCCCATCTTGATTTTCTCCAGTGCTGCCTTCAGTTCTTCCATCTTTATGTCATCTTCATCATCATTTGTTTCATCTTCTGTGCTAGTGGTTATCGTTTCTGATGCTTGACCTTGCTCACCATCAAGGAGTTCTGAGAAATATTCTTTCCATCTTTCCATTACTTCCTTCGGGGCAGTAAGCAATTTGCCTTGCTTGTCCTTTATAAATTTGAGAGGGCATTGTTTTTCCTTCCTCATGTTCTTTAGGGTCTTATAGAACAATTTCTGGTTTTCTTGTGCATCTTTTTCTAGCTTTTCTCCAAATTCTTCCCAGGACTTCTGTTTTGCTGCTAGCACTTTGTTCTTTGCTTCTGTTCTGAGTGTCGCATATTCTCTATATTTTCCATTTGTCCTGTTGTGTTTTTAGCTCCTAAGTACTGTTTCCATGCCATAAACAAGAAACTGCCCTGATCAATGGACACATAACCTTCAACACTTCCAACTCTACAGAAAAAATCAAAGCAAAGATCAGGATGTCATTATGACTCTTATTGAACCTGCTATTCCTCGACGCAATGTGACACCATCAAAACCACAGGTCACAACAACACGACTTACTGAGCACCACTTCATTGATAAATATGAAAGGGCAAGGTACAAACCAGACTGTAAAGTGTGTAAGGCTGCAGGGAACAGAAGCCAGACTTGCATGTACTGCCCAGATTGCAATGTACCTCTATGCCTGATACCCCGCTTCAAGTTATACCACACAGTCAAGGATTATCAATGATCCAGACAAAGACTCTTGCAGAGGCCTACAGCTACAACTTCAACCCCAGTTAATGAAAAAAAAGCAGCTCAGACTCCAACTAGAGGTACTTAACTACTCCCACATTTACAAGCGCTCATTGTCAGATGCCACAAACGCAGAATACATTCAAAAAAGACGAACACGAAAAATACAGTTTTTTTTTGCATTTTATTCACAATTTTATTAGCTTTTTATGTTTATACATGGTTAATCGTTAAATCAATACATCAGTCAAGCTTATTTTATTCATTACCATCTATGTCCCTAACACTTTATTGCGCTGATGTTGAACAAATTCACAAAAAACTTGGAAAAGATGTCTGTTTTTCAATCTTTTATGAATTTAAAAAAAAAACAGTTCTTTTTAAAGAAATCTGCAAACACCATTGGTAATGGGAGACGGTAATGCTCCGGATTGCTGGTCAGCAAAGTGATAATTATATCTGAAAAAATTAGATGAGGAAAATATTAGAGTTTCCCATCCTTGAAAATTACGTGCTGGACCTGGAAAAACCTGGGAAAAGCCTGGAAAATGCTTGAAGAAATTTGCTATGAACCCTGAAAGCAGTTGTTGAAACACAATCAGTTCGTGATTGCAGTAGCATCCTGCAATCGCTTATTTTTGAAAGCAGGACCTTGTCATCAGCATCTGTGACATAAAAGCTTGCCAGGTCAGTGCACTTCTGACAAATCTCTTAAGCATTATCTGTCTTGATAAGAGTATCAGTGTTGAGGAGGAATTCAAATTCCGTGTTTATATTCTTCAGTTGACTGAAAAGTGTTGACATTTCGTTCTACAGGGTGTCCCTAAAGTCTGGACACATGGGCAAAAATACATATTTTCAAGAAACGAAATTTATTAACAACATTTTATTCAATTGGAATATTAAATAACGTCTTCAATATGATTTCCATCATTTGCGATGCAAAGGTTGATGCGCTTCTTTCTTCTTTCGACAAAGCCATATTTAATCTGTGGAGGAAAAAAATTACAGATTTCATATGTGTCCAGACTTTAGGGACATCACTTAACAGAGGAATTTTGCAAAACGCATCAACCTTTGCATCGCAAATGATGGAAATCATATTGAAGACGTTATTTAATATTCCAATTGAATAAAGTGTTATTAATAAATTTCATTTCTTGAAAATATGTATTTTTGCCCATGTGTCCAGACTTTAGGGACACCCTGTATAGTCTGCCTAGGATGCACCTTATCATTCGCATAATCTCATCTTCTGTCGTAAATGTAATGTCTTTTTCTAGTTCACTGGGCATCACACATCAACCATCAACTTTGACTTGTTGCACCTCTTTTTGCAAATCACAAAGCATCCATTCTAATTTCTTGTTTTGCGGTCAGGGCATCTGTTTTCATGCCAATGGCTTCCTTTTAGCTTTCACCACTGACAGTCATACGAGTCTGAGACTCCAGATGTCCATTTCTTGCTGTTTCCGCAACTGTACAGATTTTTTACATAGACAGGGGTGTTGGCCCTGCGCTAAATCCCCCAACCTGGATGAACAGGGTACCAGTTTTTATCTGACCCCTACCTGCGCAGATCTGTCCAGCTTGGTTGATCCTACCAGGAGTAAAACTCCCGCTGGCATAGCTCTGGGTACACAAGCTGCCATACCACTACAAGGTATAAGGTACCATTGATGGCAGAATCTGACAATGTAGTGAAGAGCTATACATGTTTGCTGAATGATATCGGTGATGTCATTTTCAACAAGACACAGAAAACATGATTGCTTTTATGCTTAATGTCTAGCATTATTTCATACAGCTGTCAACATATTAAAATTAATTTTAAAATATAATTTGCACCAATATTCAAGGTTAATGCATCAAGTACAATATATACACTAAATTCAAACTGTTAGTGTTATTTTTTATACAAATACATTTGAGTTATGTGCATTATACTGGGTTTATAATATAAATAATTTGCTTCCTAAAATATCTGGCGTCTCCCATCCCCAGAAGTTGGGTCTTCCAACTAAGAACAGAATACACCAGCAAATGTTATATAAGGTTACGGTTAAACATCCACAGGACTGGGACAGAGTACTCCCAACTGTTTTGTTCGCCTATCGAGAGGTGCCACATGAACAAACTGGCTTCTCTCCCTTCCAATTAGTCTTCGGTGCTCCACCAAGAGGTCCTATGGGACTAATAAAGGACTTATTGATTGACTCCGAGATGACTCAGGATACCCAGTCATCCTATGAGTATGTAATTAATCTCCGGAATAACATTATTTATGCTTGCCAAATGGCAACAGCTTCATCTGAGGCTGCTAAAGCGAAACCTAGAATTTTACAAAATAGAACTAGACGATTACGTCAATTATTTCCAGGAGATCAAGCTTTTGTGTTACTGCCACACAATGACAATAAACTACTTATCTCATGGAATGGTCCTTACCAGGTTATTGATAAGATTTCTGATGTCGACTATGTCCTAGACATTAAGGGACATAACAAAATATACCATATAAATATGCTCAAACAATTTCATACTCATCCAGAACATCTACAGGCTAATTTTCACAAACTAGATGACACATTAGTACCTACATGTCACTATTCTAATCTGTCAGTTATTCAGGAAGAAGAATCTTCTTTTCCTGAGGTACAGATGGCGGTACCTATAGTACAACCTACTGAATCTTGGCGGGACGTAACCATCTCTTCTTCGGTTACACCGCAACAGCATCAACAGATTGCTGATCTTTTACAATCTTATCCAGATGTGTTGACCGACTTACCGGGTCGCACATCAGTAATTAGTCATGACATTACTCTTAATGATGATACACCAATTTGTGTACATCTCTATTCTGTTCCACTACACTTTCTTACTAAAACTACTAAAGAACTTGAGCAGATGTTGTCTTTAGGGATTATTGAGACTAGTAATTCTCCATTTTCGTCTCCATTAGTCATTGTCCAAAAGAAGGACAACAACATTAGACTATGCGTCGACTATAGAAAATTAAATTCACAAACTGTAGTTGATAGCGAACCACATCCACTTCTCGACGACTTACTGCCACGTCTATCTAACGCAACTATGTTCACTAAGATAGACTTAACTAAAGGTTATTGGCAGATACCACTAACCAAAAAAGCTAAATACTACACAGCGTTTTCCACTCCACAAGGTCTATACCAGTGGAATGTGATGCCTTTTGGGCTCGTTAACGCTCCGGCTATCTTTATTCGCATGATGCGAAAAATGTTATCAGGTAGACCAGACATCATTACATACATTGACCTCATATGCTTATTTAGTTCGTCATTTGAGGAACATTTTTCGGGACTTAAATATGTTTTGGAAACATTAAGAGATAATCACCTAACAGCTAAACCTACAAAAGTACAAATAGCTTTTCAGGAAATAACTTTTTTGGGACATATTATTGGATCGGGATATATCCAAATGGTTCCTAGTACGGTGTCCAAAATTTTAAACTTATCAGTTCCTCAAACGAAGAAGCAGGTTAGAAGCTTATTAGGACTAGTCCAATACTACAGCAGATTCGTACCTAACCTATCTTCCATCACGGCTGTCTTGTCATCATTGTTAAAAAAAGACATGCCGTTGAAAGTGACATGGACTGATGACTGTAATAGAATATTTCGTAAAATACTTGATATTTTTTCACATCCACCTATTTTGAAACTGCCTGATGCTTCCAAAAAGTTTGTCCTCCGTACAGATGCGAGTAATTACAGAATTGGCGCTTGTTTGCTCCAGTATCACGACGATGTCCTTCATCCGACGTTATATATATCACGAAAACTCAAGACTCCAGAAACCAAATACTCTACTGTGGACAAAGAGTTGTTAGCAGTCGTTTGGGCTATAAATAAACTTCAGAAATTTCTACTGGGTGCACCCTTCGTGATCCAGACCGATCAGAAGGCGGTGGCATCGCTACGTCCTGCTAATCACAAAAGCCCAAAGTTAACGAGATTTTCAATTCTCTATCAGCCGTTCGAGTTTTCCGTTGAGTACATATCAGGAACAGAGAATATCGTGGCGGACGTACTCTCCAGAAATCCTTTGGATGTCGATTGCTGAACACTGATATTCTTCGAATAATTTTACAAAAGTACTTTTAACAAGAGACAGAATCCTATCGTTGAACTCTCAACTGGTGAATGAAACGTCGACTACAATTCAAATAACTGATTATTAGAGACATTCGTCGAACGAGATTAATGAATGCAAGAGACATATGATTCTTAGTTACAATCGGACTTTGGTTAGTGTCCATTCATGCTACAACTAGTTGCAACAGATTCGGAAATAATATTTGAAGTCAAGTTGGACAAATGTCGTAACGTGACATGATTAATTGAACGTTATGAAGGCCTACACAACAGGCCAATCACCTGTTTGCTTTAAACCACGATTACGAGTAACACAAGAGAGAAAACCGGACTGATTCTAAAGGCGACGAACTGGAACGGACTACGACTTATGGAACATGGAACACAAGAAGTATAAATGGGAAGGAAGAGGAGCTGGGGGAAGAGATGAGGAAAGCAAAACTAGAAATCCTGGCTATAACGGAAACAAAGAAAAAAGGACAAGGAGTCATGGATCTCAATGGCAACACGCTGCTCTACAGTGGTGTACCCATATCCGAAAGAGCTAAAGGGGGCGTGGGTTGCATTGTGGCCAAAAATCAAAAAGATAGTATTAAGGGATGGAACTTTGTCTCAGAGCGCATTATGGTTGTGAAACTAAAAGAAGGAGAAACCATAGTCAACCTGGTCATAGTGTATGGGCCAAATGAGGATGAGAGAGCAGAGGTCAAGGAGGAATTGTTCGAGCTGCTTCAAAGGACAGTGGATGACTGCCTAGATGAAGTTATCATGCTCGGAGATTTTAATGCCAGAGTTGGAAATGACCATGCTAGATGGGGTGGAGTTATCGGAAGATATGGAGAAGATACTCTCAATGACAATGGAAAGCGACTCCTTAGATTCTGCAGTGAGCAGAATCTGATCATTACAAACACAAAGTTCCCCCATAAGCGCATACATGCATACACTAGATGTGAACCAACAAAGAATGAGAAGTCAGTGATCGACTATGCCATTGTTCGGAGAAGCTCATTCAAATATGTCCGAGATGCAAGAGTCTGGAGGGGGCCAGAGATTGGAAGTGATCACTACCTGCTAACAATCAAACGAACAACTGAAAGAGTTGCTCAGCCTAGGAACTGCTCAACATCACGCAAGAAACTAAGTAAACGAGCAGGAGAAATGAGCATTAGGACCTACAAGCTGAGAGAGCCAGAAATTAAGACCAGATATCAGGGGCTTATTGCTGCAGCGGTGAGCAACACAGAAGAACAACCTGATGACTTGGAAACCCTCTGGATTAAATTCAAGGATATCATAAAGACAGCTGCTGCAGAAGCATGTGGTGAAGTCCGACTTGGGAACCAGAGAAAGAGGACACCTTGGTGGACAGAGGAAGTCAAAGAGAAAATAAGAGAGAAGAAAATGGCATGGAAACAATACTTAGGAGCTAAAAACACAACAGGACAAATGGAAAAATATAGAGAATATGTGACACTCAGAACAGAAGTAAAGAACAAAGTGCTAGCAGCAAAACAGAAGTCCTGGGAAGAATTTGGAGAAAAGCTAGAAAAAGATGCACAAGAAAACCAGAAATTGTTCTATAAGACCCTAAAGAACATGAGGAAGGAAAAACAATGCCCTCTCAAATTTATAAAGGACAAGCAAGGCAAATTGCTTACTGCCCCGAAGGAAGTAATGGAAAGATGGAAAGAATATTTCTCAGAACTCCTTGATGGTGAGCAAGGTCAAACATCAGAAATGATAACCACTAGCACAGAAGAGGAAACCAATGGTGATGAAGATGACATAAAGATGGAAGAACTGAAGGCAGCACTGGAGAAAATCAAGATGGGCAAAGCAGCAGGGCATGATGGTATAACACCAGAAATGGTTAAGTACATGGGAGCATCAGGCGACCTGTTACTCTTAAGGGTCCTACAGGCAGCATGGTGCAACAAGACCATACCAAAGGATTGGGAGATCGCCATCATAACACCAATTTTCAAAAAGGGTGACAATCGACAGTGTGGAAACCATAGAGGCATATCCCTTCTCAGTGTCCCTGGAAAAATCTACTCTAGAATCCTAGAGCAGAGACTCCGACGCCTAGCTGAGCCACAATTGGATGAGGTCCAGTGCGGATTCCGAGCAAACCGAAGTACTCAAGACCTAATCTTCACACTCAGACAGCTGAGTGAAAAGGCCCTTGAGTATAAGAGTGAGATCCATCTTTGTTTCATAGATCTGGAAAAGGCGTTTGACAGGGTCCCTTGGAGCAAACTTTGGGACTGTTTGGCAAGGAAGAATATTCCAGCACCTCTGATTCATGCTATACAGAGCTTCTACAAGTCTTGCAGAAATTATGTGAGGACAGCAAACCATAAGTCAGAAGAGTTCAGGACCACCACTGGTGTACGACAAGGTGATATCCTATCACCTTACCTCTTCATACTCCTTATGGACGATGTCATCAAGGCATGTAAGGAGAGAACAAGAAAGTATTCAGTGGGGTACTGGAAGATGAGACAGGTCTATATTTCAGAGCTGGCATTTGCTGATGATGTTGCCCTGATTGCTAAATCAGAGGCACATCTCCAATCCAACCTGCAAGTCTGGAAGGAAGAGCTGGAGAAGAGAGGGATGGTCATAAGCAGCTCTAAAACAAAATCCATGGTGATATCACGAGAAGAAAGAAGACATCAGATTAAGCTGGGAGAACAGGTCCTGGAGCAGGTCGACCACTTTAAATACCTCGGAGCTATTATAGACCGAAAGGGAGGCATCAAAGAAGAGTTGGCCACTCGAAAAGCAGCAGCTGGGAGACTTTTTCAGGCCATAAATCGAGGATTCCTCAGCAAGAGAGAGGTTGGTAAGAAAACGAAGATGGCTGTATACCGCTCCACCTATGTCCCAGTCTTGACATATGGATGCGAGTCATGGGCAATGACTACAACCCATAAAAGCCAGATCCAAACCTCAGAAATGAGGTATCTGAGGAAGGTGGTTGAAGTAACAAGAAGAGACATGGTACGCAACCAGACGATACGTCAAGGCCTAAAATCCCACCCCCTGCAGACCCAAGTAGAACAGTCCCAACTAAGATGGTTTGGCCATGTCTGCAGAATGGGAGAAGATCGGCTACCACGACAAGCATGGGAAACAAAGAGCCAAGGATCCAGACCCCGAGGACGACCCAGAGTCCGCTGGGAGGACAACATTAGACAATCTTTGAAGGACCGAGGACTAGAATGGAACCAGGCCAGGAGGAAGACAGCCGATAGAATAGTCTGGCGCTCTCTCTTCCAAACCTCTACACCTCACGGTAGAAGGGGAACGACTAAGTAAGTAAGTAAGTATGAAGGCCTACATTCATTCTGGATTGAAACATTTGAATATTCTTTTTCTAATGGAAATTCACAAAGATAATAACTACGTATGGATCGTCTTATCCAAGATTACTTAATTTTTACTTAGTAGTTGAATTAATAAAGAAATTAAAATGAAATGTGAGAAAATATAAGAAAATGAAATATGAAAAAAATGAAAGAAAGAAAAGAAAGCTCACACAATTCTTAGATAATATTCTTAGATGTAATTATGAATGATATAATTATGTTGTATATTTGATAAATATGTTGACATATATTATCATTTAGTTCTTCTTCGATCCTTAACCACCGACCGTCAAAGCAGTCAGTGGCCATCACGCCTAGTGGCGTCTTGTAGGGCAACAACAAATTGATTCCACTTTGCACGGTTGGTGGCCATCCTTCGTACAGTGCCCCAACTCTGGTTCATTCTTTGCATCTCAGCCTCCACAGTCCTCCGCCAAGTTGTTTTTGGTCGGCCTCTCTTTCGCTTTCCTTCAGGGGTCCAAAGCATAGCTGTTCTTGTGATGGCATCGGGGTCTCTTCTGAGGACATGACCAACCCGCTCCAGCGTCTGCCAGCTATGATGGTGTGCATGTCCTCTTGCTTGCTACGAGTAAGCAGATCTTGGTTGGTGATGGTATTCGGCCAAAAGATTCGGTGAATTTTTCTTAGGCATGTGTGAAAAGAGGACAATTTTGACATTTCCTTCTCTGTGACTCTCCAGCATTCCGCACCATAGAGAAGCACAGAAAGCACGCAACTCTGATATAATCTTAATTTTGTGCTTGTGCTGTATTGGGAGGACTTCCAGATGTTATTTAGGCTAAAGAAGGCTGTTCTTGCCTTATTCATTCTGATGTTGATGTCTTTGCCTGCCCCACCGTCTGTTGTTACTATGCTTCCTAGGTATGTGAAGGTATCTGTCTGTACCAGTTGCTGATTCCTTACTGATATGGGCTCAGGGTTGCTCACATTGAGCGTCATGACCTCAGACTTCTTTAAATTGATGTTCAAGCCCACCTGCTGGCTAAATTTATTAAGTCTATCCGTTTTTTCCTGGATGTGTTGATGTGAATGTGCTAGTAGTGCAATGTCATCTGCATATTCCAGATCTTCCAATGTAGAAAATGTAGTCCATCTTATTCCTCTTGGACTGCCCTCTGTTGTCTGGCGCATCACCCAGTCTATGACTGTTAAAAATAGAGTGGTTGATAAGGGGCATCCCTGTCGTACTCCTGTCTTCACCTCGAAGGTTAGGTTGCTCTGCCCAACACTACACGTAAAGTTGGCATAGAGGCTTTTTATGATTGACACTATGCAGCTTGGAATTCCATAAGCCCTCAGTATTTTCCATAAACTGTCCCTATGTATGCTGTCAAAAGCCTTTTCAAAATCAACAAAATTTATGTAAAGCTGTCTTTGCCATTCTGAGCACTGCTCTATAATGTTCCTGAGAGTGAATATATGGTCTACACATCTTCTGTTCTTTCTAAATCCTGCTTGTTCTTTCCTCAGTTTGTAGTCTACTGCCTTTGAAATTCTCTGTATAATTATCCTGCCTAGTATTTTGCTGGGAACTGAGAGAAGAGTGATTCCTCTCCAATTATTGCAGTCTGCAAGATCTCCCTTCTTGGGCAATTTGACAATTATTCCTTTGTTCCACTCTGATGGTGTTGTCCCCGTTTTCCACACTTGTGCAAATAGTGGTTCTAATAGTTCTGCTGCTAGCTCAGGGTCTGTCTTAAATAGCTCTGCATTTAAGTTATCATGGCCCGGAGCTTTACCGTTCTTTAACCCTTTGATTGCTGTGATGATTTCTTCTTTTCGTGGAATGTCTGTATTTACATCTAGATCGTTTTCAGCCTCAGGAACATTCAATTGTGTCTCTGGTATTTCCTTGTTCAGAGTTTCTCTGAAGTGCTCTGCCCATCTTGTTTCCTGTCCCTCTGCTGTCTTGATGAGATTTCCTTGCTTATCTCTTACTAATGTAATATTGTTTGCACCTAGTTTTCCGCTGATGAATTTAGTTATTTTATATACTGCGCTTTGTTCATTTCTCAGTGCTGCCTCTTCTGCCTGTCTTGCAAGATTGTCTAGGAAATTCCTTTTGTTGGCTCGGGTTTGGCGTTTAACTTCCCTGTCCAGTTGACTGTACTGTTCGCTATATAGTTGCTTTAACCTGGGGGACTTCGCTTCTGTTTTCTTTCTTTTCATTTCCTTTCTCATCTTTATGGTGTTTAGTGTTTCTGGTGTTATCCAGTCTTGCTTCTTCCTTTCCTGGAATCCTAAGCATGATTTGCTACTTTCCTTATATATTGTTGAAATGGTGTTGAAATTCTGGTCTATATCATCAGTCAATGTCTTTTCCTGGCTTTTGGCAAATTGATATCGTTTCTTAATGTCGGCCGCAAAAGCTTTTCTGGTAAGGGAGTCCTTCAATTTGCTGATGTCAAACCTTTTCTGTGTAGTTACAGTTGGTCCAGCCCTTCTTAGTTTCACTTTCAGTTTTGCTACTACTAAATGGTGATCACTTCCCACATCTGCACCTCTTCTTACCTTCACATCTTGTAATGCATGTCTCCATCTACCGTTAACCATGATGTGGTCTATCTGGTTTCTGTCCCGACCATTTGGTGATTCCCATGTTAACTTGTGAATTTCCTTATGTGGGAAAAGTGTTCCTCCAATGACCAGGTTGTTAATGCTACAGAAACTTATTAGCTTATCCCCATTTGCGTTTGCTGTTCCGCTGCCGCATTTCCCCATTGTTCTTTCATTATATGTATTGTGTATACCAACTTTCACATTGAGGTCTCCCATTACTATAACAAGATCATATCTAGGTGTGTCTTCCATTTCTTTCTGCAGTTGTTGATAGAATTCATCCTTGACCTCTTCATTGCTATCATTCGTTGGTGCGTAGCATTGTACTATTGTAGTGTTGGTGAATCTCCCTCTCAATCTCAATCGTATCAGTCTGTTGTTGATGGGTTTCCATTCCAGTAATGTCCTTTCTATCCCTTTCTGTAAAATAATGGCTACGCCTTCACTGTGCTGTCCATCCTCTCTTCCAGAGTAAAGTACTGTTTCTCCTGTTGCTGTTTTAACTTTTCCTGCCCCTGTCCATCTGCTCTTGTTACGTGCAGTCTTTGATATCTTACAATATTATACATTGGTATACTTGTTGTGTTCGCAGGTATTTTGTAAACAAAATAGTGCTTAAGGAAAAGTCATTATTGAGTTACTTCCCTTGAAAGTTGTGTCGGCTCTTTCGATCGAAACTCCGCGGATAAATCCAGTTTTCTGCGATTTATTCTTCGTTTGGGTAGTAATAGATTGTTCTTGCTTCAGAATATCTATGGCCTGAATTTATGTGTATTGTTTGTCTGAGTAGGACGAGTCTGTCTTATATCTGTATATCTTTACATATCTAAGTCGAACTATATGTTCTGTTGTCTCTAGAGAGGTCAAAGGCTATTCGGCGGATGTGTCGCTAGAGTGTGGTGTGATTTGGCTTCGTCCTGATAGGGACTGTGTTTTCTATGTCGGCTTGTCGCCGGGGAAAAAAGTGATCTCAGTATTTGTGGGGGAAGTGATAGTCGTCTAGACCTATCGTGTATGCTTTACCCCAGTGTTTATTCGTATTGCCAAGGAATGGCAGAATCATATTTCTGATACCAAGGTAATAATAGATACTCTTATGAACTCTCGTACGAAGCCACCATTTTCGATAGGTACGATTTGAATGTCTAAGAGAATATATTTGACTCGATGAAAACGACTTCGATTCCTAGCAGCACTATATCCTGTAGAATGCAGTCAATTGTTCATGATCAAATCTACAGAGCAATGAAAGATTTAATGAATGACTAACTTTAGGACAGATTCATTATCTGTATCCAAACGTGAGTGACAGCTCACGAGTGAAGCCATCTTGGAACCAAAACATGTAGTGACTTTCAAGAAGAGAAAAGGGATGCCCGTATTATCGCTTGATTAGTCCAGAGATCACTGCTACACATGAGAACCCATTGCTAGCGGTTCAATATTATTATAGGGAAAAATATGTGCTGAACATTATGTTGGAGAATCGTCGCTAGACGAGATTAGGTTTAGAAGCCATCTGAAATATTGTTTATAAGCTGACGTGCTCAGTCAGTGAAGTCAGATGATATATATGTATGGGCGATACTGAGTGCTTGGCTACTGACAGTCCATTATACAATTATTCTACATGAGTGCCCATGTAACATTGCAAGACCATTTATCCACTGTACCCTGATGTATTATGCCAACCTGTGATTTGTCACTATCTGTGCTGTCGAGTGTGTACGTCCAATTAAACTTTAGTAAAGGTACACAGTCGTTGGTGTCGATGACTTCCAGCCATACATGAGTGTGAGAAAAGAACATTTGTCAACACCACGAACTCTTCCTATCATTCGCACATTATACACTCCATCTATGTCTACACACCACTGCGTAGGTCAAGTTGACATTCCATACTCGAACCACGAGCAACACAACAACACAGTATTTAACTCTGGTGATGTTCGAGCGAGCTTCAGATTTCTCAGCATGTCTCTTGCTCAGGGCAAGGGTCTTGTATTAAGAGTTTATCAACTGATGTAATCAGAAGGACAGAGGACTTTATCAACTGGTGGACCAGCTTTCTGGGTTTGACCCCGCAGAAGTTCAGAAGTCAACAGATTACCGATACCAGACCGTTTCCTGTGGCTGATACGACACACTTGCAGTATTGGTTTGCTCTTTGTCAACACTTCGTCACGTGACCTGTCAAGTGAATGCAGTATGTAGGTCAGCGTTGTTGACATTTTTACATTAGACATTACAGAGTTTCACAGAACAGTTGGATCAATTCTTGTCAATAGTAACAGGAAGACAGTATTAGTGAACTAAGAAGTCCTATTTTCATCGATGGATCTTCTTGTTTTCTGTATATGAACTTTAATATTTAAGGCCAGAATGTTTAATTGAATAAAGTGGCAGTTTGTTTATTCTCATAAAAATAACTTTGCCATTACTGTAAAACTGAGCCTATTTTGCAACACATACTATCATACACATAATTTATATATATTTATGTTTACATGTTATTTGTTTGTATAGTATGTTAGTTTCTATGTCAGCGGGTTGTGTTTAAGGTTGGGCGGCGTCCTCACAACAGAATATCCCACGTCATAGAGGGTCCGTTGTGGGCGTTTTCTATAGGTGCAATTTTCTTGATTGAAAATTTGCTGCGACAACTGTTGCTTTTGTGTTAGCTGTGAAGTCTGTAATTATTGTTATTTTTGTAATATTTCTTTGTTCTTTAGTTTTGTTTTGATTTGTTTGTAATTTGTTGGTCTAACCTTTTCTATCTTTCAGTTCTATTCACAATTTATATTCATATATTGTGACGTCATTTGTGTTGTTATTCTTTGCAGATTCAGTGATTATTTTCATTGATTTCCCTATTTGATTTATTTTGATTTCTGCAAACGTTCTTGTATTGTCAGTCCTATTTGTACTTTATGTATTCTGTTGGTTGACATATGTTTTATATAGGTATATTTCATAAGACACAATTGCCAGTGCACTGCACTTGGATTATGGTATAAACCAGTACCTGATTATTATTACTATTATACAAGACCTTATTAAGGCTTGTGACCCACAGATATTGGGATAGTATACTGATTAATCAAGTCATTAAGAACTTGTGGTATTATTATTGGTTCAGGTGATTAGTATTATTGTTAGACATCATGTCTACATTAGAATACTTCATTACACAAGGGAAAGCCCTTGATAAGACTGGTCAACAATTAGAACAATGGGCTGTTGCTCAATATGACAAAGCATTAGCTGCAGAAGAGAGAAAAACTGCTGCAGAAGAAAGAAAAGCTATGGCTGAAGAGAAAAGATTAGAAAGAGAAGCTGAGGCTGCTGCTGAACAAAAGAAATTGCAGATGCAGGTGGAGGAAAGGAGATTTGAAGCTGAACAAAAAAAATTAGAAAGAGAAGCTGCTGCTGAACAAAGAAGATTAGACAGTGAAGCTGAACAAAAAAGATTAGACAGTGAAGCTGAACAAAAGAGATTAGACAGGGAAGCTGATCAAAAAAAATTAGAAAGGGAAGCTGCTGCTGAACAAAAAAGATTAGACAGGGAGGCTGAACAAAAAAGATTAGATGCTGAAGAGAAAAAAGCAATAAGAGAACATGAATTTGAGTTAGAGAAATTGAGATTGACAAGTATGAGTATTGTTAATCAGGCATCTAGTGGTAATGGTAAACCTTCTACTTACAAGGTTAAGGTTCCACCGTTCAATCAGTCCAGTGACGATATTACATTCTGGCTGGATAGATTTGAACGTTCTTGTCGTACACATAATGTGGATAAATCACAATACGCTAATCAATTATCAGAAAACTTGAAAGGTGAATCTTTGACTAGATTATGCCTTGTAGGAGAAGCAGATAAGGATAATTATGATGTCATTAGGGCGGCTTTGATAAAAAAATATCAGCTAAGTGAAGAAGGCTATCGCCTTTTATTTAAAACGATGGTGCCTGAGACGGGTGTAGAATTCTCAGAATTCACTGCAAAGGCACGTCTCACAGTTGATCGTTGGATTGAGCTTTCCAAAACAAAAAAAACGTATGAAGGACTTATGGATTTGTTGCTCAGAGATAAGATTATGTCATGTGTGAACAAACCTTTCCTTGAATTTATACATGAGCGTAAACCCAAATCTCTAAAAGAAATGGAAGAATATTGTTCCCAATATGTCACTGCACACCCCGACGTGACTTTTGGCAACACTAAGATTAAGGAGAGTATGCCAGTTGCTTCAGCAACACCCTACAATCCCAATTATTCACACAGATTTCAGGGACCTCAAAACAGATTTGATAAAAAAGGTAACCATAATAGTTATCAAAACCAAGGTAACCAATCATTTCAGGGTTCTTCTTCAAAGAACTGGAGACGACCTGATAGCTCCCGACACAGGGGTGGTCATAATTATAGGAATTTCCGTAGAGGAAGTAATTATAGAAACTATCAGGGTTATCCGTCTTGGAGTCAACAAGATCATAATTACAGAGATACGCATTATAATGAATATGATAATGGTAACCAAGGGAACTATGACTCAAACCCAAATAGGGGTTACAATAGAGGTAACAATAACTACAGAGGTGATAATAACCGAGGTAGATCTCAATACAAAAGACATAAACCACATTTTCAGGCAAACTCTGCACAACAAGAGTCCAATGAAGCCTATAAACAGAGTAAAGATAATAATGATGCTAGTAATATGGCATGTGCCGCTTTTGATTTTGGGAGAGCATCTCAGTGCCCCAATGCAAAACGTTATTTGAGCCAACCACAGTGTCTACTTTAAGCTGTGGCCATCCTCTTCCTGCTCTTCCGGCATCAGTCGCGCATGATGGAAGAGGTTCTCTTGTCTTACATAAGGGTTTAGTGAATAACAATCCAGTCTCTGTGCTATTTGATTCTGGATGCACCACAATTGGTGTTAGGCAGTCACTCGTAGATCCTTCCCGCGCCACTGGACAAGTAGTCAAATGTGTAACATTTGGCGGCACATTAGAGAAATACTCTACTGCTATCATTAGGATTGCTACTCCTTTCTTTACAGGAGATGTACACGCATGTCTTCTTCCGAATCCGATCGCTGACCTCATCATCGGTCGCATTCACGGAGTCAGAGAATGCACTCCGCAACAAATTTCCACGTGGGAAAGGCAAAACATGCAGATTGCTAACGCTGTAGTCACTAGAGCTCAGGCTCTTAATATGCCTCAAACTTCATCTACTGAAGATAATGAAGTGCATAACCAAGATAATCCCTTGGTAATTTCTCGTGACTCGTTTATAAAACTGCAAGAAGATGATCCCACTCTGAAGAAATTCTTCATTCTTGCAACTAAAGGTGATCCGAATAAAGACACAAGTCGTAAATCGTGGATTACAAAGAAGAATGGCGTACTTGTACGTATGGTTCAAGACTCCATTACGTCAAGTCATTCTCAAATCCTGGTTCCCAAGAATTTGAGAGTTAAAATTTGCAGCACGCTCACGACTCTCAGTGTGCTGGACACATGGGTTTTTCCCGTACTAAGTCAAGAGTCCTTGCGGCTTTCTTTTGGCCATTGGTAAACAAGGACATACGGATTTATTGTCGATCTTGTAAAGTATGTCAGGAAGTTAAATCCAAAGGTCCACGCCATGCTGCACCCATTCAGGCGGCGGACATTCCTATTCGGCCGTTCCAAAAAATGGCCATAGACATTATTGGTCCATTTAAGATCAAGTCTGCCAGAGGACATCAGTTTATCTTGACGTGTGTTGATATGTGCACACGTTGGCCAGAGGCTATTCCTCTGAAGAGCATTACTACTGCTGATATTGCAGATGCTCTTTGGCTTATATTTTCTCGTCTGGGGTTCCCGGAGAGATATTGTCAGACCATGGCACCCAACTAATATCAGATACCATGTCTCAAGTAATGTCTACTCTGCAGATAGATAGATCTTTAAGTAGTATCTACCATCCAATGTCTAATGGTATGGTCGAACGCCTTAATAGAACACTTAAAAACTTACTGGGAAAGATAACTGAGGATCATCCTCAAGACTGGGACAGAGTTTTACCTGCGGCCCTCTTCGCTTACAGAGAGGTACCCAATGAACATACGGGATTTTCTCCCTTTGAACTCGTCTTTGGCGCGCGTCCGCGTGGCCCTATGTCGTTGCTTCACGATCTCATTACATCTGACAATATTGACGATGACACAAAGTCATCCTACGAATATGTCATCGCGTTGAGACAAAAGATTATCGAAGCATGCAAATTAGCAACTTCTTCTTCTGAATTTGCGAAACAGAAGGCAAGGCAATTTGCCAATAAGAAGAGATGCTTACGACAACTTTGTCCTGGTGACAAAGCATTTGTATTACTACCTTGTAGGGAAAACAGACTACTTATTTCTTGGAAAGGTCCGTACGATATAATATCGAAAATTTCCGATGTCGACTATATTGTCGATATTGATGGGAAGCATAAAACCTTCCACATCAATATGCTTACGGAATTCCATGAACGTCCGGATTATTTGCAACCCATTTTCCAAGCAACGGACAATTCTCCAGTACCACATGGTCATTACTCATCACTGTCCGTGATACAGGATGAGGAAACAAGTTTTTCAGATGTAAATCTTCCTCTTCCAATGATCCCACTTCATTCTAGTGAATCATGGAAGAACGTTACTGTCTCTCCTGATTTGTCTCTAGGAGAACAGCGACAAGTTTCAACTATGTTGCAAACATTTCAGGATGTACTCACCGACATCCCTGGACAAACGAATGTCATTCAACATGACATTGTTCTAACTGACCATACTCCTATTAGGGTTAGACCTTATCCTATACCTATACATTTTCAAGCACAGGTCGAGAAAGAGTTGGATGAGATGATAGATTTGAAAATAATCGAACCATCCACCTCTGCATATTCTTCGCCGATGTTATTGTTCGTAAAAAAGACAATAACATACGTCTTTGCGTTGACTATCGAAAATTGAATCAAGTAACGAAGTTCGATGCCGAACCTATGCCTTTACTGGAAGAGCTACTTACTCGACTCTCCAAATCTCATTTTTTCACTAAACTTGATTTGTCTAAAGGATATTGGCAAGTTCCTTTATCTGAACGCGCCAAACCTCTCACGGCTTTTTCAACACCTAGAGGTTTGTTCCAATGGAATTTTATGCCTTTCGGTCTTATGAACGCACCAGCTACATTCGTACGCATGATGCGCCGAATCCTATCTATCGGTCAGATGTCATTGCATATCTAGACGACATCTGTCTTTTCAGCGATACTTGGGAAGATCACTATTCAGGGTTAGATGAATTGCTGTCTACTTTGCGTGAGCACAACCTGACAGCGAAACCCTCTAAAGCCTATATTGGTTTTAGCGAAATTTCTTTCCTAGGCCACCGAGTTGGTCATGGTTTCCTAAAGACAGAGGACCATAATACTAGTAAGATACTTAACATCTCAATCCCTAAGACTAAAAAACAGGTGAGAAGTCTGTTAGGTCTTATTCAATTTTATGGCAGATTCATTCAGAATCTATCCTCTATCATGGCACCTCTCTCAACACTTCTAAAGAAAGGTTCGCCTAATGTGGTCCACTGGTCTCAGGAATGCCAATGCTCTCTGGATAAGATTAAAACATTGTTTTCAACACCACCTATTTTAGTGCTACCTACTAAAGATAAGACATTCGTTCTTCGTAGTGACGCTTCATCCACTGGGATTGGAGCGGCACTAATGCAAGAGTACTCTGGAACTCTGCATCCTGTAATGTATATATCCAGAAAACTTAATGCGGCAGAAAGGAATTATTCGGTTTTAGACCGTGAGCTATTAGCTATGGTTTGGTCGATCCTCAAACTACAGAGATTCCTTCTAGGCGCACATTTCATAGTAGAAACCGACCAAAAAGCTCTTACTGCTATACAGAGTAAGAATTTGTAGAGCTCGAGGTCTACTCGATATGCAATTGCTCTTCAACCTTTTCATTTCTCTGTGCGAGCTATTCGTGGATCAGATAATGTGATGGCAGACATTCTGTCAAGATGCCCACATGATTCCACATAACTATTAGGGCTTAGACTTCTTGATATGTCTAGTTCTATAGTAGTTCCTTTTCTATATCATGATAGATACACATTTGTAATTTAATAATATAATGATTGTATCACTACATAGCGGTTCATTGATGTTTATTCACCGCTGTGCTTTGATGATTTTTTCTTCATAAATCATAAATTTAAGATATCTAATACGAAATGATGATATGAATTTTTTAGGCATTGTGTAATTGCCAGAATTGTATTATACTTTGATGACACCTTCCTGGAAAAATATACTTGTAGAGAAATAATTTCTCTCAGTTTATGAGACACATTCTCACCAGTCGCTCCATAAGTCGACTTAGCCTCATATTAGGCGTTATAGGTATTCCTGATATTTTCATCTGCGCATTATTCATGCGTTGTGAGCCTATTGTACGTTGCTCCTAGATGTATTTCAAAAAAAAAAAATGTTCCATTTTTTTTTTCCCGGGAGGTGTGGTAAGACTGTTACGTGCAGTCTTTGATATCTTACAATATTATACATTGGTATACTTGTTGTGTTCGCAGGTATTTTGTAAACAAAATAGTGCTTAAGGAAAAGTCATTATTGAGTTACTTCCCTTGAAAGTTGTGTCGGCTCTTTCGATCGAAACTCCGCGGATAAATCCAGTTTTCTGCGATTTATTCTTCGTTTGGGTGGTAATAGATTGTTCTTGCTTCAGAATATCTATGGCCTGAATTTATGTGTATTGTTTGTCTGAGTAGGACGAGTCTGTCTTATATCTGTATATCTTTACATATCTAAGTCGAACTATATGTTCTGTTGTCTCTAGAGAGGTCAAAGGCTATTCGGCGGATGTGTCGCTAGAGTGTGGTGTGATTTGGCTTCGTCCTGATAGGGACTGTGTTTTCTATGTCGGCTTGTCGCCGGGGGAAAAAGTGATCTCAGTATTTGTGGGGGAAGTGATAGTCGTCTAGACCTATCGTGTATGCTTTACCCCAGTGTTTATTCGTATTGCCAAGGAATGGCTGAATCATATTTTCTGATACCAAGGTAATAATAGATACTCTTATGAACTCTCGTACGAAGCCACCATTTTCGATAGGTACGATTTGAATGTCTAAGAGAATATATTTGACTCGATGAAAACGACTTCGATTCCTAGCAGCACTATATCCTGTAGAATGCAGTCAATTGTTCATGACCAAATCTACAGAGCAATGAAAGATTTAATGAATGTCTAACTTTAGGACAGATTCATTATCTGTATCCAAACGTGAGTGACAGCTCACGAGTGAAGCCATCTTGGAACCAAAACATGTAGTGACTTTCAAGAAGAGAAAAGGGATGCCCGTATTATCGCTTGATTAGTCCAGAGATCACTGCTACACATGAGAACCCTTTATTAGCGGTTCAATATTATTATATGGAAAAATATGTGCTGAACATTATGTTGGAGAATCGTCGCTAGACGAGATTAGGTCTAGAAGCCATCTGAAATATTATTTATAAGCTGACGTGCTCAGTCAGTGAAGTCAGATGATATATATGTATGGGCGATACTGAGTGCTTGGCTACTGACAGTCCATTATACAATTATTCTACATGAGTGCCCATGTAACATTGCAAGACCATTTATCCACTGTACCCTGATGTATTATGCCAACCTGTGATTTGTCACTATCTGTGCTGTCGAGTGTGTACGTCCAATTAAACTTTAGTAAAGGTACACAGTCGTTGGTGTCGATGACTTCCAGCCATACATGAGTGTGAGAAAAGAACATTTGTCAACATCACGAACTCTTCCTATCATTCGCACATTATACACTCCATCTATGTCTACACACCACTGCGTAGGTCAAGTTGACATTCCATACTCGAACCACGAGCAACACAACAACACAGTATTTAACTCTGGTGATGTTCGAGCGAGCTTCAGATTTCTCAGCATGTCTCTTGCTCAGGGCAAGGGTCTTGTATTAAGAGTTTATCAACTGATGTAATCAGAAGGACAGAGGACTTTATCAGCTCTCACTTATTCCCAGGATGTGTAACCTATAGTTTCTCATTTCTGCCGTGACCTGTCTTAGTTTACCTGTCTCGTACATTGTCCTGACATTCCAAAATCCTATTCTTGTATCCTGTTTTGCGGTCAGGACATCCGTTTTCATGTCAGTGGCTTCCTTTCGGCTTTCACCACTGACAGTCATACGAGCCACAGACTCCGAATGTCCATCCCGCAGCAAAGTTTGTTCATTTGATGTTGTTTCCGTAACTTCATTATTTTTTTTGCATAGACAGGGGTGTCAGCCCTATGCTAAAACCCCCAACCTGGAGGACCAGGGTACCAGCTTTTGTCTGACCCCTACCCACACAGACCAGTCCAGCTTGGTTGAACCTACCAGGAGTAAAACTCCCACTGGCATAGCTCTGGGGATTGTCAGGGTACGCAAGCTGCCATACCGCTACAAGGTATAGGTACCATTGATGGCAGATCATTTAGTTAGTTAAGTTAAATAGCTAGCTATTACTCGACACACATAATTAATGTCAAACACACATAACTAAATTAATTTATACTTTATCTTTATCTTTACTCTACTTGTCTTTACTTTTCATTTTTTTTCTTTTTCTTATAGCATCGTCTTTCATTTTCTTTAATTAGATTTTCAATAACTTGATTCTTATTACACACTTACTATGATTAATTAGTTTAATTTTAATTAGTTAAATTAATCTTGACATAACACTTTATTAATTAATCACTACATACTTTAAGTTAATTAGGTAATTAAGTATTGACATTTGACATTTTCTTTTAGTTAATATAACACATACGTATAACATGATTAGTAGTATATTATATGACTGTTAATTAGTCGACATGACCACGACACTGTTCTAGACAGAACATCGTAGGCCATATGTCGGATTTTTGTTAAATTTTTGTTGTTGAAAGGTTTAATTAAGATAATTTCAAAAAAAATCTATGAATAGATTTTTTTTCCCCAGTGGGCAGGGAATTGTTACGGTGTTCTATTGCAGTCATCTGCTATAGTTGGCAGCGTGCAATTTTAGGGGTTACAGCATTTAATATAATAATTCATGAACTACTGAACGCTATACACACGGTCGAATTATGACGTGTTAGCGTTGATAGGTCACGCACCGTGACTAAGATATGGGACCCTTTTTTGTGTTGACCGTCAAGCTGTCAAGACGTGTCTTTTTACCCTTCCAGTGTTGTGCATGGTATTGCCGCACACATATATTTAATTCAAGGTTTGGACAAGGGTCAGTCCATTGTTATTGTGAGGAGATGAAATGATTAAGATCAGTACGTAAAATGAACTCAGGGAAGGATGAATAATCAGTCCATTATCTTTTATATTGTCAGACTCATAGTCTCACTGTCGGCCGTTGGAAGCACCAACCGCGTGTACATATAGCTATGACGTTCTGCCTACATTAATTCGTTTATTGGACAAGGACTGATAGTTACATGTATCTATGCAACATATGATCATGTTTAATATGTACAAGTATTTGATTCATTTCGTCAAGACACATGCGCTCACTACCGGTTATCTGAAACCCAGCAGCGCGAGTGTAGTGGTTTTGATGGTATTGTATGGTTGTTATGTTACCTAGTGTAATGTATGAGGTCAGCTGTGAAGGCTCCTGAGATAAATGTTGATGTGAATTACAGAAGGCCCTTCTTACTACCACTACGACCTCAAACAGATCTCTTTTACTATCATGAATGTAGCTACGTTAAAAAGTCTAGGGTACTGAATGTAATGTGTTGTAATAGAATATACAAACACACACAGATAATTAATAAGTCTAATAATATTAATAAAATCTATAACACACTGAACTAACTCAGACTG
This sequence comes from Oreohelix idahoensis, assembly GCA_024509875.1. NCBI lineage: Eukaryota > Metazoa > Mollusca > Gastropoda > Stylommatophora > Oreohelicidae > Oreohelix > Oreohelix idahoensis. The sequence goes on from JAMPIV010001083.1 coordinate 895,318, forward strand.
TTTTAGTTTCAATATTATAATTTTTTCTTAAATTTATTAATTCTGAACCAATGTTTTATTTTGGTCAGAACATATGAAATGTTATGGAGTTATAAATGGAATGCATAAATATATGGCATAATAAAATGGAATTTGTGTACATAGGTATTTTATAAGACTGGTTAATATTAATAATATTTATATTGTCTCTGGGAGAACTATTACTGGATGTGCTGTTGGGGTGGTGTCATCACACCCACTCTGTGACTACAACAAGCTTTGTCCATTGACTTATAGACTGTAGTTAAATGTTATATTTCCCAAGGATAAAGTCTTTATTTGATGGGGAAATATTTATAAATAGTTGAGACTACTGGTGAATATTCAGCAGGCCACGTATTCACTTATCTCGTCTGTGACGATCTGATTCAGGATTCCTGTGGCCCACTCCCCTCTGTAGCTGGAATACAAGGTTAGGCTGCACCGACACAAATGTTAGGTGGCACATACATCTGCTAATGTAGTCTTGCATACGTATTTGGCACTACCTTTAGTGCCAAAACAGAAACTCACAATTTCTGAAACAAAATTTGTGCCATGTGTCAGTAATCTATCCACTGCGCCACTCGTACACACGACACAACACAACGACATTACACAGAATGGGTCAGATCTCTCTGACCAACATAGCACATCTTACCCAGTTGTTTTCATATAGTACCAGTTCCCCCAAGACTGCATTGCATCTGAGATATGTTAAATAGTTTCCTCTTTCCTTCAATAAGATAGGTGATATGTTCCCACTGATCCCAATAATAGATCCGCCTTCCATAGTCTTAGTTAGGCGTCCATATATTTTTTGTTTGTCTCTAGACCCTGAACTTGGGCTGGGGACCTAGAGCGAGCACTTACTTGTCGTAATCATTTTACATGATATGGCAGTATCAATCACTCAAAATATTAAATTATACAAGATAAATGCTTTCATTCTTACCAGAATTCAGAATTGAGAACACAGTTATTACTAGCAAAACTCAGCTGAGCTGCTGGCTATAGTATGGCGTCCCACTAAAATGTATATAATATCTTCTGGGAAAACACCACGGGCAATAACTGACTGTGTCCCTGGACAGAATTATATCAAATGGCAAAAATGCACGTCTCTATCCCGCTAATATGATTACATTTGTCCAATCACAGACTTCCCCTCTAACTTTTTCAAATCTACAACCAAAAGTCAAATTTTAGTCAGATCTCAGTCAAGTATGTATTATTGTCTGTTGGTCCGTCTGTCTCTACTTGTTTTTTTGGACCAACTCCATGCAATACCCTACACAAATCTGCCTTCTAAGTTATTTTTAGCCACAATTCTCCACCTTCCCCCTCTCGTTCATTACAGCTTGATTTTTGCATTTCCGTGTCTCAAGGACGAAAATTTGAAACTTTAGTGAAAGTATGAACAGTACAGTCGCTAGTCTGATATGAACAATACAGTCTTTTGTCAATATCTTCCATGTTATCTGTCCGTCTGTATAAATGAAAGTATAGTATTTCTCTGCTTAAGATGGGCTATCAAACTAGCCAGGTTTTATATTCATAACTTTATTATTAAGAAAAAACATATTTTTTTCTCAAGGTTAGTTTTTTTTTTAAATTTGTTCGCGAACCTTCTCCCCGGCGTTTGCCGCTGAATTCAAATAAAACGACCAAGTATCGTAAAACGTCCAAGAAATGACTGTTTCGAATAAGAGCTAAGGTCTTTTCTGTCCATTTCCTCACATTGTGTCAACTAGTGACGTGAATTTTTTTTCTTTTACTACCAATTGCGTCTTTTAGCCTTTCTAGATTCAAACACGTGTTCAGTCATATTTTTCCTTTTTTATATCTCCGTTTCCCTCCCGTCTACAAAGGGTAAACCGTTTCGTCTGCACGTCTAACTAGTTAGTTTGAATGGCGGTAGGAAATGCGGGCATGGGCGAGCATGTCTCCTAGTATCTTACGCATTATTTTTATCCCTACATGTTATCTTTATAATTGGAGATATTTTAACGTTGTATCACGGTAAATTCATCACACATCTCCCCACTTGAGAACATGCACTACGGCAAGTTCCAAAACCAGTGATACACATAGAAAAAATTACTCCTCACGCCTGCCACTACTCTAATTTTGATCACAGGGGTGCCTACTGAGGAAATCTGCACCGACATTCAATGACACCGGGATGTATTCGATAATAAAATTATAAGGTTGTAACAATAAAGACCATCTCAACAATCTTGCATTTTCATGCTTAGCCTGAGATGAACACTAGGGGCTGATGATCCGTCTGGACTACAAAAGTCCTACCATACAGATAGATTTGGAACTTTTTTATTGCCCAGATTAACGCTAAACATTCTTTTTCGCTTGTGGAATATCCTTGCTCCGTTTTATTCAATTTGCGGCTTGCATAAGCGACTGGGTTCAGTTCCCCATCGGGTGAAGATGACCTTTGCAACAGAGCCGCCCCGAGGCCTACATTACTTGCATCTGTTCTCACCACAAAGTCCTGTGTCAAATCAGGCAATTTGAGAATAGGCTTGCTAGTGAGTTTTTCCTTTAACTCTTGGAAAGCCAATTCACATTGCGCCGTCCAAACAATTCTATCTGGATGTCCCTTGCGAGTCAGATCAGTCAGAGGAGCACAAATAGAGTTAACATTTTTGATATATTTTTGGTAAAATCCACATAACGACACGAATGATCGCACGTCCTTTTTTGTTTGTGGTCTAGGTGCTCCCTGCAGTTTTTCCAAGTTCTTGGGGTCAGAGGTCATGTTACCCTGATATACAGTGTGTCCCAAGAATTCCAACTCTTTGCATCCAATACAACATTTTGTTGGTCTAGCAGTTAAGTTCGCCTCCCTAAGCCTATCAAATAACATTTTTAGGGAGTTAATGTGTTCTTCAAATGTCTCTGTGGCGACGAGAATATCATCCATGAAATTCGTGATACATGGGTTATTCAGGGGATCCAACAATTTGCGCATCATCCTTGAAAATACACTCGGAGCATTTTTCAATCCGAATGGTAGCATGTTGAATTCATAATGTCCTTCCGAGGTGCTAAAAGCTAAATAAGGTCTAACTTCAGGCTTCACTGGAATCTGGTAATAGCCTTTACTAAGATCCACCTTTGAAAAGTATTTTGCCTTGTTTAATCTGGCAAATAACTGTTTTGTGTCTGGTTGTGCAGCTGTTTCACAAGGATGTAATGGGTATTCATGTGAGGTGAGTGGTTCCTTTTGCATTTGAGTTGCGATAGCCAAGGTCAGTAAGGGGGTGCTTTCCTGGAGTGGTCTGTCCAGATACTTCTTTAAAAGGTTTACATGATAAACTTTCACCTTCCCCTTTTGTCAATTTTATAGTTTGTTCTAGACACCTTCTCTAGAACCGTATATGGACCTTGCCATCCAATTTGTAATTTATTCTGGCTGCCGGGTAGTAGAAGAAGCACCTTCTCTCCCACAGCTAATTCTCTGTCCTTTGCCTTCCTATTAAAATACGCTGCATGTTTCTTCCTGGCTTGTCTCAAATTATCATTTGCAAGTTTCCATCCAGCTTTCAGACGAGTGGTCAGTTCGTTCACATATTGATACGATGAGGTAACAGTCTCTTCTGCCTTCTCATCTGTCCAGGTCCTTAATAAAGCTTCCAATGGACCTTTTATTGGCCTCCCAAATAGCAGAGTTGCGGGAGCTATCCCGGTTGAACTATGTGGTACCTCCCGATACGCAAACAACGCGGCGGGCAGAAATTGATCCCACATATCCGGTTTTTCGTGTGCCAGCTTCCTCAGGATAGAAATGAGAGTCCCATTGAACCTCTCTACCTGGCCGTTCCATTGTGGATGGTACGGACTACAATGAAAGTGTCTGGCTTGAAATACCTTAAAAACTTCTTCCGTTAGTTTCCCTTTGAACTGTGAGTCATTATCAGTCAAGATTTGATGCGAGAATCCTAATCTTGTGAATATTGTAAGTAATGCCTCTGCGACATGCTTGGAATCGATTGACGACAGGGCTACCGCCTCTCCCCACATAGAACAAGTGTCCACCAGAGTAAGGATGTAACTGTTCCTCCTCTTGGTCCGAGTGAGAGGTCCCACAATATCCACTGCAACCCTCTCAAAAGGTGTTCCCACTATGGGCATTTCTCCTAGAGTTGCAGGAGCAGTCCAATGCTTTGGAGCTACCCTTTGACATTCTGGACAGGATTTGACATATCTTTTTATATCCTCCGTTATCCCTGGCCAGAAGTAATGACAAGCTATACGCTGTCCTGTGGCGCTGATCCCCATGTGACCACTGAAGGGAATCGCATGCCCGAGTTCCATCACTTTATCCCTATATGAAGTGGGAAGAACCAGCTGGTTGTGACCATTTGTTCCAGTTCCGGCCTTCCTGTATAATAGTTTGTTCTTCATAAAGTACTCTCCCTTGCTTGGAGGTGTGTGGCATTTGGGCAATTTTTTAAAACATGGCTTGAGTGTCCTATCCTCAGCCTGCGCCTTCCTCATCTCCTCTGGATGAGCATTTATAGGTTCACCTTCTTCCTCCTTTTTCTGTGACCTGGTCTGCACTGTCGCCATGATCACAGGACTCTCGGGATTCCCCAAGAAGACGTACCTACACCCCAATATCAGAGGGTAGATTGGTTCATCTATCACTGCTGCTCTGATTTCTCCTTCCACATAGCGAGTTTTCACCGTTATCCTTGCGATGGGAAGTGTCATGAGTGGTATGTCCTTAGTCGCCCCTTGTATTTCCACTGTTTCTGTGGTATACTGACTTGGGTCCACTAGGCTAGACTTCACAACTGAATCATAATCCAAACCTGTATCATAAAGGCACCTTATGGTGACCCCATTACAAATAACATCCTCACCATGATCATCTCTTTAAGATCTTGGGTCTTCCCCAGAGCAGTCCATTTCTCCAAATAGGTTTCCAGTCTGGCAGAGAATTGGTGGTATGTCTCCCCAGACAACAGTTTGGCATTTCTAAACTTCTTACGATGGAATTCACCATTCTTTTCATATCTCAATAACAAAGCCAGCTTTAGCATGTCATAATTGTCTTGGTCTTCTCTATTCATTTTAGCAAAGACTTCATAAGAAGTACCTCTCAGTCCCTGGGATAACTTAAGACTCCACCTCTCTCTCTCTAACCCATATGTAGTAGCTAATAATTCAAATCTACTGAGGTACCCCTCGATGTCATCGTCTTTCTCAACAAAATGGTCTAAATGAAACCCCATAGCTGAGGTTGAGGCTCCCTGACTAGGCGTAGCATCTGAGGCAAAAGGGCTGGCACCATTTTCAGGAGCATGGCCTTGTAATTCCAGCTCCCTTAGTCGTAATTCGTGCTCCCTTTGCAACCTTCTACCTTCTGCTTCCCTTTGCTGTCGTTTTTCTTCTGCCTCTAATTGGAGCCTTTTACTCTCCCTATCTGCCTCCAATGCATTTGCCTCTTTGTCAGCCTCAATCTGCAACCTCTTAAGTTCTTTATCAGCCTCAATTTGTAACCTCTTCTCTTCAGCTAATCTCCTATCTTCCCTTTCAATATACTTGTCACATTCAGAAGTTACATACTGAATTAAAACCTGACCCTCCATATTCATCTCCTTCGCCGTTAGCACAGCAGCCGATCTAAATTTTGCTAGGTCAGCCATCATACAAAATAACATTGACCAAGGTAAATCTAATTATATAGTGACTAAGGTAATTCTACTTATATATAATGGCCAAGGTAATTCTAATTATTTAATTAATTAACTAATTACCACTGGCTGTAAAGATTCACCAACTTTTATTTTCCCCTTTTTATTTTAAGGGACACTTTTTAAATTTATACAATCTGTCCCCACTGGTTTAATTCTCACACCAGGAGATTCTAATATCTTTGATAAACTTAATATCCCTGGACAAGACCCCAATATTTGTAGTGGTTTTGATGGTATTGTATGGTTGTTATGTTACCTAGTGTAATGTATGAGGTCAGCTGTGAAGGCTCCTGAGATAAATGTTGATGTGAATTACAGAAGGCCCTTCTTACTACCACTACGACCTCAAACAGATTTCTTTTACTATCATGAATGTAGCTACGTTAAAAAGTCTAGGGTACTGAATGTAATGTGTTGTAATAGAATATACAAACACACACAGATAATTAATAAGTCTAATAATATTAATAAAATTTATAACACACTGAACTAACTCAGACTGTTTTAGTTTCAATATTAAATTTTTTTCTTAAATTTATTAGTTCTGAACCAATGTTTTATTTTGGTCAGAACATATGAAATGTTATGGAGTTATAAATGGAATGCATAAATATATGGCATAATAAAATGGAATTTGTGTACATAGGTATTTTATAAGACTGGTTAATATTAATAATATTTATATTGTCTCTGGGAGAACTATTACTGGATGTGCTGTTGGGGTGGTGTCATCACACCCACTCTGTGACTACAACAAGCTTTGTCCATTGACTTATAGACTGTAGTTAAATGTTATATTTCCCAAGGATAAAGTCTTTATTTGATGGGGAAATATTTATAAATAGTTGAGACTACTGGTGAATCTTCAGCAGGCCACGTATTCACTTATCTCGTCTGTGACGATCTGATTCGGGATTCCTGTGGCCCACTCCCCTCTGTAGCTGGAATACAAGGTTAGGCTGCACCGACACAAATGTTAGGTGGCACATACATCTGCTAGTGTTGTCTTGCATACGTATTTGGCACTACCTTTAGTGCCAAAACAGAAACTCACAATTTCTGAAACAAAATTTGTGCCATGTGTCAGTAATCTATCCACTGCGCGACTCGTACACACGACACAACACAACGACATTACACAGAATGGGTCAGATCTCTCTGACCAACATAGCACATCTTACCCAGTTGTTTTCATATAGTACCAGTTCCCCCAAGACTGCATTGCATCTGAGATATGTTAAATAGTTTCCTCTTTCCTTCAATAAGATAGGTGATATGTTCCCACTGATCCCAATAATAGATCCGCCTTCCATAGTCTTAGTTAGGCGTCCATATATTTTTTGTTTGTCTCTAGACCCTGAACTTGGGCTGGGGACCTAGAGCGAGCACTTACTTGTCGTAATCATTTTACATGATATGGCAGTATCAATCACTCAAAATATTAAATTATACAAGATAAATGCTTTCATTCTTACCAGAATTCAGAATTGAGAACACAGTTATTACTAGCAAAACTCAGCTGAGCTGCTGGCTATAGTATGGCGTCCCACTAAAATGTATATAATATCTTCTGGGAAAACACCACGGGCAATAACTGACTGTGTCCCTGGACAGAATTATATCAAATGGCAAAAATGCACGTCTCTATCCCGCTAATATGATTACATTTGTCCAATCACAGACTTCCCCTCTAACTTTTTCAAATCTACAACCAAAAGTCAAATTTCAGTCAGATCTCAGTCAAGTATGTATTATTGTCTGTTGGTCCGTCTGTCTCTACTTGTTTTTTTGGACCAACTCCATGCAATACCCTACACAAATCTGCCTTCTAAGTTATTTTTAGCCACAATTCTCCACCTTCCCCCTCTCGTTCATTACAGCTTGATTTTTGCATTTCCGTGTCTCAAGGACGAAAATTTGAAACTTTAGTGAAAGTATGAACAGTACAGTCGCTAGTCTGATATGAACAATACAGTCTTTTGTCAATATCTTCCATGTTATCTGTCCGTCTGTATAAATGAAAGTATATTATTTCTCTGCTTAAGATGGGCTATCAAACTAGCCAGGTTTTATATTCATAACTTTATTATTAAGAAAAAACATATTTTTTTCTCAAGCTTAGTTTTTTTTTGAAATTTGTTCACGAACCTTCTCCCCGGCGTTTGCCGCTGAATTCAAATAAAACGACCAAGTATCGTAAAACGTCCAAGAAATGACTGTTTCGAATAAGAGCTAAGGTCTTTTCTGTCCATTTCCTCACATTGTGTCAACTAGTGACGTGAATTTCTTTTCTTTTACTACCAATTGCGTCTTTTAGCCTTTCTAGATTCAAACACGTGTTCAGTCATATTTTTCCTTTTTTATATCTCCGTTTCCCTCCCGTCTACAAAGGGTAAACCGTTTCGTCTGCACGTCTAACTAGTTAGTTTGAATGGCGGTAGGAAATGCGGGCATGGGCGAGCATGTCTCCTAGTATCTTACGCATTATTTTTATCCCTCCATGTTATCTTTATAATTGGAGATATTTTAACGTTGTATCACGGTAAATTCATCACAGCGAGTACATAGCCATGTTGTTCGTTTGACAGTAATTTATTATGACACGGACCCATGATAAGATGTTTGCAAGTAATCAAGTTTTCATGTATGCTTACCATGAACTATGCTCATGATCTCGTCACATGTGTTTGTTTTACGTAATAAAACTGTTTTTTCCTTGTGGACTCGAATACGATGGACTTATCAAGTTGATCATTGAGCAATTCACTTGTTGATTAGACTTACCACGCATTCGCATATCATATAATTGAAGCACGATTATTATTAATGAATGAGAACCAGAATAATCAAGGCATGGCCAGAGATTATGAATAATCTTTATTAACTAGTAGTTGGACATTGAGATACAAGGGCAATACACCAATATTCAACTGCCTAAATCAACTTCCATAATAACACGATCAGAGACCTTCTGTATCAACTGGTGGCCTGTATTAATACAATAATTGAACCTCAATACTTAAACCTAATTCCTACTACTGTACCCATTCATTGAGGTAGCCCAGATTGTGCTGCTCACTTACCCAGGACTTTCCACAGAAAGAAGAGAGCTATTACTTGGCACCTTAACAACCACAATTTTGATGGGGGACCTAAAGGCAAAAATAGGAACAGACAACACTGGCTTTGAAGAAATCATGGGAAAACAATGGATTAGTATGATGAACAAGAATGAGGAACTATTAATAAACATCTGTGCTTCAAATCAACTGACTATAGGAAAAGCATATTTCCACAAAAAAGAACACATAAAGCAACATAGATATCACCAGACCATAGATAAGAATATAGGTAATGATTACTTGATGTAAAGATATCTAGAGGAGCAGATGTAGTATTCGATCACCATCTTCTGTTAGCAAAAACAAAAATAAAACTCAACAAAATTGTGTATAATGTGGAATACCTAAGAAATCAAGAAATAAGAGACAAAGTTTCAATCACAATATCCAACACATACTAATTACTCCAACAACTGGATGATGAAGCAGATACGGAAGACCACTGGCAACAAGTAAAAAATATATGGAACGATACATGTAGAGAGTTACTGGGAAAAAGAGAACATCAGCACAAAGCATAGATAACAACAGAAACCATAAACAAAATAGAAAATAGGAAAAACAAGAAGGCAGATACAACACAAAGCTCCAAAGCCAAGGCTCGTGAAGTGTACCTAGAAGAAAATAAAGAAGTAAGAAGAAACATCAAAAGAGACAAGAAAAAGTAAATCAAAAAGTTGGCAAGGTAAGCAGAAAAAGCTTCAGCCACATGGAAATATGAAGAACCTGTACAACAACACCAAGAAGCTAAGAGGGAAATATAAGCAAGAAAATAGCCCCATCAAAGATGAGTGGCAAATGTTTTAGTAATATACAAGAACAAATGTAGAGATGGACAGAACATTTTGATGAACTTTGCAATAGACCTGCTCCAACAAAGCCCCCCCCCCCCCCCCCCCCCCCCCCCCCCCCGCCCCCCCCCCCCCCCCCCCCCCCCCCCCCCCCCCCCCCCCCCCCCCCCACAGACATCCAGCCAGCATTAGAGGAGCTACAAATTAACTGTGAATGACAAATAGAAAAGAAATAAAGAAAACCATAAAGCTTCTGAAAAATGGAAAAGCTGCTGGTCCAGATGGCATTCCAGCAGAGACCATCAAAACATATATTGATACCTTTACAGAGATATTATATAAACTACATGGCAAAGTCTGGGAGAGAGAACAAACAAAGGGTTAACAATTGGACACACAGGCTCATCTAACATTCTGCCCTTTCTCTCTCTCTCAACTTGCAATCTGTATCCTTTCATTCATACATGTATGTTACGCACAGATTCTTATAGGATATATAGGAAGATATTTATTTGTCTGTATACTTGTTATGTTTGAAAATATTTGGTATAAGATTTTGGGTTTAGATATGTTTCGTTAGAACTTTAGCCTAAGGGCGAATACTCATTTTTTGCTTCGAGTAAAAGTATATATGTAGTTGTCCCACTTGAGATGTTAAATATTAGCGCATGCCCAGACGAGTGGTCGTCGAGGCGTTTTCCGTCATGTCGAGATGTGATCTGTGTACGGGGCAAGACAGGTTCTTATGTCCCCGAGTTTTTCTTCCATCATGGGGAAAAAACCTTCTGTGAATTTGATGGCAAGTCTATTAACATTAGTCCCATGTGTTTAATTCTAACGTCTGGAGACGGTTGGAATTGTGGTGTTTTCGAACACAAAGGTAATCCCTCCTTCTACGTTGTCCTGTAGCCGGTGAAGTTAGACATTGTTGTTCGACTCATTCGCATCGTCAGGCAGAGGAGAGACTTTGTTATTAGAAGTACATCAGATATCTCTATACCTGATATATCCATGTTTCAGGCTACTTATGCCCACAGAACAGTTATTATTATGTTCCTCGAACTTCGCTAGGCCAGCGAAGATGCCTCTACGAAGGTTAGACTTAGAAAATATGTCCACAGAAGGTCAACGTGAACTGGATTCACAGCCCGCCATTTCCGTGCGGCTGGTATTGAGACTTGCCTATATTTAGATATACCTATGAACTATTTGTATCAGGAAAGAGTTGATTATTTCGCATATTGCTATTGTTTGAGCTGAACCTACTGAAGCTAATATATCTATGAGATCAGCTTATTTGAATGCACAATTTATTGAGGAACATTACATTATGTTGATTGATGTGCCATACATTGCTTGCGATTGATCGTCAGTGTCAGCGTACCTATTGTGGCATCCTAATAAATGGTTGGAAACGTCACCAGCTATTATTTATTCACTTCTTCGTCGTGAGTCAGTGTGACGTCCATGTAACGAGTGTACAGTTGCTCTGGGTGGAACTTTATCCATATCATTTCTGAATATATAATGTCAACACACCACCCGCGCAAACTAGTCCAGAGACACCCTACCTCTTCATCTCCATCACCTTCAACATCTGTGAGCGTCTTGGTTCGGGTGTCCAAAGATAGGGTGAGAAAGAAGAAAAATAACAACACACAATATAACTCCATATCAATGTACTTTGATCATTATTTAGGCATGCAACATTATCAAGGTCAAATAAAAATAAGCATTTGTAATATCCAGTCTTAATAAAATTTAAGTTTGTTTAGAAAAAAAACATAAAAGTAAAAAAAAATAAAAGGGGAAAAAAGACAAACAAAATCCAAAACCATCCATACAGTAAATTAGACAATGGCTTTGGGCTTTTAGCAGATTGCATTGTGATCTCCGTGGTCTAAAGTGCATGCTGTGTCATTGCCAGTCCACAAAAACCTCTGAGGTTTGCCCAGCTGTTGCAGAATGCTTTGTTTATATCAGGAGCAGCTTGCAGCAGTGGGGAAATTACCGCCGCCTCTGCTGAGAGAAGAAATACCAGCAGAATGGAAGAACGGTTATCTAGTAAAGTTACCTAAATAAATTAGTAAATAAATAAATAAAGGTAATTAACAGGTACTTGTTGGACATAAAAGATGACCATTATGGAATTCCTATGAAGATCATTTACTTAATGAAAAAGACTTTACATGCAAAGTTCTTCATGAAGGACAACTTACAGAACCATTTGTGATTAGAATGGGAATGTGACAGTGATGCCTCTTGCCTCCATTTCTTTACTTGCTAGCAATAAATGGGGTTATGAAAACATTGCCATCCCACAACAGAAATGCAATCAAGTGTAATCTGACTAAACAGCTAGGTTTTGCAGATGATTTGGCTGTTCTGTCTCAAAACCATAATCAGATGCAAGACAAAATGAAAATACTCGATGAGAGGTCACAACAAGTTGATCTGAAGATACACGGGGAAAAGACAAAGATAATGAGAATAAATGCAATACATGATGACAATGTTGAACATGAAGAAACACCACTAAAAGATGGTAGAATCATACACATATCTTGGCAGCAATAAAGCCAAAGTTGGAGGGACAGAAATAATATCAAAATAAGAATGCAAAATGTAAGAAGAGCTTTCATTGCATTAGAAAACATATGGAGGTCAAAAGAAATCAAGACTGACATGGAAAAAAAACGAATCATCAAGTCAGTCATATTGAATGGCTCTGTCAAGTCAGTCATATTGAATGGTTCTGTCAAGTCAGTCATATTGAATGGCTCTGTCAAGTCAGTCATATTGAATGGCTCTGACCGAAGGAGAACAAAAAAAAAGCAACAATAAAAAGTTACAGACTTTCATAAATGGGTGGTTGCATTGAATATAAGGTTTGAAATGGTATTACAAATATATAAGTGATGACAAGAACCAAACAAGTGCCAGTGGAAGAAGAGATGAGAAAAAGATGCTGGCGATGGATAGGACACACATTGAGGAAACCTGTTGATAGCATCAAAATGATACATACACGAGAGAAACCTTATAAGTGTGATGATTGTGGTGCAGCATTTACCCAGATAGGTAACCTAGGGAACCATAAAAGAATACATACAGGAGAAAAACCTTACACGTGTGATGTCTGTGGTGCAGCATTTACTATGAGCAGTCATCTAAAAGATCATAACAGAATACATACAGGAGAAAAGCCTTACAAATGTGATGTCTGTGGTGCAGGTTTACTAAAAGCAGTAATCTACAATATCATAAAATAATTCATACAGGAGAAAAACCTTACAAGTGTGATGTCTGTGGTGCAGCATATACTCACAGTAGTAATTTGCAAAAACATAAAAGAATACACACAGGAGAAATACCTTACAAGTGTGATGTCTGTGGTGCAGCATTTACTCTGAATGGTAATTTACAATATCATAAAATAATTCATACAGGAGAAAAACCTTACAAGTGTGATGTCTGTGGTGCAGCATTTACTCACACTGGTTATTTGAAAAAACATAAAAGAATACATACAGGAGAAAAACCTTTTAAGTGTGATGTCTGTGGTGCAGCATTTACTGAGAATGGTAATTTACAAACACATAAAAGAATACATACAGGAGAAAAGCCTTACAAGTGTGATATCTGTGGTGCAGCATTTACTCACACTGGTTATTTGAAAAAACATAAAAGAATACATACAGGAGAAAAACCTTTTAAGTGTGATGTCTGTGGTGCAGCATTTACTGAGAATGGTAATTTACAAACACATAAAAGAATACATACAGGAGAAAAGCCTTACAAGTGTGATATCTGTGGTGCAGCATTTACTCACACTGGTGATTTGAAAAAACATAAAAGAATACATACAGGAGAAAAACCTTTTAAGTGTGATGTCTGTGGTGCAGCATTTACTGAGAATGGTAATTTACAAAAACATAAAAGAATACATACAGGAGAAAAACCTTACAAGTGTGATGTCTGTGGTGCAGCATTTACTGTAAGAAGTTGCTTAGAAAAACATAAACGAATACATACAGGAGAAAAACCTTACAAGTATGATATCTGTGGTGCAGCATTTACTAAGAGCAGGAATCTACAAGATCATAAAAGAATTCATACAGGAGAAAAACCTTACAAGTGTGATGTCTGTGGTGCAGCATTTACTCACACTGGTGATTTGAAAAAACATAAAAGAATACATACAGGAGAAAAACCTTTTAAGTGTGATGTCTGTGGTGCAGCATTTACTCAGAATGGTAATTTACAAACACATAAAAGAATACATACAGGAGAAAAGCCTTACAAGTGTGACGTCTGTGGTGCAGCATTTACTGTAAGAAGTTGCTTAGAAAAACATAAACGAATACATACAGGAAATAAGCCTTACAGGTGTGATGTCTGTGGTGCAGCATTTACTCACACTAGAAATTTACAAAGACAAAAGAATGCATACAGGAAATAAGCCGTGCAAGTGTGATGTTTGTGGTGCTGCATTTAATCAGAGTGGTAGTCTACAAAGACATAAAAGAATGCATACTGGAAATAAGCCGTACAAGTGTGATGTTTGTGGTGCTGCATTTACTCAGGGTGGTAGTCTACAAAGACATAAAAGAATGCATACTGGAAATAAGCTGTACAAGTGTGATATTTGTGGTGCTGCATTTACTCAGAGTGGTAATTTACAAAGACATAAAAGTATACATAGCTTAGTGTGAGTAATAGTGCTGCTGCTTGCAGTAATTTAATCATTCAGTCTCACAAGATAATAGAGGAAGAACAATTCTGCAAGTTGATATTTATGGTGTAACATTTATTGAGAAATACAAAAAGCAAGAGGAGCATTCATTGCATTGGGAAAGATATGGAGAACAAGAGGATTACAACACAAAAATAAGAATCTTCAACTCAAATGTCAAGTCAGTCCTATTGTATGGCTCTGAAACATGAAGAACATGATAGGAAACTCTTTACAGAGTGATACAACAGGAGGCAATCTAATCGCCAGAAGCGTTCCCCCTGTTGAACAAGTGTTTCGGCCCTGTATACTCCTTTACACTCTAAAGGGGGGGGGGGGAAGGGGGGGCCCACTTGGGTCATGACTCCCAAGTGTCTCACCCTCCTGTTGTCTTGTATCGAAAATGAATCCATTTATCTGTGGTTGCAACTTTAAAATCCACAACTCTGCCAGCCGTGGAGACAATTGTGACAATAACAAAGAGAAGACAAATTATTCCATTCGTTCCGTCACACGCCACAACTAGGGACAGACACTGACACACCTGCGTGAAGCCAACGAGGCTAGCCACTGCACGCTAGCAACTGAAATTCTGTGCCCAACACCTTTTATGATATTCGCCGCGTGTTGCCCGTCAGTCACAGCACTTTTGCCAGTACACCGAAAAACTCAACGTATTGTGGACTTAGAAAATTTCCTGGTGTTTTCTGTACCACAGAGTTTACTGTCACGAGTTCCATAGCGCATTGCGGTTGTTCCACAGCCAGCATGATGCCTTTTCGGCAATTTCACAAAGCCTCTTCAGTGCCCTTGTTCTCGACTGTCCCCTCAGCCCCAACAGTTTCAATAAATCATACACTGATGCAGCCACGAGCCCTCTTGCACCCACCTCAAAAGCCATGACACTTGCAGTGAACCCATCGTGTCTCAGATCCGTGGCCAGATCATTACACTTTGAACGAATGTTGCTCGTCCAATCTGGATTCAAATGGCACGGTCAGTTCAATCACTATAACCTGAAGTGATGCTGAAGAATGAAGCACTATATCAGGCCGACTTCGCGATTTTCTGATACTCTCTGGATATGTCCCTGGTTCAGACAGGTTTACCGCCATCTCCCAGTTGTTTGCACAGTCAAGAAGAGATGGTAAACTGCTACCTGGTTTACTCGGTTTGGGGTGTGCTGACTTTCCTGTCCTCAGAAAGTATGTATTTGCGGTGCTCGGCCTGGCTTTGCTATTCGCCTTTATCCTTGCCATTCATTTAGCACTTTGTTGTGGCGCCAAGTGTATCACCCTTGCCCTGATGGCACCTTACACGCTGAGAGCACGTGTTCAAGATTCTGCCTCCCCTGGCATAGGGGGCACTGCTCATCATCTAACTTTCCCCATCTCACAAGGTTTGTGGCCGATGGCAGCAGGTCACACATTGATCTAACAACGAAGCTGAGCCTAAGAGGTGCCATATACCATTCCATGTCAAGGACCTTTGCAGGGCTCCTTCCCATGTAGTCCATTGGCCTTTTGGACCTGCTGCACTGCTTTTTGCAACCTCTTATCATTCTCAGCTCCTCATATCTCCTGAGCTACCATGTCTCTGCGCTCCCTGCTTGATGCCTTGGACCACCAGCGGATGTCTCCATGACCAAATCCCCGTCTATTCATTTGTTGTATCTGATTCCTCCCCCAGTTTGAGCAACTCTTGGGCAGCATCAACAGCTTCTTCCACTCTCCACTTCCTTCCCGTTTTCCGTGTGGGCTGAATGGACTTAACCATGTCATCTGCTGACTTGCGTAGCATCATTGCAAGCCTTGCCTTTCCAACTTTGTACTCTTCAACAACTGACTTGAAGGGAAGCAGAAGTTTTGACATTTTGCAGTACAGTGCTACATCTGACAGAACTGGTGGTACCTCGAGCCATTTCCTCATGAACTTGTTGACCTTCTGCTCTATAGCTTCGACATTACTTGTGCTTATTTTATATATAAGCAGTGGCCACAGCAACGTAGGTATCAATTGGAAATGGAAGCACCACACTTAGAATTTTCCTAGTAGTCTGCTTTGATCTATGATCTGTAGCCCTCTGCCTGCCTTTTCTATTGTCTGTTGTACTGCCTTCGAGTCTTTTAATGAGGCACCATACACCCTGCCAAGACATTTAGCAGGTTCCTCAATGACAGTAGGGATTCTTTGGTTGGAAACCATGAACATGACCTCTGCTATCTTCCCTTTCCTGACTGATAGGCTTCTTGACTTCTTGGGTTTGAAGCTCATTCTGCACCAGCTGACTAGTTCATCCAGGCGTGCTAACATCATCTGGGCCTGATGTTCATCTGATGTCAGAATTGTTGTGTCATCCATGAATAGTTTTAGCGGTGGCATGTGACACATTCCACCAAGCTTTGGACCTATAGCCATTCCTTCAGCCGCATTGAGGATTTACCTGCATAGCCATCACAAATAGTATCGGAGAGATGGTTCATCCCATCGCAATTTCAACTTCAAGGCCAATCCACTTCGTTGTGTACTCTCTGGTCGAAAATCTGACAGAAAACCCTGCAAAATACAGGTTCAGCATTGCGGCAATCTCTTGTGGAACATGATACATTTCAAGGGCCTGCCACAACATCTGGTGTGGAACGGATCCATAAGCATTTGCTAGATCCAACCAGATTACATGGAGGTTTG
Organism: Oreohelix idahoensis; assembly: GCA_024509875.1. Classification (NCBI taxonomy): domain Eukaryota; kingdom Metazoa; phylum Mollusca; class Gastropoda; order Stylommatophora; family Oreohelicidae; genus Oreohelix; species Oreohelix idahoensis. The sequence continues at coordinate 912,398 of JAMPIV010001083.1, forward strand.
TTCTGTCAGACCTTGCCTTTTGAATTGCTTACCAGATCATTGTGGCATGCTGTAGACATCCTGGTGTACCTGGGATACCTCCTTTCTGAACGGTAGTATCAATGTACCCATTTGCCAGGAGGTATGTAATGAGCCTTTTCGCAATCACTGAGAAGAATATCTTTCCTTCCACATTAACACATTAAATAGTGAGATTGGCCTGAACTGACTGATGTCTGTGGAATTTTGTTCCTTCAGTATGTAGACTCCGTTTGCCTTTATCCATTCCTTGCTTACAAGCTGGGTTTGCTTTGCATTCTTCAGTAAACGGAGCAGTCGTTTGAGCACCTCAGGGCATCACTTATACATAACATATGAAACACCATTAGGACCTGGAGCTGACTTGCACCGAGCTTTCTGGACAATGCTTTCTACCTCTTGCATCATTGTGGGTTTGGTGTTAAATTCAGCTCCTGGCTTACTCGGCCGTTTAAGGCCTGCCATGCTGCTGAGTGGCTCATCTTTGCGGCCATCTGAATATGTCATTCTAAAGTGTTCCTCCAGGTCTTCTTTCCTGATGTTTAGTGTGCCCGACCGTGGCTGCTCAAACAGTTCTTTGGCAAACTTGAAGGGCTCCCTGAAATATCTTTCCCTATCCATTCGAGTCTTCCTGCACAACCTTTCTGCTCTACAAAGGGCATTATGTTGGCCTTTTATGTGCTCCCAAACCTGTCGTAACCCTTCCTTCTCTGCAGTAACTGTGTTCTTGAACTGTTTTCGGGCATGCTTCTTTTGTTTCCTGATTTCTTCTATTGTAATTTGTCTTCTACTTTTTCGTGGTGGGTTACTTTCCCTTGCCTCCCTGACTCTGAACACTTTGTGACAGTGAAGATATATTATGTCGCCGAAGATTTCCAGCTTCTTCTCCAAAGTTATCTGCTTCAGGTTGTTATCCAACTCTTTTGCCAAGGCTTCGTCCAGCTGTTCCCAAAGCCCTTTTGCACTTGCAGGTTGAAACTTGATTGCATCTCTTTTCCCGTTCAAGAAGTGTGTGAGATCATCATCAGGCAGATCAACTTGAATGTACTCAGCACTGTAGATTGACTCTTGGCTGCGTTCTTCAAACGTATTACCCGTCGAGACAGAGCGCTGTTGATCTCCCCCTGATGAACTCCCACACCCCTTTTTCGTTCTGTGGATTTTCATTCCTCTCTTGAGTAGAGAATTTCCTACCACAGGCACATGGAAATTCCAGCCGTTGTTCAGAGCTCGAAGTCCGTGTAACAGGTCTGGTCGATTCCAATGGGGCCCCTGTGAATTCATCATTCTCCCCCCCCCCCATCCCCTTTCGGTGAATCCTGGGGCATCTATCATTTTTGGGTCCTGTAGCGATTGTAATACAGCTTACGGGTTGCTAACATGGTCAGCCGGTTTCTAGTCTTTCTCAGTGTCATCTGTCTTTCCAGAAGTCAATTGGTCTTTTCCCGATTGTCACTGGTTTGACCATGCAACTATGATAGGAAACTCTTTAAATAAATATTAGACAAACATAAAGGTATGTTTTCAGGCACTCGTAAGAAATAAAGAAGTAAAACACTAGACAACAGAAAAACAGCAGACGTGAGTGGCTTACCTAGGACTCGAACCCCCGACCTTCCGTGCAACAACACCGCCTAGATGAAAACGAATCACTATCCTCCCGGCCACCTAGGCATCACCAAAAAATGATGCTTCGATGACCAATCATTAGTGCGAACCGCGAGACACAACACCGGAAGTTTATAACGGGCAGTCCAATCTACCAATGACGCAATCACTTCTGTTATTCCCCTATCACACAGTATAGGTCAGTCCACACAAGACAGAGACCTTAATACTGTGTCCAGTAAATGATAGTAGACTTAAGAACAGTAAGAATAGAACAGAGGGTAGGTTTTTGGTATTGTATAAACATTTATAACACATAAGGAAGGGAATCCCGAGGCCTGTAAACAGTAAATAAATATTAGACAAACATAAAGTTATGTTTTCAGGCACTCGTAAGAAATAAAGAAGTAGAACACTAGACAACAGAAAAACAGCAGACGTGAGTGGCTTACCCAGGACTCGAACCCCCGACCTTCCGTGCAACAACACCGCCTAGATGAAAACGAATCACTATCCTCCCGGCCACCTAGGCATCACCAAAAAATGATGCTTCGATGACCAATCATTAGTGCGAACCGTGAGACACAACACCGGAAGTTTATAACGGGCAGTCCAATCTACCAATGACGCAATCACTTCTGTTATTCCCCTATCACACAGTATAGGTCAGTCCACACAAGACAGAGACCTTAATACTGTGTCCAGTAAATGATAGTAGACTTAAGAACAGTAAGAATAGAACAGAGGGTAGGTTTTTGGTATTGTATAAACATTTATAACACATAAGGAAGGGAATCCCGAGGCCTGTAAACAGTAAATAAATATTAGACAAACATAAAGGTATGTTTTCAGGCACTCGTAAGAAATAAAGAAGTAGAACACTAGACAACAGAAAAACAGCAGACGTGAGTGGCTTACCCAGGACTCGAACCCCCGACCTTCCGTGCAACAACACCGCCTAGATGAAAACGAATCACTATCCTCCCGGCCACCTAGGCATCACCAAAAAATGATGCTTCGATGACCAATCATTAGTGCGAACCGTGAGACACAACACCGGAAGTTTATAACGGGCAGTCCAATCTACCAATGACGCAATCACTTCTGTTATTCCCCTATCACACAGTATAGGTCAGTCCACACAAGACAGAGACCTTAATACTGTGTCCAGTAAATGATAGTAGACTTAAGAACAGTAAGAATAGAACAGAGGGTAGGTTTTTGGTATTGTATAAACATTTATAACACATAAGGAAGGGAATCCCGAGGCCTGTAAACAGTAAATAAATATTAGACAAACATAAAGGTGTGTTTTCAGGCACTCGTAAGAAATAAAGAACACTAGACAACAGAAAAACAACAGACGTAAGTGGCTTACCCAGGACTCGAACACCCGATCTTCCGTGCGACAAGACCGCCTAGCTATGCGAGCGAATCATACTTATGTGTTATAGGAAACTCTTTACAGAGTGATTCAACAGGAGGCAATCTGATCATCAGAATAGGTTCCTCCCGTCGAACAAGTGTTTCGGCCCTGTATACTCCTTTACTCTCTAAGGGTAGCGGGCTCACTTGGGCCATGACTCCCAAGTGTCTCAGCCTCCTGTTGTCTTGTATCGAAAAAGAACAACAAAAACAACTAAAAAGCTACAGACTTTTATAAACGGGTGCTTGCGTAGAATAGAAGGACTGAAATGGTATGACAAAGTCACAAATGTAGAGTTGATGACAAGAACCAGACAAGTGCCCGTGGAACAAGAGTTGAGAAGAAGACGCTGGCGATGGATGGGACACACATTGAGGAAACCTGCTGATAGCATTACTAGGCAGTCCTTGTTCTGGAATCCACAGGGAAAGAGAGGCAGAGGTAGACCAAAAAACACATGGAGAAGAGAACTGGAAACAGATGTGAAAATGGTGAAGAAAGCATGGAAAGAACTTGAGCGGATGGCACAGGACAGGAAGACTTGGCATGTGTTTGTTGAAGGTCTATGCTCCTTGGGGAGCTAAAGGGTATTGATTGATTGATTTATTGAGAAAGATAACCTACAACAACATAAAAGAGTACATTCAGGAGAGAATCCTTACTGGCATGTTGTTTGTGATGCAGAATTTATTCAGTGACTTCTTCTTTGTTCCTTGGTGCTGACTGACAAAGCAATCAGTGACCAACATGCCTGGTGGTGTTTTGTAGGGCAGCTACAAACTGTCTCTACTTTGCTCGTTCAACAGCCATCCTTCGTGTGGTGCCCTAGCTCTGGTTCATGCTTAGCATTTCAGCCTCCACAGTTCTCCGCTAGGTGGTTTTTTGCCGTCCTTCCTTTCACTTCTGTCTGGAGTCCATAGCATGGCAGTTATGGTGATGGTGTCAGGATGTCATCTTAGGATGTGACCCAACCAATTCCACCTTCCCATGTTAAAGTTCAGAAAGTAATGCCAGCTGCATTCCTGTTGTGTTGGCTTTGTTTGTGTGGTAATGTGTGATGACCGCACGAACCGTATGTTGTTTAGTGACCAATCAAGAGCCGCACGTTTTTTCCACTGTATGGTGCTGGATGGCCATTCAGTTATAATAATAGCCCCTTCAGTCATAACTGACTATGGGAATGCGCCCCTGAGGTGACAGCCCTCAGCTGCTTATTTTCCTGGTGCTGCTTTCGACGTTTTCTCCCCTCCTCTGCTTGTTGTGTGAGCCTCTCTTTGCCCAATCTGAGTTGGCGCCGTATATAGCATCGCCACTTAGTGCGATCGGCAGCTTCATCCTCCCATGTTGCTGGATCCATGTCCAGTGCCTTTATATCTCTCTTGCACACATCTTTGAACCTCAGCTGTGGTCGCCCAACTGTTCTCCTGCCATCTGCTAATTGTCCATTCAGTTAGAAACATTCTTATCATGTTATCATTCTGTACATATTCATCTTGGTCAAAATATGTGTACTACTGAAGTAATAAAATTGTGGTTTATTTATACAAGGCCTTATTTATTATTTTGCGAATGGAATACACAACACTGACGACAATGTACACAATACTGGCGTTGAGGAAATGAACTATGGTGGGAATATTTTGTCACAAAATCTTACACCACGTAAGTGATCAAGTGAACACAACACTTGCAATATTTTATCCTTACACTAACAGTTGTCCTGCAATGAAAGCTTCACAGTTTCAAAGTTACTGCTAGCTTTCCATTCGAAGAAATTTCACAGTATGGCTGAGCAAGCATCAGAAATGACCCAGTTGCTTAAAACGTTCATGGAACAAATGAAACAGCAAAGTGAATACCAAAGAAAAATATTAGACCTGTTGCAGAGGCAAACAACTAGCAGCATATCAGAGGCACATCATTCCACACAAATCAAAGAACACATTCCTGCATTCCCTGAATTTAAGATAGATCAAGATAAATGTAAGCGATCTAATCATCATTTTGATGCCAATCAGCAAACAGGACCTGATAAAAAGGCACTATTTCCTTTCTTGGATTGCTCATCTTTATATCAACTATTGCAGAAGATATGTGGAACAGAAGATATATCCAAATTTACATTCACAGAACTGATATCTAAGCTGACAACACACTTCCGACACTCAGCACATCTGATCATAAATTTTGGCAATCCAGGAAGAAACCAGATCAGTAATATGCACAGTGGATTGCTGAACTTCGTGGACTAGATTTGTATGCCCAAAGGACAGTTGTGGACAGTCAGAAGTGTACATTAGTGACATTGTTCTTCAGTTCACACAATATGAATTTATAAGAAGATCTGCATCGTGTGAAGAAAATCCATCCCTTGATAAGATAGCTCAGATAGCAGCATTAGAGGAAAAAACTTTTACTGCAAGTGAAACTTTAAGAGGAGATGGGAAACCTGTATCTTTAGACATTAATGTGAACCTTTTTATAAACAAAAGCATGCCACATCATTGGGTAGAAAAGCTACAGATAGAATCAAGTCACACAGCTTGAAATTAAACAAACTGAAGTCTTGTCCTTCATGCTATAGCAAACACAAACGATCAGAATGTAAATAGACAGTCCCGATGCAATTTTTGTGGAAAAGTTAGGCACATTTCAACCGTGTGTGCTTCAGTGAAACCTACATGCACTACATATGTAAACAACTCACGTAGTTGGAGTTCAAGTCTAGACAAATTTATTAGTAGGTCAATGAAGGATCAATTTGAACATGTATACACAGTCAACATTATGGAACAGAAGGATACATTTTACATAAATGTCATGCTGGATAGCCACCCCGTGAAATTTCTGCCTTGTGCATGGTAAGCTTGACGGGTTTATGTGCAGATAGGTATGCCAAGGTTAAAGCCCATTATCTCACAAGTCAAGGGTTATGGTGCTGTGAACATACCACTGAAAGGTTGGACAAATGTAGAGCTGAGGTTAGGCGATAAAGTTAAAACACTTTTGATTATTAGTTGCTGATAGTCCTGAAGGCACACATCTGTTTGGAGCCCCGTGAGTTTAAGGCATTTAGTTTTAAAATCACAGAGGACAATAGAGTGCCACCAGAAATTGTCAATATGGTGGAACCTGTCCATGCACCAGAAGCATTATTTAAGGTGAACCTTCTTTGTTCTAGATTTCCTAAAGTATTCACAGATGGACTAGGCACATGCAAGACTTTTAAGGCACATATACACCTACACTAAAAAATAATCCCAAAGTTCCACAAGCCTAGACCAGTTCCTTTTGCTCAGAAGGATGCGGTTAAGAAAGAAATACAAAGATTGGTGGAGCTCTGTATCATTAAACCAATTCAGACAAGCGATTGGGCTACACCGATAATGGTAGTTCCAAAGTCTAATGGCAATGTTCAAATCTGTGAAGACTTTAAAGTTACCATTAATTCTTACTTACTCAGTCGTTCTTCTTCTGCCGTGAGGTGTAGAGGTCTGCAAGAGAGAGTGGCGAACTATTCTATCGGCTGTCTTTTTCCTGGCCTGGTTCCATTCTAGTCCTCGGTCCTTCACAGATTATCAAATGTTGTCCTCCCAGCGGACTCTGGGTTGTCCTGGAGGTCTGGATACCTGGCTCTTAGTTTGCCATCCTTGTCGTGGTAGCCGATCCTCTCCCATTCTGCAGACATGGCCAAACCATCTGAATTGGGACTGTTCTACTTGGGTATGTAGGGTTTGGGATTTTAGGCCTTGATGTATCGTCTGGTTGCGGACCATGTCTCTTCTTGTTAGTTCAACCACCTTCCTCAGATACCTCATTTCTGAGGTTTGGATCTGGCTTTTGTTGGTTGTAGTAATTTTCCATGACTCACATCCATACATCAACACTGGGACATAAGTGGAGCGGTGCAGCCATCTTGGTTTTCTTACTAAATTCTCTTTTGCTGAGAAATCCTCGATTCATGGCCTGAAACAGTCTCCCAGCTGCTGCACCAGGTAGCCAACTCTTCTTTGATGCCCCCCCCCCTTTCCAGTCTGTGATAACTGCGAGGTATTTAAAGTGGTCAACCTGCTCCAGGACCTGTTCTCCCAGCTTAATCTGATACCTTCTTTCCTCTCGTGATATCACTATTGTTTTTCTTTAAAACTGCTTATGACCATCCCTCTCTTCTCCATCTCTTCCTTCCAGACTTGCAGTTTGGATTGAAGATATGCCTCTGATTTAGCAATCACGGCAACATCATCAGCAAATGCTAGCTCTGAAACACAGACCTGTCTCATCTTCCAGTACCCCACTGAATACTTTTTTGTCCTTTCCTTACATGCATTGATGACATCGTCCATGAGGAGTATGAAAAGATAAGGCGACAGGATTTCACAGGAGATCAGAAAAATGGCGTGTCATTCTTTCTTAAATTATTTAGTGAATCAGAAAGTTCTGAATAATTTATTATCAATGTACTTGTGATAATAATTTATTTTCCCCAAGAAGGACTGGAGCTGTGTTAAATTTTCTGGCCGGGGCAGCTGTTTGATAGCTTCAATGCCAGAGTCTGATTGTCGTATTCCTTCATTGGAAATAATGTTACTGTTACTACTCACTTTGCACACAGGCTTGTTAAGTCATTGCTGCTGCGCAACTGAGAAGAGCACGAAAACGCACCGATTGTGAAAGCGCACCATTTATTAAATTTGTGATGTATATTTAATTATAAAATGACGTATGCAACGTCTGCTGCTGAAGGCTAACGGTTAACGTTCAGTCTCTTTTGGCCAGTGTTCGTCTTAGCGGATGGATGTGTGTATAAGCTCCAGACCAAGTGTTTGACATCCGCTATTTGATTATCATATTATACGCTGACTGCATTTCAGTGTGTGGCAAGAAGGGCAGAAGTATTTTCATTTTTACAACTCATATAGGCTATATATTATGACGATGTCGCTCTAGATTATTTCGCAGACATGTCTCTACTGACGGCTCATTTACCTATTCATTCATGTCTGCTGACAAACTTATCATTGTATATTATGGAGCATCATTTGATCATGTATCCTGCATGTGTGGAGTACTCACTGTCGTAACTCGTCCTTATTAAATCATCACTATTGTACGACCGTCTGATCTTCATTATTTTCAAAGTTGCAGTTGCTGCATTTTGCCCTGAATGTTACCCATACAGAAGAACGACCCAACATGGCGTTTCAATAAGCACATGCAGTAGGCAACAGTTACCTAAGTACTCAACCTCAGATTTGAAGAATTCACATTTGGACCAATTACACTAGAGTCCATGCTGTTCTAACTGCATGAAAAGTTCAAGTCTTTGAAAATGTTCATCGTCTGATCTTCCCGTTACAATGATATTGCCCAGATAGTTAGTTCAACCATTGACATCTGCGGTTATGTGTTCTATAAAGCACTGAAAAATAGCAGGAGAACCAAATGCAAGTCTTTGGTACTGGTAGTCCATGCTGTGTATTGATAACAGCTAGGTTCTTAGATTCTTCGTCCAGTTCAATTTGAAGATGTGTGCAAGAGAGATATGAGGGCACTGGACATGGATCCAGCAACATGGGAGGATAAAGCTGCCGATCGCACTAAGTGGCGATGCTATTTACGGCGCCACCTCAGATTGGGCGAAGAGAGGCTCACACAAGAAGCAGAGGTGAGGAGAAAACGTCGAAAGGAGCACCAGGAAAATAAGCAGCTGAGGGCTATCACCTCAGGGGCGCATTCCCATAGTCAGTTATGACTGAAGGGGCTATTATTATTATTATTATTATCAATTTGAAGATAGGCATCAGACAGATCTAACTTGGAAAACCTTTTTCCATTTTGGGGTTTGTGAAATGATTCTTCCAGTCTTGGTAGAGGATACTGTTCAGTTTGAAGCTGTGAATTAATGGTCTGGAGGGGGCCAGAGATTGGAAGTAATTACTATCTACTAACAATTAAAAGAACAACTGGATGAATTCCTCGGCCTAGGAACTGCCTAACATCACGCAAGAAGCTAATTTAAACGAACAGGAGAAATGGGCATTAAGACCAACAAGCTGAGGGAGCCAGAAGTTAAGACCAGATATCAGGGGCTTATTGCTGCAGCGGTGAGAAACACAGAAGAACAACAGGATGGAAACCGTGTGGTTTAAATTCAAGACATTATAAAGACAGCTGCAACAGAAGCATATGGTGAAGTCCGAATTGTGAAGAAGAGAAAGAGGACACCTTGGTGGACAGAGGAAGTTAAAGAGAAAATAAGAGAGAAAAAAAGGCATGGAAACAATACTCAGGAGCTAACCACAAAACTGAAAAAAACTGAGAGATATAGAGAATATGTGATACTCAGAACAGAATCAATGAGCAAGGTGCTAGCAGTAAAACAGACGTCATGGGAAGAATTAGGAGGAAAGCTAGAAAAAGATGTGCAAGAAAGCTAGAAATTGTTCTATAAGACCCTAAAGAACATGAGGAAAGAAAAACAGTGCCCTCTTAAATTTATAAAGGACAAGCAAGGCAAATTGCTTACTGTCCCAAAAGAAGTAATGGAAAGATGGAAAGAATTTGTCTCAGAACTACTTGATTGTGAGCAAGGTCTAGCATCAGAAATGATAACCACTAGCACATAAGGGGAAACAAACGATGGTGAAGATGGGATAAAGATGGAAGAATAGAAGGCACCACTGGAGAAAATTGAGAGGGACAAAGCAGCAGGGCATGATGGTATAACACCAGAAATGGTTAAGTACATGGAAGCAGCTGGCGACCTATTACTCTAAGAGTCCTACAGGAAGCTTGGTGCAACAAGGCCATACCACAGGATTTGGAGAATGCCATCATAACACTGATTTTCAAAAAAGGTGACAACTGACAATGTGGAAACCATTGAGGCATATCCTTTCTCGGTGTCCTTGGTAAAATCTACTCAAGAATCCTGGAGCAGAGACTCAGATGCCTAGCTGAGCCACAAATGGATGAGGTCCAGTGTGGCTTTCAAGCAAACTAAAGTACTCTTGACCTAATTTTTACACTCATACAGCTGAGTAAAAAGGCCCTTGAGTATAAGGGTCCGATCCATCTTTGTTTCTTAGATCTGGAAAAGGCATTTGACAAGGTCCCATGGAGCAAACTTTGGGAATGTTTGGCAAGGAAGAGCATTCCAACACCTCCGATTCATGCTATACAGAACTTCTACAAATCTTGCAGAAATTATGTGAGAACAGTAAACCATAAGTCAGAAGAGTTCATTACCATAACTGGTGTAAGACAGGGTGATATCCTGTCACCTTATCTTTTCATACTCCTCATGGATGATGTCATCAAGGCATGTAAGGAGAGAACAAGAAAGTATTCAGTGGGGTACTGGAAGATGAGACAGGTCTGTATTTCAGAGCTGGCATTTGCTGATGATGTTGCCCTCATTGCTAAATCAGAGGCACATCTCCAATCCAACCTGCAAGTCTGGATAGAAGAGCTGGAGAAGAGAGGGATGGTCATAAGCAGCTCTAAAACAAAAAACCATGGTGATATCACGAGAAAAAAGAAGGTATCAGATTAAGCTGGGAGAATAGGTCCTGGAGCAGGTCGACCACTTTAAATACCTCGGAGCTGTTATTGACCGGAAGGGGTGCATCAAAGAAGAGTTGGCCACTCAAAAAGCAGCAGCTGGGAGATTTTCCAGGCCATAAATTGAGGATTCCCCAGCAAGAGAGAAGTTGGTAAGAAAACGAAGATGGCTGTATATCGCTCCACCTATGTCCCAGTCTTGATGTATGGGCAATGACTACAACCCACAAAAGCCAGATCCAGACCTCAGAAATTAGTTATTTGAGGAAGGTGGTTGAAGGTCAGGACGACCACGTTGCATACGTCATATTATAATTAAATATACATCACAAATTTAATAAATGGTGCGCTTTCACAACCGGTGCGTTTTCGTGCTCTCCTCAGTTGCGCAGCAGCGATGACTTAACAAGCCTGTGTGCAAAGTGAGTAGTAACAGTAACATTATTTCCAATGAAGGAATACGACAATCAGACTCTGGCATTGAAGCTATCAAACAGCTGCCACGGCCAGAAAATTTAACACAGCTCCAGTCCTTCTTGGGGAAAATAAATTATTATCACAAGTACATTGATAATTATTCAGAACTTTCTGCTTTACTAAATAATTTAAGAAAGAATGACACACCATTTTTGTGATCAACAGAACAGGAAAGAACTTTTCAAGTACATAAGAAAGCCATCATAACTGCAGCTAGATTAGTACATTTTAATCAACACCTGCCCATTATACATGCTACAGACACATCTTCATATGGACTAGGAGCAGTATTATTGCATTGTTACCAAGATGGTTATGAGAGACCATTAGCTTGTGCTTCAAAGAACCTGAGCGAAGCAAAAAGAAACTGCATTATAGCCAAATTTAGAAGGAAGGCTTGTCAATAATTTTTGGAGTACGGAAATTTCACCAGTATCCCTATGACCTGTTAAAACCTTCTGAATTGCAGATAGATCACAAGCGACTTGTGTCTATCTTCTTACCCGATCACAAATTGTCTGCTCTATCCTTGCAACGAATGTTGCGATGGACCGTTCTATTGATGTCATATAACGATGTCATCAAACATTGTTCAACAACAAAACACGCAAATGCTAATGCACTGTCAAGATCCTGCATTTGACAAGTCTGAAGCATCATGCTATAATGTCAGCATGGACAATGATAATGCCATATCTGATATATCGCTGGACGCTGCTTTGGTAGAATCTGAAACTACTAAACATAAGACACTTATGACTTAATAAAGTCAAACATTTTGTGATCAGTTAATGGCCAGAATCACGGTCACGAAATAACAGCGACATAAAACCGTATTTTGATAGGCACCTTTATTCTTTGACTCACAAAGTCGTTATGTTATGGCAGGCTGTCTAACTGAGTGATTGTACCCACTTCTCTTCGTGAAAAAGTCCTTCACTTACTGCGCCAAGGGCACTTCGGCACAATCCGAATGAAACAACTGGCTTGACGACATTGTCTGTGGCCCACCATTAACAAGGACATACAATCTTTATCAGTAAACTGTAATAAATGCAGAGCAAACCAGAGTAATCCTCATCAACATTATCTGTCATGGCCTATTGTTGAACGTCCATGGGAGAGAATTCACATCGATTTTGCAGGTCCTTTTATGGATGAACAATGGCTGGTAGCTGTCGATGCATATTCTAAATATCCATATATTGTTGCGATGAATTCCTTGACAACTGAGGCAACAATAAAAGCTCTAACTAAGATCTTCCTTCACGAAGATTTTCCTGACACAATTGCTTCAGATCATTGAACACAGTTTACGTCGGTCAAGTTTCAACAATTCTGTTCACTACACGGAATTGAACATCTAATGATGGCTCCATTTCATTCAGCATCAAGTGGGGAAGCAGAACGTTTCGTCCGCACCTTCAAAACCTCAATGGCGAAGATTTGCTGGGTAGGAAAGACACGACATCGAGCTCTGGATGAACTACTATTCACCTACCGAACAACACCAAATTCTATCACTGGCAAGTCCCCTGCCGAGTTGTTACATGACCGTCAGCCAAGGACACAATTGTCAGTGCCTCGGCAAGAACGAAGAAGTACTATGGTTGGAGGTAAAGTCTCAAGATTTAGAATTGGAGATCCTTTGTGGACGAGGAACAATTCCTCAAAATGTGGTCCTTGGACACATGGTCATATCATAAGAACTATCGGTCGCATGATATATACAGTTCATCACAGTAACAACGTGAATGTATGGAAGCATCAAAACCAGTTACGACCGGGAAGTCTCTTGAAGACCAGCCCACCCACCGACAATACCTATGATGACGTTTTATTCAGCAGAGCCATCATGGATCAAGTTACCAAGGCAGCACCTTATCTACAGCTTTATGCACCAGAGCCTATTACAGAAGACATAAGTGTTGTTGCTGTTGCAGTGCCTCCACGAAGATCTCAAAGACAATGAAGACCAGTTATCAGATTCAATCCTAGCTCTTAATTGCTGGAGAGGAACTGTTAAAGTTTATAACGGAATACCAGCTGCGTTCCTGTTTTATCGTCTTTGTGCGGTAATGTGCAATGACCGCACGAACCGGATGTTGTTTAGTAACCAGCCAAGAGCTGCACTTTGTTTACACTGTATGGTGCTGGATGATAGTTTAGCGAGAAACAAACGTTCCTTATCGTGTTTTCATTGTGTACATATTCATCTTGGTCAACATGTGTGTTCTACTGAAGTGATTAAATTGTGGTTTATTTATACCAGGCCTTATTTATTATTTTGTGAATGGAATACATAACCCTGACGACAAGGTACCGTACACAACAACCCACTTTGATGGTGTGCATGTCATCTTGGTGGCTCCACGTTAGCAGTTCTTGGTTGGTGATGGTGTTCAGAATTTGATAAAAATTTCCTTAGGCAAATTACTCAGAGTAGTGGCCTACAAATATATGAAAGGATACATGCAGGGGAAGTGTAATGTTTGTGGTGCAGCATTTACTGTGAGAGGTAGTCTATAAAAATATAAAAGAATGCATACAGAAGAGATACCTTACAAGTGTGATGTTTGTGGTGGAGCATTTACTGTAAGAGATAGTTTTTAAAAACATAAAATAATGCATACAGAAGAGATGCCTTACAAGTATGATGTCTGTGTTGCAGCATTTACTGAAACAGGTAACTTACAAAAATATTAGAGAATACATATAAGTAATAAGCCTTACACAGTTTGCTTTTTTATAGTTGAAAGTCGGTTTCTGTGGTTCTTGGAATGACGTTTTCATGCATGGTTATTACAATGGGCAGATGATCTGAGTTTGTGTCTTGTAACACTTTCCAATTTTCATTCGCTAGGTTGTTAGTTGCTATACTTATGTCTATTGCTGAGTCTGCCCTGTTAGCTTGTGGATTAATTCTAGTTGCAGTTCCATTATTTAGTATTAGCAGGACACTGTTTTCTATAAAGTCAAGTAGGAGCTTTCCTGCATTGTCTGCATATTGTTCCCCCCACCCCCAAGCATAATGATGGGAATTAAAATCGCCTACTATTACTTTGTTGGGGCCTAGTCTGGTGCTTATGGCTAGAATTTTCATACAGTTGGAGCACTGCAAAACCGGGGGAATGAAGGCTTCTGTGTTCTTTTTAGCTTTTCCAAATAGTACTGTCTGGGGGGGGGGGGGGTCCCCTCCCTTCTGTCGTTATTGCTACCACTGGGGTTACTACACCCCCTTTTACTGTTCTTCGTTCCACATGTACCAGCTTTAAATCTGGGTTTTGATTGGCCAGGTTTTTTAAAACTTCCTCACCTGACAGAGTTGGGTTTATATCTTTTACAACACATCTTCTGATTTCTTTTGAAATTTATATTTGTATTTTGATGTTGTGGGCCAGTTGTATCAATTTTGGTTTTTCCTGCAGTTCTTGTATTAAAGTTTTGGTTTTTTTCTGTTTCATTTAGTGTTAGCAATTTTCCACTGTTTTGTTTTTTTATATTTTAGCAATGGCTTTTTTATCAATTACTTTTTCCAGGATGACCAGGATTTTGTCGTCCGGAAGAGATTGAAGCATGGCTTCTGTTCCAGCTATTTGTGTAATTTTAACTTTTAGGGAGTTTCTTTTCGGTTGGAGTCTTTTTTGTTTTCTCCTCTGGTTTCCTGCCTTCTATTAGTTGTGTTTTTCTGGTTGTCCTAATTTTTTTCTTCCCTGAGTCCTATCTTTTTGTTAGCTGTATTTGTTTTACTTAAATTATATTTTGATAGTTGATTATTACTGTAATCTATGGGTTTTGATTTATTTTCTTGCTTTCTTTTCTTTCTAAATTTTTTTTTATTAAATTTTATAATGCATATCTTGCTTTCTTCTTTCTTTTTTTTATTAAATTTTATAATATTATTATTTAAGAAACACTTTTAAACCTGTCTAGTAGACGCTGAACAGTAATATCTATTCGGATTTTGCCAGGTAACTTTAATATATTTGTTTTACTTAAATTATATTTTGACGGTTGATTATTTTTACTAGTAAACTATGGTTTTTGGTTTATTTTATTTTAATTTTTTCTGACTACAATTCTTAAATTATACAAATATAGCAATAGTTAAATAGTCCCATAATACTTAATATTAACTGCAATAATCTAATACTTACATCAAACTACAAAGGAAATCACCCCTTGAATTATGTCTATCAAGATGGCTGCCAGATCTCACACAAGCCAGTACCACGTGGCTCTTGGATCTATTTAATTTCTATTTGTTCCCCTAAGATTCCGGAGTTATATTACTATTCCAAGCGATACTTAACTAGTCACCAATTACTTGATATTAAATGTAATAAGTTAATAAGCTAATACTTAAATCAAACTAAAAAGGAATCGCCACTTATATTTATAATGTCTATCGAGCGTATTTAATAGAATTTCTAAGTTATAATAATACTTCTAGCTACTAATTAAACAAAATTAACTGCAATAAGCTAATACTAAAGATAGATAAAAAATTTAACAACGTATCTAAAAACTTGAGTAGTTTGATGAGTTTCTCCACTGTGTCTCGTCCTGAAAAGAACGTACGGTATCTGCCTTGTGTATTTTGAGTTTAGCAAAAATACGTCTGCCGCTTCAGAAGTCGGAAGTCGAATGATCCTTCTTCGCCTATTTTACTTTCCAACTAATCTTACTTACTTATATAACTACATACAGACACGACTGCCTGCCTGACTACTTTCGTATCTACCTACCTGTAATGGCATGATAACTAGCCGGCATTTGTATTTACCAGAGAGATTACAGAAGTTAGTGTATTAGATTAGTGAAACGCCAGGCGGCCAGTTTCATGTGACACCTTGCAATAACCACGAACCAGTCAATACTGTCCTGTAATTAACAGTCAGGCGTAAGACACTGTCGGACTTGCGCTGTAACAAAGACGACAACTGGAGTGAAAATTAAATAAGATATTGCAAACTTTGCAGCGATATCTCAGATTAGATAAATAGCTAGATAGATAAATAAATAGATAGATATAGATAGATAGATAGATAGATAGATAGATAGATAGATAGATAGATAGATAGATAGATAGATAGATAGATAGATAGATAGATAGATAGATAGATAGATAGATAGATAGATAGATAGATAGATAGATAGATAGATAGATAGATAGATAGATAGATAGATAGATAGATAGATAGATAGATAGATAGATAGATAGATAGACAGACAGACAGACAGACAGACAGACAGACAGTAAATAAATAAAAGTAAATAAATTCTGTAAACCGACACTCACTCATGCGGTCAAACCATCTACAATCAATCTGTATTTTTGAATGTGTCATCAATCATCAATACAAGAATGGCATAAACACATTCTCGCCTATATCTACACATTCTTGGTGGAAGATGAAATAATAATAATGACACTGTCTTACTCACTTCTGTTGCAGGTAAAGTCTTTGAGCAGTTAAAAACAAAACAAAACAAAGCTATGTAATATCTCCTTATTCTCATATACTTGAGAGATTGTACCTTTTTGAAAAAAAATTATTCTCGGCCTCATGATGTGGTACAATGATGCTTTCTATCACAAAAGTAAGATAATCTCTGCAAATTTTAAAGCATACCTTACAAAGACTCAATATGTAGAAAACTATGATGAGTATAAACATATTAGGAATGTATCTAACAGAATAATATTTAAAGCCAAAGAAACTAACTGGAAGGAGTTTTGTCAGTCACTTAAACCTAGCACTCAAATTAAAGAAGTATCTTCTTCTTCTTTGATCCATAACCACCAACCGTCAAAGCAGTCAGCGGCCATCACGCCTGGTGGCGTCTTGTAGGGCAGCAACAAATTGATCCCACTTTGCTCGGTCGGCGGCCATCCTTCGTACAGTGCCCCAACTGTGGTTTATTCTTTGCATTTCAGCTTCCACAGTTCTCCGCCAAGTTGTTTTTGGTCGGCCTCTCTTTCGCTTTCCCTCGGGGGTCCATAGCATAGCTGTTCTTGTGATGGTATCAGGGTCCCTTCTGAGGACGTGGCCAACCCAACTCCAGCGTCTGCCAGCTATGCTGGTGTGCATGTCCTCCTGGTTACTCCGAATAAGTAGTTCTTGGTTGCTGATGGTGTTTGGCCAAAAGATTCGGAGAATTTTCCTTAAGCATATTGTGTGGAAGGAGGACAGTTTCGACATTTCCTTCTCTGTTACTCTCCAACATTCCGCACCATAGAGAAGCACCGAAAGTACACAGCTCTCATACAATCTTAATTTGGTGTTTGTGCTGTACTGGGAAGACTTCCAAATGTTGTTGAGAACAGCAAAGGCTGTTCTCGCTTTATTCATTCTGTTGTTAATGTCCTTGCTTGTTCCGCCGTCAGGTGTTACTATGCATCCTGGGTAAGTAAATGTGTCTGTCTGTTCTAACTTCTGGTTCCTTACTGTTATTGGCTCAGGATTGCCCACATTTAGTGGCATGACCTCTGTCTTCTTCAAATTGATGTTCAGGCCAACCTGCTGGCCATACTTATTCAGTCTATCAGTTTTGTCTTGAATGTGTTGATGTGAATGCGCGAGTAGTGCAATGTCATCTGCATATTCCAGGTCTTCCAGTGTAGAAAACGTTGTCCATCTAATTCCTCCTGGACTGCCCTCCGTTGTCTGGCACATCACCCAATCTGTGACTGTCAAAAATAATGTTGTTGTTAAGGGGCATCCCTGTCGTACTCCTGTTTTCACTTCGAAGGTTACATTACTCGATCCAACACTGCACGTAAAGTTAGAATAGAGGCTTTTTATAATGGAAACAATGCGGCTGGGAATTCCATAAGCCCTCAGAATTTTCCATAGGCTGTCCCTGTGTATGCTGTCGAAAGCCTTTTCAAAATCAACAAAGTTAATGTACAGCAGTCTCTGCCATTCTGAGCACTGTTCTATAATGTTCCTGAGGGTAAATATATGATCTGCACATCTTCTGTTCTTTCTGAAACCCGCTTGTTCTTTCCTCAGTTTATGGTCAACTGCTTTTGAAATTCTCTGGATGATTATCCTGCCTAGTATTTTGCTGGAAACTGAGAGGAGGGTAATTCCTCTCCAGTTGTTGCAGTCTGCAAGGTCACCCTATGGAAAAAGCTTAAGGCAATCAAAGGGACCAATGAGAAAACAATAACGCCAACAATCAAACTACCAAAGAGAGCAGAAACGATAAAGAAAAAGCTAATGCCCTTGCTGAATATTTCTATAAAGTCAGTGCAAAAAGTAGTCTTGCACAGAAAGAAAATGAGAGAAGAGAGAGACTTAGGATACAGTTTTCAAAAGAACTACCAGACCAGATAGATGAAACAAACTATACTGTTCAAAAAAAAAGAAACGCAACATTATTGCAGTGGTAATGAACACCAAATTTCAAACCTGTTCCAAAATTTTATTTTACGGAATTAATGTTTCAATCATGGCATGAAGAAACTTTCAGACTTTAGCAATGAAATGATGTTCATTAAATTTGGTTTGGACTTTTATTCTTTGCGACTGAGGCCTCCGTTTCAGTAAGGTGTATGGCCTCCTCTGGCCTCTATCAGAGAACGACATCTCCTTGACATGGATCTGATTAGCCGTTGGATCTGTTGTTGTGGGATGGCTGCCCACTCTTCCCACAGTGCAAGAGACAACTGTCGGAGATTGGCTGGAGCTACGTCTTGCTGGCGGAGTCGTCTGTCGAGTTCATCCCATAAGTGTTCTATGGGGTTCATGTCTGATGACATGGCTGGCCACGGAATGGTCTGGACGTTGTTGTCAGCAAGGAACTGGGTGGTGAGTTGTGCCACATGAGGTCGAGCTTTATCCTGCTGAAAAATTGACCCTCGTGCAGCCAGAAGTGGAAGGACGTGAGGACGAAGAATTTCAGCGACGTATCGTTGGGCATTCATGCGTCCTTCAATTTGCACCAGGTCATTTCTTCCCATGAAGTTGATCGCCCCCCACATCAGTACACCTCCACCACCATGTGGAGGAGCCTCATCAACGCTGTTCTGGGCGTACCGCTCATGGACTCTACTGTAAACTCTTCTCCGTCTATCGTGTCACTGGAGCACAAAAAATGATTCATCACTAAACCAAACCCGTCTCCAGTCATTCCCAACGGTCCATTGACGATGCTGGTTCGTCCACTGCAGTCGGTTCTGGCGATGCCGGTCCGTAAGAACAGGACATCTGTAGGGTCTTCTAGCCCAAAGACCAGAGTCGTGCAGCCGGTTCCTGACCGTTTGATCTGAAATTCGACGAGCTGCTAAAAATGACTGGACTGTGGAGGACGCAGATGCAAGTCGATTCCTGAGGTGGCGCAGCCGTATGAAGCGGTCTTCGGCAGGAGTTGTGACTCTGGATCTTCCACTGCGCGGCCGGTCTGCCACTGAGCCAGTTTCTTGAAATCGCCTCCAAAGGCGACTAATGGTGCTTCTAACCACATTAAATTGTCTGGCCACTACACTTTATGACTGTCCAGTCTGTAAACGTCCAATGATGATGAGTCGTTGTTCTGTAGTGAGATGATCCATACTTGCGCATTGAGTTTTCAACTGAATTTATTCAAGGAGCGTCAATCTTTTATAGGCATTCAATAATATGGTCAGAGAGTTTTGTGTTCAGTAAGTTTCACGGGATTCTCATGAACCTGTCACGAGTTGTTGTCAAAAATGTTGTTTTGGCCTTGACCTCTTTCATGACCTCACGAATCATGAGGTGAGTACAATTCAGGTAACCACGAGAAGTTAATGACCAGATGGACACAGTCGATAGGTTGACTGATGTCCAATCAGCGAATATCTTTTATAAATGTAACACCAAAAAAGTTGCGTTTCTTGTTTTGAACAGTATATTTAGATGCCGATATGATAGGAAACTCTTTACAGAGCGATACAACAGGAAGCAATCTGATCATCAGAAAAAGTCCCCCCGTCCGAGAAGTGTTTCGCCCTTATATACTCCGTTACACTCTAAGGAGGGCGGGCCTACTTGGGTCATGACTCCCAAGCGTCTCAGCTTCCAGTTGTCTTGTATCGAAAATGAACCCATTTCACTTATGGTAGCAACTTTAAAATCCACAACTCCGCCAGCCGTGGAGGCAACTGTGAAAGTAACAAAGAGAAGACAAATTATTCCCGTTCGTTCTGTCGCACACACTGAGACACCATCGCGAAGTCAACGAGTCTAGCCACTGCGCGTTCGCCACTGGACTTTTGATACTGACACCCCTTATAGTATACACCACCTGTCTCCCCTGAGTCACAGCCCATTCACTAGTACACCACAAGACTCAGCATATTGTGGACTTAATTCCTGGTGTTTTCTGTACTGCAGCGTTTATTGTCACGATCTCCATTGCCCTCTTGCACCCACTTCAACAGCCATGACCCTTGCAGTGAACCCATCGTGTCTCAGATCCGCGGCCAGATCACTATATTTGGACGCTTTGAACGAATGTTGCTCATCTAATCTGGATTCAAATGGCACGGTCAGTTCAATCAGTATAACCTGAAGTGTTGCTGAAGAATGAAGCACTATATCCGGCCATCTCCGCGATTTTCGGATACTCTCTGGGTATGCCCCTTGTCCAGGTAGGTCTACCGCCATCTCCCAATCGTTTGCACAGTCAAGAAGAGATGGTAAACTGCTACCAGGTTTACTCGGTTTGGGGTGTGCTGACTTTCCTGCCCTCAGAAAGTATGTATTTGCAGTGCTCGGCCTGGGTTTGCTATTCGCCTTCATCCTTGCCAGATCTATTGTCGCAGCAAGCTCATTTAGCACTTTGTTATGGCGTCAAGTGTATCGCCCTTGCCCTAATGACACCTTACACGCTGAGAGCATGTGTTCAAGTGTCTGCCTCCCCTGGCACAGGGGGCACTGCTCATCATTTTCCCCATTTCACAAGGTTGGTAGCCGATGGCAGCAGGTCATACAGTGATCTGACAACAAAGCTGAGCCTAAGAGGTGCCATATGCCATATATCATTCCATGTCAAGGACTTAACCACGTCATCAGCTGACTCGCGTAGCATCATTGCAAGCCTTGCCTTTCCACCTTTATACTCTTCAACAACTGACTTGAAAAGAAGCAGACGTTTTGACTTTTTGCAGTACAGTGCTACATCTGACAGACCTGGTGGTACCCCTAGCCATTTTCTCATGACCTTGTTGACCTTCTGCTCTATGGCTTCCACTGTACTTGTGCTTATTTCATATATAAGCAGGGGCCACAGCAACTTCGGTATCAACATGAACGGGAGGCACCACAGTTTGAACTTTCCCAGGATTCTGCTTTGGTCTATGATCTGTAGCCCTCTGTCTGATATAACAGAGGAAGAAGTAACTTGTGCAATAAAAGAGAAATCTAATACTGCCCCAGGGCATGATATACTTAGTTATGAAATCCTTAAGAAAGTACCCCAAAAAAAAAAACTAGAAACATAATAACTAACCTTTATAACAAAATCTGGAGCTTACTAAAGATACCAAAAGCATGGAAAGAAGCTATGATAGTACTCATCTTAAAACCCAATAAGGAAGCCCATGATGTAAGTTCATATAGGCCTATCTCCTGAAGACGCAATCACTAATATAACTTTCCTATCAGCAAGTATAGACAATTTTTTTTTAAATTAATGAAGACAAATATCCCGTTCAACCTCTGATGGGTTATAATTGGGATATATATTGTTTTCAATTCCAAAAAGTATGAACAACTGCCGATATGAGAAAGTGGCATCACATTTGTCAAATCATTGTAAATAGGGAAATCACAATTACCAATTATGCTTGTATGTTAAAAAACAATCAAATAAAAACGAACAAAATCAAGAACACTCTGAACAAGAATAATATTAAAGTGGAGGGGTGTAAAGGCCGGGTGGCTCCATTTATGTAACTGACTTTAACAAATAGTTAATTGACTTTCATATGTTAAAAGTCATATGCATTGTAAGAACAGCATCAGACCTTCACATTCCCAACCACTATATATTAACATTTGTTCGTGTTAAATATTGTTTGACTATATTATGCATATAAGAGTCTATCAGAGTGCACCACCAAGACAAGAGACAGAAGACGTTGGAGATCCATTACAGCCAACCTTCGATGTGGAGATGGCAACTGATGATGATGATGATATTATGCAGCTTCCTATGCCTGTCTATTCTTAACGCCTATTCTATATTTGTATAGACCAAATAAAGGCCGAAATACTTGTGTTAATGTTAATAGTGAGTATTTTACAGTGTATCGAAGAGATACTGTTACGTGTGCGGTATCGATAGCGTTCGGGCAAAATGGCTGACTTTGTTTCACTATTCTTCTCTTTTACCCAAAATTGAAATCGTTGTTTTTGTCTCTCATTAAACCAGTTCGCTGAACACTGAGGAGGGTACGGCGGACAGCGTCGGCGTAGCTGGCAGTATTTTTCAGGGCGGTAAAATCCTATTACTCGTAGGTTTTTGCTCAGCAGTGAATATTCTCTTGGAGTTATTTCCCTTCCTGCCCTTAGAAGAGTTTCCTGGACATGTATCGTAGTGTGCAAGTATCGAATATGAAGAAACGATATTCGAAACAAAATGTGGAAAAATATGTCTTTTTAGGCTGGTTTATAGTTTAATACACTTTTATTTGTCACTATTATTATTCCATACCAGCCCCTCCCCCAGAAATGTATTAAAAGTCCAATTTATTAACGTACTGATTCATGTATTGACTGACACACCGAAGGATTGACTGATGTACTCCTTTTGATTGACTGAGTGATAGACGACGGGAAAATCTATCGAGATAAGAGGAAAGTTTGACTAATCATTTTCATCTTCGTTTTCATTCATTATAGTCCGTTTTTCTGTCTTGTAGTTCTCGTAATCAAAAGTTTAAAGCAAACAGGTGATTGGCCTGTTGTGCCTTTGCATGGTGTAGGGGCTGTCTACTTGCGGCCTCCGCTTACTAGGATAAATATTCATTTCAATGCACAACCTCCCCCCGCAATGCCAATTTTGACAAATTTCAATATTCGGAGATCCCAGCCTGCACGGACAGTACAAAATTGTATCAGTTTTATATTCGTCAACATCCACCACTATGAACTCATTTTAACACCCCCTTGCTCTTTATCGTGTATACACAAACACACACACAAACACATATATTCCACCATACTTTTAAAAAAGCAATGCAGTTAATGAGTTATATTTTCTTATAATATTAAAGAGAAAGCACATTTATAAAAGCTTAATAATAATAATAGCCCCTTCAGTCATAACTAACTATGGGAATGCGCCCCTGAGGTGACAGCTCTCAGCTGCTTATTTTCCTGATGTTGTGTGAGCTTCTTTTCGCCCAATCTTTTGACATGTGGTATTGCTTTGGCTTTGCATGTTCGTTTTAGTTTGGTACGGGTATGTAATTACACTTTTAGTGTTGCTTTTGCTATCTCCACCGTACTCCAGCGTGCCCCAAGTGTCACGCTTGGGAACGAGGGGGGTAAATGTTGGGAGTTGCTCCATGGTGTGTAATTATCGTGGCTGCTTAATTTCGGTCAGGATGTATGCACCATGTGGCACTCCCAACTAAGATACACTCTGACGCGTTATGTAGCGTAGGATGACGCGCTATCATTAGTGACAAGACACTCTACATGTGGCCCTATTGCCTGATGGATGTGTTTACATTATGTGGTTTACCCACTTGTACGGGTAGCGTTAGTCTGCGTGGGGGCTGTTAAGCCTATTTGAAATATTCCAAAGTTAATGTGATTTCAATCATTCAATAATGCGTTAACCAAGGTATGGCCAGCGCTATTTATCAAAGCAACAATGCCAGTAGAATGTATAAATTGTGAAGATGGCTCGAGAAGCCAAACATAAATGATTATGAGGAATTAAAACTAGCAGGACTATAAGACTAGTTTGGCAGACGTGAAATAACAGTACATACTGGTATAATTTAAATAGTTTTCGACGACAGAACTGTATATTATATAAGTCGAGAAAGAATAATAATCCGAGGAAAGCACCATGTTATGTGCTAGTTGTCAAGTTTGCATTCGTTTAAACTGTGATTATACATTACTGAGTTGAATTTTCATGTTTTCCTATTTCTGATGAACTTGTGTCGTTATTAAACCATGATCAAAGTGGAGTTTCTTTGATGAATATCAATTCATTGCAGTGTTGAGCAAGCTTTACGATTAGGTCGTCACCTTGATGATGTTATCGTTCTCCTTCAAGAAAGACTTGTTAACAATGAACATGTAACCCTAACACAATCTGGCATAAATAAGAATCATCAGGGTAGAATCTTAATATCAACAAATCTGAACACAAATTTAAAATACTCACAAAAGTTAAACCATAAAGAATGAACTCTAAAGCGACAACGAAAGCGGCAGAAAATATTGCAAAGTTTATTCTCAGTTGAAATTGAACCCAGGACACTCCAGCAACAAGAAGTGCACCCAACAGAGGTATCTGAGGAAGGTGGTTGAAATAACAAGAAGAGACATGGTCCGCAACCAGACAATACGTCAATGCCTAAAACCCCACACCCTGCAGACCCAAGTAGAACAGTCCCAACTAAGATGGTTTGGCCATGTATGCAGAATGGGAGAAGATCGGCTACCACGACAAGCATGAGAAACTAAGAGCCAGGGATCCAGACCTCCAATACGACCCAGAGTCAGCTGGGAGGACAACATTAGACAATCTGTGAAGGACCGAGGACTAGAATGGATCCAGGCCAGGACGAAGACAGCTGATAGGATAGTCTGGGGCTCTCTTCTTAACCTCTACACCTCACGGTAGAAGGGGAACGACTAAGTAAGAAAGTAAATGCTGAACCAAATATCGTCACAACTGTAAGGCTGTCTCCTGTGTGTGTTCTTATATAATGTTCAACATTATGTTAAAGGCAACCTTATTGAGCAAATGCTGAATCACAGACATCACACGTGTAAGGCTTATTACCTATATGTATTCTCTAATATTTTTGTATGTTTCCTGTTTCAGTAAATGCAGCACCACAGACATCACACTTGTAAGGCATCTCATCTGTATGCATTCTTTTATGTTTTTGTAGACTACCTCTCACAGTAAATGCTCCACCACAAACATCACAATTGTAAGGTAGCTCGTCTGTATGCATTCTGTATGTGGGTGGTCCTGTATGTGTTCTTATATAATGTTGTCGGCAACCTCGTTAAGTAAATGCTCCACCACAAACATCACATTTTTTTTTAACTCTGAGTAATTTGCCTAAGGAAATTTTTATCAAATTCTGAACACCATCACCAACCAAGAACTGCTAACGTGGAGCCACCTAGATGACATGCACACCACCATAGTGGGTTGTTGTGTACGATACCTTGTCGTCAGGGTTATGTATTCCATTAACAAAATAATAAATAAGGCCTGGTATAAATAAACCACAATTTAATCACTTCAGTATAACACACATGTTGACCAAGATGAATATGTACACAATGAAAACACGATAAGGAACGTTTGTTCCTCGCTAAACTGTCATCCAGCATCATACAGTGTAAACAAAGTGCAGCTCTTGGCTGGTTACTAAACAACATCCGGTTCGTGCGGTCATTGCACATTACCACACAAAGGCGATAAAACAGGAACGCAGTTGGCATTCCGTTATAAACTTTAATAGTTCCACCCCAGCAATTAAGAGCTAGGATTGAATCTGATAACTGGTCTTCATTGTCTTTGAGATCTTCGTGGAGGCACTGCAACAGTAACAACACTTATGTCTTCTGTAATAGGCTCTGGTGCATAAAGCTGTAGATTAGGTGCTGCCTTGGTAACTTGATCCATGATGGCTGGGCTGAGTTAACCGTCATCATAGGTATTGTCGGTGGGTGGGCTGGTCTTCAAGAGACTTCCCGGTCGTAACTGGTTTTGATGCTTCCATACATTCACGTTGTTACTGTGATGAACTGTATATATCATGCGACCGATAGTTCTTATGATATGACCATGTGTCCAAGGACCACCTTTTGAGGAATTGTTCCTCATCCCCAAAGGATCTCCAATTCTAAATCTTGAGACTTTACCTCCAACCATAGTACTTCTTCGTTCTTGCCAAGGCACTGACAATTGTGTTCTTGGCTGACGGTCATGTAACAACTCGGCAGGGGACTTGCCAGTGATAGAATTTGGTGTTGTTCGGTAGGTGAACAGTAGTTCATCCAGAGCTCGATGTCTTGTCTTTCCTATCCAGCAAATCTTCGCCATTGAGGTTTTGAAGGTGCGGACGAAGCGTTCTGCTTCCCCATTTAATGCTGGATGAAATGGAGCCATCATTAGATGTTCAACTCCGTGTAGTGAACATAATTGTTGAAACCTGACCGACGTAAACTGTGTTCAATGATCTGAAGCAATTGTGTCAGGAAAATCTTCGTGAAAGAAGATCTTAGTTAGAGCTTTTATTGTTGCCTCAGTTGTCAAGGAATAGATCGCAACAATATATGGATATTTAGAATATGCATCGACAGCTACCAGCCATTGTTCATCCATAAAAGGACCTGCAAAATCGATGTGAATTCTCTCCCATGGACGTTCAACAATAGGCCATGACAGATAATGTTGATGAGGATTACTCTGGTTTGCTTTGCATTTATTACAGTTTACTGATAAAGATTGTATGTCCTTGTTTATGGTGGGCCACAGACAATGTCGTCAAGCCAGTTGTTTCATTCGGATTGTGACGAAGTGTCCTTGGTGCAGTAAGTGAAGGACTTTTTCACGAAAATAAGAGGGTACAATCACTCAGTTAGACAGCCTGCCATAACATAACGCCTTTGTGAATCAAAAAATTATAGTGCCTATCAAAATACGGTTTTATGTCGCTGTTATTTCGTGACAGTGATTCTGGCCATTAACTGATCACAAAATGTTTGACTTTATTAAGTGTTTTATGTTTAGTAGTTTCAGATTCTACCAAAGCAGAGTCCAGCGATATATCAGCAATGGCATTATCATTGTCCATGCTGACATTATAGCATGATGCTTAGACTTGTCAAAAGCAGGATCTTGACAGTGCATCAGCATTAGCGTGTTTTGTTGTTGAACAATGTTTGATGACAAAGTTGTATGACATCAATAGAACTGTCCATCGCAGCACTCGTTACAAGGATAGCACAGGCACTTTGTGATCAGGTAAGAAGATAGACACACGTCGCTTGTGATCTGTCTGCAATTCAAAAGGTTTTACCAGGTCATAGGGATAGTGGTGAAATTTCCGTACTCCAAAAATTATTGACAAGCCTTCCTTCTAAATTTGGCTATAATGTAATTTCTTTTTGCTTCGCTCAGGGTCTTTGAAGCACAAGCTATTGGTCTCTCATAACCATCTTGGTAACGATGCGATAATACTGCTCCTAGTCCATATGAAGATGTGTCTGTAGCATGTATAATGGGCAGGTGTTGATTAAGATGTACCAATCTAGCTGCAGTTATGATGGCTTTCCTAAGTACTTGAAAAGCTCTTTCATGTTCTTTTGATTAGAAAAATGGCGTGTCATTCTTTCTTAACGATTTTAGTGAAGCAGAAAGTTCTGAATAATTATCAATGTACTTGTGAAAATAATTTATTTTCCCCAAGAAGGACTGGAGCTGTGTTAAATTTTCTGGCCGGGGCAGCTGTTTGATAGCTTCAATGCCAGTCTGATTGTCGCATTCCTTCATTGGAAATAATGTTACTGTTACTACTCACTTTGTACACAGGCTTGTTAAGTCATCGCTGCTGCGCAACTGAGGAGAGCACGAAAACGCACCGATTGTGAAAGCGCACCATTTATTAAATTTGTGATGTATATTTAATTATAATATGACGTATGCAACGTCTGCTGCTGAAGGCTAACGGTTAACGTTCAGTCTCTTTTGGCCAGTGTCCGTCTTAGCGGATGGATGTGTGTGTATAAGCTCCAGACCAAGTGTTCGACATCTGCTATTTGATTATCATATTATACGCTGACTGCATTTCAGTGTGTGGCAAGAAGGGCAGAAGTATTTTCATTTTTACAACTCATGTAGGCTATATATTATGACGATGTCGCTCTAGATTATTTCGCAGACATGTCTCTACTGACGGCTCATTTACCTATTCATTTATGTCTGCTGACAAACTTATCATTGTATATTATGGAGCATCATTTGATCATGTATCCTGCATGTGTAGAGTACTCACTGTCGTAACTCGTCCTTATTAAATCATCACTATTGTACGACAGTCTGGTCTTCATTATTTTCAAAGTTGCAGTTGTTGCATTTCGCCCTGAATGTTACCCACCCGATTACACTAAAGTCCATGCTGTTCTAATTGCATGAAAAGTTCAAGTTTTTGAAAATGTTCATCGTCTGATCTTCCCGTTACAATGATATTGCCCAGATAGTTAGCACAACAATTGACATCTGCGGTTATCTGTTCTATAAAGCACTGAAAAATAGCAGGAGGACCAAATGCAAGTCTTTGGTACTGGTAGTCCATGCTGTGTATTGATAACAGCTAGGTTCTTAGATTCTTCGTCCAGTTCACTTTGAAGATAGGCATCAGACAGATCTAACTTGGAAAACCTTTTTCCATTTTGGGGTTTATGAAATAATTCTTCCAGTCTTGGTAGAGGATACTGTTCAGTTTGAAGCTGTAAATTAATGGTCTGGAGGGGGCCAGAGATTGGAAGTAATTACTATCTACTAACTATTAAAAGAACAACTGGATGAATTCATCGGCCTCCTAGGTGAACTGCCTAACATCACGCAAGAAGCTAATTTAAACGAACCGGAGAAATGGGCATTAAGACCAACAAGCTGAGGGAGCCAGAAGTTAAGACCAGATATCAGGGGCTTAGTGCTGCAGCCGTGAGAAACACAGAAGAACAACAGGATGGAAACCGTCTGGCTTAAATTTAAGACATTATAAAGACAGCTGCCACAGAAGCATATGGTGAAGTTCGAATTGTGAAGAAGAGAAAGAGGACACCTTGGTGGACAGAGGAAGTTAAAGAGAAAATAAGAGAGAAAAAAAGGCATGGAAACAATACTCAGGAGCTAACCACAAAACTGAAAAAAAATGAGAGATATAGAGAATATGTGATACTCAGAACAGAATCAATGAGCAAGGTGCTAGCAGTAAAACAGACGTCATGGGAAGAATTTGGAGGAAAGCTAGAAAAAGATGTGCAAGAAAGCTAGAAATTGTTCTATAAGACCCTAAAGAACATGAGGAAGGAAAAACAGTGCCCTCTTAAATTTATAAAGGACAAGCAAGGCAAATTGCTTACTGTCCCAAAAGAAGTAATGGAAAGATGGAAAGAATTTGTCTCAGAACTATTTGAGTGTGAGCAAGGTCTAGCATCAGAAATAATAACCACTAGCACATAAGGGGAAACAAACGATGGTGAAGATGGGATAAAGATGGAAGAACAGAAGGCAGCACTGGAGAAAATTGAGAGGGACAAAGCAGCAAGTCATGATGGTATAACACCAGAAATGGTTAAGTATATGGAAGCAGCTGGCGACCTATTACTCTAAGGGTCCTACAGGAAGCTTGGTGCAACAAGGCCATACCACAGGATTTGGAGAATGCCATCATAACACCGATTTTCAAAAAGGGTGACAACTGACAATGTGGAAACCATAGAGGCATATCCTTTCTCAGTGTCCTTGGTAAAATCTACTCAAGAATCCTGGATCAGAGACTCAGATGCCTAGCTGAGCCACAAATGGATGAGGTCCAGTGTGGCTTTCAAGCAAACCAAAGTACTCTTGACCTAATTTTTACACTCATACAGCTGAGTAAAAAGGTTCTTGAGTATAAGGGTCCGATCCATCTTTGTTTCTTGGATCTGGAAAAGGCATTTGATAAGGTCCCACGGAGCAAACTTTGGGAATGTTTGGCAAGGAAGAGCATTCCAACACCTCTGATTCATGCTATTGTCACCGTAAGGTTCGGTGGGATAGTAATTTGGTTTTGTTGAAACAGGGGTGCATCAGAAAATGGTTTTGGGAATGTGAATATTTTTGAATTGTTGGCTCTTTATCCATAAGATGGGAGGTGAGGTGTTCTGAAATTGGGCATGGTTGGTAAGGGAGAGAACTTTTTCTGGGTGTCAATTGTTTTTGTGAGTGTATAGTTATGGGATGAAAGATTTGCATAACGATCGTTTTTGATAAGCTTGATGTAAGGGAATATAGTATTTGAGCCAAAATCACAAAGGGGGATAACCAATAATATTAGCGCCCTTTGGTGTTAAATAAATTGAGTGCGAGGAAAACGCACGAGAAATGTGAGCGAAGTGTAAATAGTTCAGGACGGGAAACACTGAGTTGTTTATGAACGGAATTAACCGTGATCGGTGAGTGAACTGAACAATGGACCAATCGAATTGTTTGGAAAGCAAATCATGCATCATGGGAATAAAATGAAGGACAAAAGAATTCAGTCCCACCAGAATAGTTGACGAGGAAAGTCGTGCCTCGCTGGGCTCTCAAGAAGTGAAAACCTGTGGTTGACAGGAGGCTCTACAGATGTAGCTAGACTTAGAACTGCTAGCGTTAAGAATTCTGGAGAATAGTTTAAAATGTGATTAATGATATGTGCTGAACTGATAGGAATAGCATAGGGGTGCATAGTAAGGATTGTGATAGGTGCTGGATTTCTGTTTAAACGGTAAGATGACATTTTTTCCCTTTGAACATTATTATAGAATTTCAGGTAACCATTTACAGAGGTTGAAGACTCCCACACTTAAAAGGGGCGTCTACCACGAAGAGAACATGAAGCAAGCGCTACTGTTGAAGAATACAGAAGATATTACTGATTTTTACGAGATGCCAAATAAACGGTTGTATAACCAAGACGAGGTATCGTCATGGGCATGATTTAGTGAGCATTGGTAATTGAAGCCTTACAGAAGAAGCTATTCGCTCTCTCTCAACTTGCAGATGCCAGATCAACAATTATGTAAATAAACAAGATCATCACTATCATGACTAAGTAAGGGGAAACCTCAGCAACGATATTCTGTCAGCATTTGATGAATTATATGTATATATTTATGACTTGTGTTTATAAATAGATGCCATTGCAGAGTTAGGTCTGACAGGTCTGTGGGCTAAATAAGTCGACAGAGTATAGAGGAGTCTGGATAAACAGTGGGAAGAAGATATATATATATATATTTATATATATTTATATATATATATGTTATATATATATATATATAAAATTATAGTATAAATATATATAAATATAAAATATATATATTATATAAAGTTTTTTTATAATATATATATATATATATATATATATATATATATATATATATATATATATATATATATATATATATATATATATATACATATATATATTTATATATATATATAATATATATAATATATATATATATATATATATATATATATATATATGAATGAGAGTCTGTGGAGAAAAGATTTGATTGATATGCCTGTTTGGTCAAATGTTGTGTTCCATTGACTTTGTAAATATAAAGAGAATATGTTGGGTTGAAATTTTCCTTCACCACAAGTTGAGTTGGATTATTGGAGGGAAAAAGAAGGTGTGGAAGAACAGAGATAATATACGTAAATATAAAAACCATAGAGGGAAGGCCACTATTACCAAGTCGGTTCGCATTGAGTCCACAATCTATGTTGGCAAGTGGAAGATGGTACACGTCCAGCCGCAAGGCGTGGTTTGGTTATCATGCATAATTGTTCACAAGTGATATTACATAAAACAGTTATAACGTGAAATGTATGGCCTATCAGATTGTCTTGAAAATATAGCATAGATATGTAGAGTGTCCATTGCAAAATTACGCGGATTGCATAGGTATGGGGTTTTTTCCAACGGCCGACAGAGAGTCTATGAGTCTGGCAAAATCAAATACTATGGACTGTAATTCATCCTTCCTTAATTTTCACTTCGTACTGACCTTTAATCATTTCAAATCTTCGTAATAGCAATGGACTGACCCATGTCCGTACTTGCATAAAATATATCTGTATGGCAATACCATGCCCAACATTGGAAGGAAAGTCATATGCGTCTTAACAGCTTGACGGTCAATGTGAAAAGGGTAGCGTTTCTTAGTTACCGACTGTGTCCTAAACAACGCTATACACGTCATAATCGATCGTGTATAAAGCGTTCATTAATTGAAACATCTATCGCAATATATTAAATGTCTTAACCTTTATAATTGCACGTCTGGTAACCTTTAGCAGACGGCGTTAATATCATATACCGTAACAATTCCCTGTACACCGGGGAAAAAAAAATCGATAGATTTTTTTCAATATCTATCCGACTTAACAATTTTTCAAAAAAATTTAACACAATTGTGACATATGGCCGACGATGTTCTGAGTAGAACCGTGTTGCGGTCGTGTCAACTAACTATTTGTCATAGTCATCTAAAAATAAATCACATTATATATCAATATTATACATATCATTATTATATCAACTAAATAAATGTCCAATGTTAATTAGTGAATGATAAGAAATTAAAATTAAAGTAAGGTCTGTTCGTATTAGTATGTCCATATATGAATTAATTTGACTAATTAAAAATTAAATTAATTAATTAAACTAAGAGTTAAATTATTAAGATTCTAATTTCACGCGATGTTATTATGAGAGAAGAAAAAGACAAACTAAGATAGAGAAGAAATAGAAAGAAATTCGAATATAAGTTTTTTAACTTAATTGTGTGTGAGTTTAAGTATGTTAGTGAATAATAACTATCTAATTTAACTAACTAAATAATGTATAGGTACATTAAAAAAAAAATTATTTATCTAATACTTGTGTGAGTTTTATTTTCTCTTTTCATAAATTCTTCTTTTAGTATTTCTTTGTCGTATTTTTTTGTTCTTTCATTTCATTTTTTTCTCACATTTCATTTTAGTGATAATAATTCAATTAAGAAGTTAAGTTAACTAATTAATTAGTATAGGATATGATGATCCATCCGTAGTCTTGATCCTGATGAATTCTTTTAGGGCAAGCAATGTTCAAGTGTCAAAATGTTTACGTCGGAAAGAAATGTCATTTATCCTAGCATCCAAGAATTAAGTATACACAGGAACATCAGTTCGGTTTGTCGTCAGATATTAAATCCATGATTGTTCAAAAGAGTATTCATATCATCACGTGTAAGGGACGCCGCGGTGTTGGGGGTTTCCAACGGCAGACAGTGAGTCTATGAAGTCGTGGCCAAAAACAAATAACTATGGGACTGGTAATTTCATTCCTTCCATAATTTCATTTACACTTTCCGTTACTGGACGCGTTTAATCATTTCAAATCTTCGTAATAGCAATGGACTGACCCATGTCCGTACTTGCATAAAATATATCTGTATGGCAATACCATGCCCAACATTGGAAGGAGAGTCAGACGCGTCTTAACAGCTTGACGGTCAATGTGAAAAGGGTAGCGTTTCTTAGTTACCGACTGTGTCCTAAACAACGCTATACACGTCATAATCGATCGTGTATAAAGCGTTCATTAATTGAAACATCTATCGCAATATATTAAATGTCTTAACCTTTATAATTGCACGTCTGGTAACCTTTAGCAGACGGCGTTAATATCATATACCGTAACACATCTAGGAGAGACGAACGAGACCTGGTCAAATAAGCTAAGAACCATATCTCATCCAGGAAATGACATCTCTGGCGAAAAAGGGCCAGTAAGAGAGAGATAGACTCACCTGGAAGATAAGACGAAGAACTAGGCGGATCGAAAAGTAGTAAATAGCTAGGCCTGCCTCAGTCACCTAGCTAAGAAGTAAAGCAAGTTCGTAAATCAACGGGGTACACTGTGACATAGTGTTATTTGGTGCCGTACCCAGTCTTCAAAATTGGCACAGGAACGGTGACACTATACAGAACTTCTACAAGTCTTGCATAAATTATGTGAGAACAGCAAACCATAAATCAGAAGAGTTCAGGACCACAACTGGTGTAAGACAAGGTGATATCCTGTCACCTTATCTTTTCATACTCCTCATGGATGATGTCCTAAAGGCATGTAAGGAGAGAACAAGAAAGTATTCAGTGGGGCACTGGGCAGATGAGACTGATCAGTATTTCAGAGCAGGCATTTGCTGATGATGTTGCCCTGATTGCTAAATCAGAGGCACATCTCCAATCCAACCTGCAAGTCTGGAAGGAAGAGCTGGAGAAGAGAGGGATGGTCATAAGCAGTTTTAAAAGCAAAAACCATGGTGATATCCCAAGACGACAAGAAGGCATCAGAGTATAAGCTTGGTGAGACAGGTCCTGAGCAGGTTCGTACCACTTTAAATACTTGCCAGTTCATCACAGACATGGAAGGGGAGGCATCAAAGAAGAGTTTTTGGCTTCCTAATGCCAACAGACTGGTGAGACTTTTTCCAAGGGCCATAAACCGAGGATTTCTCATCAAAAGAGACTTTAGTACGAGAAAACAAGATGGGCTGCACCGCTCCCACTTATGTCTCTCCAGTGTTGATGTAATGGATTTGAGTCTTGGAAAATTACAAACAACTTAACAAAAGCTAGATCCAAACCTCAGAAATTGAGGTATCAGAGGAAGGTGGACGAACTAACAGAAGAAACATGTTCCCGCAACCAAGACGACACATCAAGGCTCTAAAATCCCGAACCCTATATACCCAAGTAGAGAAACAGTCCCAATACAGATGGTCCCTGGGGCCATGTCTGCAGAAGTGGGAAGAGAATCGGCTACCACGACAAAGATGGGGACACTAAGAGCCAGGTATCCCAGGGACCTCCAGGACCAACACAAGAGTCCGCTGGGAGAGGACAACATTTGATAATCTTTTGAAGGGACCGGAGGACTTAGAATGGAACCAGGCCAGGAGAAAAGGAAAGAAGCCGATAGAATAGTCTTCCGCACTGCTCTCTCTTGCAGGACCTCTACACCTCACGGCAGAAGAAGAACGACTGAGTAAGTAAGAATTAATGGTAACTTTAAAGTCTTCACAGATTTTAAACATTGCCATTAAAACTTTAGGAACTACCATTAATCGGTAGACTGAATTGGTTTAATGATACCTCATCTCATCTCAACCCTTCAACCCGTCATGGGTTGTAGGGGTACCATGGTGGAAGCATCAGCAGACAGGGTCCTCCACTGCTCTCTATCCTCGGCAATGCGTACAAGTGTGGAAAAACCGTGTCCTGCCCATTCTTTGATGTTATCAGCCCAGGATTTTCTCTGCCTTCATCTTCTCCGTTTACCTTCGACTGTTCCTGATCAAGTGGATCGTTTTCGAAAGGGAGTCATGACGAGTTACATGCCCAAACCAGGCAAGCTTTCGACGTTTCACTGTTGACAAAAGTGGTTCTTGGTGGCCTGCATAGGTGTTTATCTTCTCTCTAACATAGACATTTGTTTTGTGCTCTTTATAGCAAATGCGCAAAATTCTTCTATAACATTTATGCTCGAAAAGCCTGAATCCTTCGCTCCGTATCTGCAGTGAGTGTCCAGCCCTCACACCCATACAAGAGAATAGATAATACAAGTGATTTGTATAATTTGATCTTCACAGGAAAACTGATGTTACTTTTCCAGATCACATTCAACTTTGTCATGGCAGCTGAGGCCATCTCAAGTCTTGTCTTGATTTCTTTACTTGATCTTCCATCACTATATATAGTGGACCCGAGATATTTAAAGGTGTTAACTTCTTCTAACGTTTGCCCATTTAACGTAATGTTGGTCGGAACATGTTTCTTATGGCTATTCACCAATATCTTGCTTTTTTTTCTATATTAATTTCCATCCCATACGTTCTTGTTACTTTCTCCAGTCTAGAGGTAAGGTCTTGAAGTTCTAGTATTCTGATCCAGCTGATATCGAGATCGATATCATCAGCAAAACGTTAGATTGCAAAGAGGTCGTCCTCCAATCGGATATGGTTTGATGTTGGTTTATAATCGTAGAGAGCCTGCCTGCATAATATGTTCTAGAAATAGTATATAGAAGAGCGACTGGGACAGGATACATCCCTAACAAACTCCTACAGTTTGTTTTGAAAAATTCTCCAATGTCGTTGCGTGCAAAAACAGCACTTCTATGATGGTTGGTATCAAAATTGAATTTTTCACATTATCGCCAATAAGGCCTTCATGCCAGACTCGGATCAAAGGCTTTTGTGAAATCGATGAAGTTATGGTGATAAATCGTGTTTGATTTGTGATGGGACGAAACTCAGGCTGCCCCGGATTTACCCGAATTTTTCTTGTTGATGAGAGAGAACGTACGCGAACCGGATACGACTATAGTACGTGTGGGTACGAGTTCGCGAACGGAAACGTAACAACAGATACGCGACTCGCGCACGGCGAGCGGCGTTCGTCCGATACCGAGGACGGCGCGAGTAATGACGCTGCGGCGACGAATCGCGACGCGCGCGCACGCGGGTTTGACGGAGATCGCGATCGGGCGTTGGAGAAACGCGATAACGTCGGTCGTGACGGTACGCTGTCGACGTGTAGTTACGCGGTCCGACGGCGAAACGCGCGCGACGGGCTACGGCGCGGCGGAGACGCGGACGTACTAGCAACGGCGGATCGTTAAACGCATGATGTTGGTGGAGTGATCGGCGACGCGGACTGCGGCGTTAACGTACGACGTGAAACGAAGACCGGGGTCAGAACGCGACTAAACGCGCAGGACGAGCGCGGAGAACGTCGGGCGCCGAGTGACGACCGTACGTAACTATACCGCTCGACTCGGCGGCGGCTAAACTGCGCACGCGAGACGTCGCGTGTGACACTGTACTCGGGCTAGCGAGAGCGGCGTCGCGCGGCTACAGCCGCGCACGCTCCGACCCGAGAGGCCGTACGGTTTACACGTTCTACGCAATAGCGATGCCGTCCGCCGTACCGCGCTCGCCACCGAACTCGCGGCCGCGATACGACGAACGCGCCGCGCTCGCGGGGCTGCGAGCGGCTAGGACGAGAGTCGTTAGGCGGCGCGCGACCTACGTCTACGTGCGCGAGTTACTACGACGAAGCGTACGGGCGGTACTAGAAACGAAAACGGACGACTACTACCGCGACTCGTTAACCGGCGCGCCGCGCGCGGCGTCACGGAACGCGACGACGACCGCGTACTCCGCAATACGCTCGATACGCGCGATCTGGGAAACAACTGCATGAGCTTCGACCTCCTACTTACGTAAAAGCATCGCGGCGCGAACTAACGGGAAATCTACAGCTAATACGCGGCCTTACGGAACCCGGCGTGCGCCTACGAAACCCCTTATTAGCTGCTCTGGCTACGTTACGCGCGAAGCTCGTGTACAGGATCACGCTTGTGGCGCGCGCTAAACAGCTCGCCTGATATACGCTCTGATAACGCGGTGGCGCGTCGGGGGCACGCGAGAAAACGACGCGTACGTGACGCACAGTGACGGAGGTGGTCATCACGACGTGATACTACTCTACATACGAGCTACGGCGGCGTCTGAACGAGGCCGCACGCGATACGAGCGACGCGCGGTAACTTACTGCTCGACGACCAGTATCGGAGACGCGAGCGTACTTTTTCACATCGGCGTGAGCGGCGCTCGGACGCCGCGCGTACGACGGGCGTTGGATACGCGTTACTTGATACGAGCGAGCACGCGGACGATACGACGTCGTCGCGTCGACAGACACTTACGCTCGAACTGAGGTACGATACTGCGGGTACGCGTTCTGCGGCCGTACGCAGTCACTCTAGACTACCTCAACTTCTCGACGACCTGGCCGCGTGAAACAACGCATCGACAACGTACTTACTCTTCAAATACGCTGCCTCAACTCATTCACTTTCCCTCTCTCTACTCTGTGCAGAAACTCATTTAGACTCATCGAACCGCTGCGTACTTTCCGACCGTGTCTGAGGCCTCCGCTGTAACTCTCTCTTAACCTACTACTCTGTAGCGGCGAGCAAGCGCGTCGCGTTAGCGTCGAGAACGCGACGTCTTCTAAGTAGGAAATAGACGACTCGACTCGCAGCCTCCGACGCGCGCTAACGATCGCGTACTCGTTTCGGAGTCGAACGTGAATACC